>VWZV01004880.1:17975-129942 GCA_013397155.1 Irena cyanogastra | reverse complement strand
ATGGACAACTGAAGGGGTAGGGATGACCAAGATTGGCATAAGTATTTAGGGAAACTCAGGGGAGGAGCAGGGAGACTGACAGGGGCTTGGCGGGAAAATTGGTGGTAAACAACTTAGGAACAAACCATTGTGAGGGGAACAAAGAGGGGGTACAATGGAACAAACCATTAAAAAACTAACTAATGTTAGATAACTGACTAAAGCACAAAACAATAAAAACCGCAATGCACCATCTCCCCTTTTTTTGTTTTAAAAACAAAGAGGAGATGGAGAAGGGTCTGCATCTTGAAGCTTCAAACTTCGGTACTGCTGGCGCGGTCCCCTTCCCGCCAACTCTGGTCTTTGTCCATTTTGGGGGCAGTGGCCATTGGAACAGTCACGGCGGCGATGACCACATTTGCTGAAGATGTTTTCATCAGCGTCATCACAGAGATGAGTAGTCTCTTAAGGATACTAAAACCTAAAGAAACTAAAACTAGAGTAAGTACAAAACAAACAACATCTTTAATAACTGATAGGGCCCAGCCCGAAAGACCCCAGCTCTGAAACATCCCTTTGAACCAGTCCTCACTTTCCTGTTTGACCTCTCCAACCATGTTCTTCATTTCCCGTATGGACGTGTGGATGCTCTGAGCTCTTGATGATAAATTAAAACAGCAGAGCCCCTCAAAGTCCTGGCACCCGTGCCCGTGCGCCAGCAGCAGAAAATCTATGGCCACCCTGTTTTGTAAGGTGGCCTTCCTGGTTATCTCCTCGTCTGCTAAGAGGTCACTAAGGGCTCTCGAAGTTAGGTTCGCCTGTTTAGTGAGCCAGCACTCCAAATTGCCAAGTTCACTGAGGGCCTTGGTTGCTGCCACCCATGGAAGAAAGATGGAAACGGCGACCCTCTTTGACTTAGCCCAATGATAAATTTCTGAGTCGCAATGCTCGTCCAATTGGTTCACACCCCTTTTGGTTCTATGAGGTTTGGCTAGCCAAATTGGAATTTGCGTCATATTTGGGGAGGCGAGTGAGAGACGCCCCAGGGTGTATGGGCCTCCGAGAAGGCGAGAGGGGATGCCTGGATATGCCCAGTCTGCAAATCAAAAACAATCCCTTTTCCAATTTTTGTGGGGATTCATTGATAGAGGCAGGTCCCATAACTTTATAAAACTAGTCGCACCAATGATCGATAGTAAAATTTGCTCTGTGGGGAATGACCTGCTCGTAGGATGTAGAACCATAACGGGGGTCGGTAAGGAAATAAATGCAAAAGGGGGCTCTGGCAGAACCGAGCAACTCGAATTCCTGGGGTTCTTCTAACGCTTTGGGTAACTCAAACGACCATTTCCGCCAAACCGAAAGGGGGTTATCGACAGGGGTAGGAACATGGGTCATGGATCCCCAATAACTGAAGATTTCAACTATTTCATTTGGGAGATTTTCTCTATTGATATTATCTTGAATTTCTACCATGGAGACTGGATAATTGTCTAGTTTGTCAGGGATCCCCACCAGGCACGTTGACAAGGGATTTTCTGCTGCAGCGGTGGAAAGGCAGAGATGTTCCTGCTGCAGGGCATGGGTTACCCACACGTTTTTCCAGGGTGGAGGGACAATCCACACGACCACAGGATGTTGGAGAGCTCCTGCAAACAGATTGAACATCACAATCAGCAGAAGACTGGTTGGTGACATGATAGTCTCTCACGGTATCTTGACTGGGCTGAATGAAGAAACAGAACAGGGTTATTAACTCAATAAATGAAGGGCAAGGGAAGGACTGGGAAACAAAGCAACAGGGTCAATCAGAGTCCGTCTCTTCCTCTGCACTGTTTCTTGCGATTTGATGCAACAGCGTCATCAGAGGGATCATTGGCAGGATGTTCTTCTTCAACCTTGGGATGACCAGACGGAGTGGTGGTGTATGGCCTGACCCACTTTCTGGGAATCCACCTGACCCCCGAGGGCGTGGACACGCAGGCATATCCATGGCCCCAGGTGATCAGGTGGTAGGGTCCTTGGACCTCATGGGACTCAGGATCCTGAACCATTACCGGAGGCCTATCTTCTTCCTTCCAGGCAGTGTTCTGCTGGAAGTGCCTCAGAACTGGAGGATCCAAATTTTCAAAGGTGCAATTAAGAAAGTTAATGGTAAATAAGGCTTTAGACAGCCTTGCCTGAGGTGTTAAGGCATGGACATCTCCTCGCTGGCGATGGAGGACTCACTTCAAAGTTTGGTAGGTGCGCTCTACTACAGCTTGGCCCGTGGGGGAGTATGGTATTCCAGTTTTGTGTTGGATTCCCCAATCCTGTAAAAAGTCCCCGAACGCCTTGGAAGTATAAGCTGGGCCATTATCTGTCTGTAAGATGGAAGGGATCCCCAAGGTTGCGAACGCCTGGACTAGATGTTTGATGGCATCTGCAGCCTTTTCCCCTGTGTGGGCTGAGGCAAGAAAAGGTATCGACTGAAACGCGAATGTATTTAAGTCTCCCAAATTCTGCCAGGTGGGTCACATCAGTCTGCCACACCTCACAACTTCCCAGCCCCCTAGGGGGGCTTCCCCAACCCCTGAACCCATTGATGGAAGCACATCTTGTTGGCAGCGGGGGGCATGTGGCCACGATTGCCCGGGCTTGGTCTCATCGCAGGTGGAATTGGTGGACCAGCCCTGGGGCATTCTGGTGAAACTGCTGATGGCTAATTCTGGCCTGGTGGAAGGTGTTAGGTTGGCCAGCCAGCTGTAGGGCCATGGCTAGGGCGTCCACTCTGCTGTTACCTTCAAATATAAAGCCAGGGAAGTTGGTGTGTGACTTCACATGCATCACAAAAAATGGTTGCTCTCGGTGGGAAACCAGATAGATGAGTCGTGAGAGCAACCTGAATCTCTGTGGATTGTAAACTTCTTTGAGCACCGCATGTTCTGCTCTAGCAACCACTCCTGCCACATAAGCTGAATCAGTGATCAGATTAAATGGTTGTTTAAATCTTTCGAAGGCCCTAATGACAGCATCCAACTCAGCGACTTGGGGCAAGCCCTCAATAATCTCAATGTCAGCTTCCCACCTCTGAGTTTGAGGGTCCCTCCAAGTCATCACTGATTTGTGGGACCTTCTGGATGCGTCTGTGAAAACGGTTAAGGCCTTCAGTGGCTTTCTGCTTTGAATATCTTTTGGAACCAAATTGAATTCTGTGTTAAATAATTTGTGGCCTGGACAATTAATTGAAATTCGACCTGAGTAGCTGTCTAGAGCGAACTGCAGGTTTTCGTTTTCCCTCAAAAGGCACTCAAGAGTTTCCTTGGACAACCTCCCCGTCGATGTTTGGATGGGGAGGTGGATGCATGCGAAGTCACACCCCGCCAACAGCCCCAGACGAGCCCTAGCCTTCACAATCAGCTGGGCCATCAGCTCCTGTGGCCGTGTGATGCTTTTGGATATCTGGTGGCCAAGGAACACCCACTCCATGATTAAGAGGGGATCCCGTTGGCTTGCATCCCATTGGAATATCATCCCATGAAGGTGTGGCAGCTTACCCAACACGATGAACTTGAAGGGCAGATCAGCATGGCACTGGTGAGCTTGCCGGCTCTTCATCAGTTCAGATACCTTTTCTAAAGTGGTCCTTGCCTCCTGGGTCAGGGCCCTCGGAGAATCCAGCTCTTCTCTCCCCCATAGCAGGTTGAAGATCAGAGACAGATCCTCTGTGGTGAGCCCCAGCCAGGGCCTGACCCAGTTCAAGGACCCACACAGCTGGTGGAGGTCCCAATACATCTTAGGGTTGTTACTTATCAGCATTCTCTGTGGGACGATGGTCCTGTTGCTGATTTTGAGGCCTAGATACTTCCAAGGAGGCAGGTGCTGCACTTTATCTTTTTGGAGCTCAAATCCTGCCTTGGACAAAGCTGTAGTAGTGTCCTCCAGAGCGCGGGCAAGCACATCGTCGCTGGGGGCACAAATCAGAACATCATCCATATAATGCAATATTATGGCGTCTTTCTCCCTGGTGCGCACAGGGGATAGGACTTTCGAGACATACCATTGGCAAATGGTTGGACTGTTTTTCATCCCTTGCGGGAGCACTCACCAATGGTAACGCCTCATGGGAGCTTCTCGGTTGATGGAAGGAACCGAGAATGCAAAACGCGGTGCGTCGGCCGAATGCAGCGGAATTTGGAAAAAGCAGTCTTTAATATCTATGACAGCCAATCTCCAGTTTTGGGGGAGCATAGATGGGGAAGGCATCTCTGGCTGGAGAGATCCCATGTCCTCTATTTTTTCATTGATTTTTCTCAGATAGTGGAGGAGGCGCCACCTGTCCTTCCCCAGTTTCTTGATGACAAACACCAGGGAATTCCAGGGGCTGTTGGTCTCTACGATACGGCCCTTGGCCAATTCCTCCTCCACAAATTGAGTGAGCGCCTTCAATTTTTGTTTGCTTAATGGCCACTGCTCTACCCAGACTGGTGAATCTGATAGCCAATTCAGTTTCAGGGTAGGGCGCTCTTCAGTGGCCGCACCTAAAAATTCTGAGGGGCCAGAAGCTCTAATTTGGCCCCCCACTGGGACATTGCATCTCTCCCCCAGAGCGTGAATTTAGAGTTAACGATGAACAGGCATACTGACGCCAATTGCCCATTCGGCCCCGTAATTTGGACTACGCTCTTGCTTTGCATTGCTAATTGGGACCCACCCACTCTGGTTACTGACTGACTCACGCTTTGCAGCTCCCATTGTGACGGCCATTTGTGTGGGGGAATGACCGTCACATTCGCTCCCATGTCCATCATCCCTTGCAGCTGGATAGTTTGCCCCTCACTCTTAAGGCCACACCACACAAGGGGCCTCTCCTCTCCCAACACCTCGGTGTAAAAGGCATAGAGGTCCAGATCATCGCACAAAGACTGTGGCACTGGAATGGCCTGTGCAATGACCTGTTCCTCCAGCAGGAAGAGGAGGGATGGACACAGCGCACCCAAATCTCGAAATATCTTGGATTGGATGAATGGACTCCCGGAGTTATTTCGAGATTCAAGGGAGTGTGTTTTGTGTCCCCGACCACGAGGTACTTGCATGGATGGTGTTTCTCCGCCTGATGGATCGCGGGGAGAAGTCCAGGCTCTGCGCCGATGATCCTCCAGTGTTTGAAAAGAAGATAGGCTTTGTTAGACACATCCTGTAAGGTTCGGCCCTGTCCATGGTGTAAACCATCCCATGAAAGTCACTAGTTGGTGTTGTCAAGTCCGGTGATATAGTCCTGTCTGGTACAATCCCGCAGTCCATCCCACTTTTGTCATCGCGTGGCATGGTGCCACGCTCTCCCCTTAGTTTTTTTGGTGTGGCGAGGGGAGTCCCCCTCCTGCTACTCCTCCTACCCCTGAGTTATCTGCCGGTGGTGGTGCCCTCCCCAGGAACGGACATGCCTGGATGTAGTGTCCAGGCTGCCCGCAGTGGAAGCATGTTGTCCTCCGGTGGTGTGAGGTTTGCTGGGGTGCTGATGGTGCAGAGGCTGCTGCTGCAATTCTGCCTGGCTTTTGATCTCTTCTTCCCCTATCTCCACCCACCAACGCTGCCTTCTTCATACATTCTTCTATGAGCTGGTCAAGTGTTGGCGGCGGAGAGGAAGGAAGTGCCAAGATGACATGCTTGCAGGCCTCGTTGGCATTCATGGTCACGACCTCCAGCAGCAACCTCTCCTGCACTTCTTTCTCTTCAACTCTTCTTTCTATCACTGCTCTCACCCGATCTACAAAGCTTGAGAAGGGCTCGGTGCCTGATTGCCTAATAGCTATGAAAGATGTTAAAGGCTCCGGAGATGGCATACTGGAAAATGCCCTCTCGGCTATGTCCCTTATTTTGATCAAAACCTCCCTAGGGATTCCCTCAGCCTGTTTTGTAGCCACTTCCCAGTCCCCATCACCAACAAGATGGTGAATGGTGATGGGGTTCCCATGCAGATCATTAACAACCTCAGGGTTCTCTGAAAGTTCTTTGAGAAGGTCTCCCGCTAGCCTTCTCCATGTTCGTTCCCATAATTTAAACTCCGAATTAGGGAGCAAGCAACTAAACAACTGTTTTAAATCTGCGGGAACTAGTGTGTCGGCTAGAGTTGCCTTCAAAAGCCCCCTGAAAATCTCGCTATTCAAACCAAATTCTATTTTCACTTCGCAGAGATCCCGAATGGTCTGCATGGGAAGGGGAGCCCTTCCTGGGCTGTTCCTCCTGGCATTGTATGTTACCGGTACTTCACTTCCGGGTTCCTGACTCCTAGGCCCAGCGTTCCCGCCCCCTAGCCAACCGTGGGAAGCGGAAGTCAGGGCATGGGAACCAGGAAGTCCCAGGGCGGAGCTTGAGGGAAAAGGGGTGGAGCCAGATTGATGGATGGGAAGCGGATGTGACATCATGTGGGAGGAGACAGGGACTGATGTCATCGGGGAAGGAGGAAGGTTGGTAGGTGGTACCTGGGGGGTGACAACGTAATTGGGAGGAGCCTGCGTCGGACCAGCAGACGCAGAGGAAGAGGTGGGGTTATAAAAGGAAAGGGTAGGGTCAGGTAGGGAGGCGGGAAATGGGGAATTTTGGGAAGGGGAAGGAGCTGCCACAAGGCGCCCGCCATCTTGTGGTGCAGGTGGAAAGACGCCTGGGCTACTGCCATTTTTTGGCAGCTCACTGGGAACAGGCAGGAAAGGGTTTGGGGGAACAAAACACTTCTGAACAGCAACAGGATGTGGAACTGGGGAAAAGGGGTTGGAGAACGGGTTGTGGGAAGGATCTCTGACAGTGTGGCCAGCACCGTCGGAGACAGGGTACCAAGGGGGCCAGGGGGAGCCAGGGAGACCTCCCCCGACAGGGGTGCAACCCTGTGCCGCTGTAGGACAAGTTGCTCTCCCCTGCCCACCCGGTATAGAGGAAGAGGGTTTAGGAGCTGGGGCTAAAGAAAGAGGGGACCTAGGAGAAACTGGGGATAACGCAACTGGGGCTGCTTTACTGGATTCCCGCACATCTCTCGCCTTAACAGCTTTCCATATCAACAAAAACAATCTCATAAAACCTTCCTTAATGTTCGAATCACTTCTCTCAATTGCCTCTGACAACTTATGTCCAACTCTCTTCCAAAAATCTTTCTTCCTCACATCCTCAACACTCACGCCCGGGAACACAGAAAACAACCAACGAACAAAATGCTTTAACTTTCCCTTAGAAAATCTTTCACCCTCCTCCCTCAGGGCCTCCCCAACTTGGAAATAAACTTCCCTTTGTGGAATAGATAACCTAACACCCATGTTACCTATTCCACCTAACTCTCCCTCCTGCTGTGGGAAAAGGATTTGAAAAATAAAACAAAAGGGTCCCTACACCAACGGCGGTGGTCCACTTCACGCTGTGCACGGCGCGCCCCCTCCCTGGGAGCGTGGCCACCCACCTGCCTCCCTCGCAGGGTCACTTACCGAGCCGCCGATGTAGGGAAATAAAACCGCAGCAGGGGTCCTGGAACCCAAAGACCTCCCTCCAGACTGTCACCAACTGAGGACCTCCGAGGAGGTTGGATCTTCTTCCCCCGGGAGCACCACTGGACAGAAGTCAGCAAGCTCACACGGGGGTGATGACCCTTCCAGCCACTGTCCCAATGCGGATTCCGGGAGGCTTTCTTGAGAAGCCTCCTGGTGGAGCACTGTCTGTGGCAAGCCTCCGTCTGCTTCACGCCCCACACGTTGGGTGCCACTTATAGCGTGTGTTCGNTGGTGGTAAACAACTTAGGAACAAACCATTGTGAGGGGAACAAAGAGGGGGTACAACGGAACAAACCATTAAAAAACTAACTAACATTAGATAACTGACAAAAGCACAAAACAATCAAATCTGCAACGCCACACAAACGCTTCCCTAGTAGGCTGTAGGTAGATTTGTGTGGATCCATATTTTGTCCCAGTCAGCTGATGAAGAAGGGTTTAGGACCCAGTGCAGTGAAGCAAAATGGAAAAAACAAGCACATGAAAAAAATAAATAAAAGCTGACTGAGAAATCAAGAAAATGCTTTGGTGATTGAAAGGATTTTTTGCAACCTTAAACAGACTGTTTATTTTGTTTACTTGTAATAAAAGCAAGGGTAATATAGTACTCCATGCCAGAAACAGGAGGTGAGGGAGAGGCCAGTGGCCTGCAGAGAGGGGCATGAACAGATGTTTGAAGCACAGAGTGTCAGTTTGGCCCTCTGACCAGTTAGACTGGCATCCATGCCTTCAGGGCAAGGACATGCTGGGTGTCATGCTCTCTGCATTACACCAGCAATGCAGTACCCCAGGTGCTGCTGGAAGTCACTTTTTCAGTGGCTCCTTAAACAGCCATCACATATGAGTGGGAAAGACTAAGCCCATTGCTTAGGATTCTTCTGGAGGAATGAGAGATGTAGCAGGCTTCTCTTCAGAGGGCAGAGAAAAGAATTCACATACTTCCTATTAACAATGGAGCTGATGGGAAGGCTTGTCCTCCTCAACTGTAACTTTGAAACTTGCTGTGGATTTTTCTTATGTGACTTTTATTAGAATTTTCCCAAATAAAATATTTCAAAAAATTCAAACATTCAAAACAAAAAAAAAGAAGCCCAAACGCTAAACAGAGATAGAAAAACCCGTTGAGGTCAACTAAATTTACTTCTGCCTCTGGGAAGGTTGTTTGTTTGTTTTGAGGAGGTGGCAGTTAAATTTTGTATTTGGATAGGAAGACTTTTGTTTTGAACAGAAATTCTTTCTTTTATGTAGCCACACATTTTACTTGAAAAAATGTTCAAACATGATATGTAGAGTGTTTTCATTGAGATAAAATTCTGATGTACGCTGCTGTTTTCTCAAAAATTGGGTATCTATAGTTGTTTTAGCCAAACTTTTTTACCCTTTCTATTAAGGTCTTTGTTTTGCTGCTAGTTTCTGATCAGAAATCCAGATAGCTGAAATATTGCTTTGTGGAACATTTGGGCTTTTTTGTTTCAACAAGAAGGAAAAATTTGGTGTTTAAATGTTGATAAGAAATGGAGTGCTCCTGCTGGAATATGTGCTATTTAATTTGTGGACCAAATGATGATTGGCATTGTTAGTATGTGTTTGAAGTAGAGCCTAAAACTCTGTGGCAGCTCTTTTGTGGTAGCATGTCTTAATAAACAATTTTTGGTTTTTTTGCACACCCTCCAGCATTGTTGATCTCTATTCTGGCTGGGGACTTCAAATAAGAAATAACAAAATACCTTGAGGGAACTATTCTCATGGTGTTAGTTAACTTAGCTAACTCACCATCACAAAATGTGCTTGAAGAGGAGAGAAATGAAATATTGTTTGACTGCTGCATGCTGAAAACTCTGCTGTTAGTAGCTGGAGGATTTGTAGTGTTCAATAAAGAAGTAACCTATTGTAGTTAGAATTGTGCATGGCACACTGAATTATGGTGAAGCGATTGCTCACCTAAGGCTGAAATTGCCAGTGATGCATTTCTTGGGGCAGCTCTACTAGGAGGATAGTCTTTATAGGCACATAAAAGATACCAGGTATGGGAGTAGCCACAAAGCAACAACACTGAGAGTGGTGTGCTGTCATAAAATGTGTGAAGGAGCAAAGGGAATGGGACAGAGGCAGAAAAGGACCATTAGTTTTGCTGTACTGTTGGCAGAAGAACTATACTGATAGGTACATACGGCTCTCCTTTGCTCCAATTTGAGGAGCAGTCAGCAGAATGCACTTTCTGGAAGTGTGCTTCTGTGGTGATAAGTCTGTTAACTTCAGAAAAAAACACCCAAAAGAGAGCTGTGATTCAAAATGCTCTGCAGGTGATGTCCCTTCTCTCCCAGAAGCACCATTTTCAACACTACTGCCTCTTTGTTCATGAGGCTATTAAACAGAGGAAAAAATCAATACATAATTTATCTTTCCACATGTGGCAAAGCTCAACAAAGTGAAAGAAACTTATAGTAACTAAAGGAAAAAACCAGTAGTTTTGGTATTATGCTGGGAAGAAAATTCAGTTTTTATAGAAGCAGTTTTAATATGCTTTTGTATCTGTTGCATATGTCAATGTCACATGTGGAAGTGAATGTTGCATGCTTACATTTGATAGCTGGCTTTGTGCAGAGGTTTCAGGAAAAAAATCAGGACTGATGTGCACTAGTAGGAATGGGAGGTGATAACAGTAACATTATTCTAATCAAGAGTGCAAATCTTTGTTCCAGAACATGAAAAGCTCAGACTCAAGTCTTCCTCTGTCTAACGAGGCTTTAAAAACTCATCTTTTGCCTTCCGAGAAAAAAAAAAATTAAATCATCTCCAGAGAGGCAGGTTGTTTTTTTTCATCTTACATCTTTATTGTCCTGGATTCACCTCCATGAGTGTAATGTGGTGGCTGAGGAAAAAGATACAGCTCCATGGGAATTCTGTACGCAGGAGTGTTTCTCTGGGAATTGAAATGAGTTGGAGGATCTCCAGGTGGCTTCCTCAGAGGCTTGTTTGTGAACTCACAAGCTCCAAGTTTTGTGGAGCTCCTGAACAACCTATGGAAAGAGGAGGGTTGTCAGCTCTCCAGACTTTAAAAAGCCCTGCTGCTGCTAAGGGAAGGGCTTCCTCATAACTGTCTGACAGTGACTGTGCCTAATGAATGAGCAGTCCTGTAATTGTGTCTATTGCAAATGATCATTTCACTGCCAGCTGTAAAGCATTAGGAATCGTAGTTTGTGCACAGTGTGTGCTCTGAAGCTCGTTGACTAGAGTCAAAATTAAAATGGTTTGTATTTTATTTAGCTCATTGTACTTTATGCAGCAGAAATGTTTAACAGCATTTAGGCTATTGTGAAAAATGCTACTGTATTTATTCATCTTTGCACGTCTCTGACTGTTTGGGCCATGGGAGACATATGCCTGGTGTATCTTGGAGTTTCTCTTCAGTGCTGGGCAGCTGGTGCTGCACAAGTCAGGTCAGCTTTTCTGGCAGTCAGTTGCTATGACAGTATCAGTTTACCTCCAGGATTTTCTCATTTAGGTGTGTTGTTTATTGCTATGTGAGATCTCAAGAGCTCACTGTAATTGTCACTCGCTAACACAAATACCTTGACTATGAATCTTCATCCTTTTCTTGCAAACACAATATAAATCTGAAGTGTAATAGTTCTTTATGTGATATTATCTAATTTGCTTCACTGATGTTTTGAATCCAGGTAACAAATTCATTAGACTGGCAAACTGATGTCCTGAAACAGGTCAGGAGTGTGGAATTTAGGCCAGACCTTCACTCCAGGCCCTGGCTATGATCACTTTTAAATTTTGCATTTGGAGTTTACTGGTTTGGGCTTTGCAAGTATCTGAGGATAATTTGAGGACAAGATATTCAGATTTGGAAATTGTTGGAAAATGAACCAGTGTCTATACTTTATCATGCAGCCTTAAATGCTTGAAGGAAGAATTTCCTGCATTTCTCATATTTGTATTTAAGGATTTTTCAGATTGAATGACTTGGTGCCAACATCTAACCGATGTTTATAGTTCTGCTTTAACAATAGCATGATCTCAGCTCAGTGAGTGCAGAGTTTTTTATTCCTCATGCTTGAGTGATTTGCAGCCTCGCTACTGAAGTAATTTAGACCTTCCAAATAGACTTCAAATGTTTCCTGAGATAATACCTATATTTACATAATTTAGGATTGTTGTGGTTGAGTCTACTTAACTGATGTGTGCAGAGAGAACTTCTTGTATGCAGCCATGATTAGAAGACCGTAGCACTTTCTTTTACAATTAGGGAACTTATTGCCCTGAAATTATCCAATTGGAGTTAATCGTTTAGAGAGTGCATCAATATGTGCCCCTCCAAGCATTTATATTGGCTTTCCTCTGTGTTAGGTGTCAGCATTTTAAGCAGACAATAGTTGAACATTGATCTTGCTCTCTGAGCCTATGTGTACATTAGTAGTCAGTTATCAGCAGGAAAATGCGTTTCTGAAGCAATCTTCCTGACTGTCTCCATTCACAGTGATCTTAATTTTCAGGGTGATCATGATGCACGTGAACTAGATATCTTTCAGAGGAAATTAATCCAGAATAACTCCTCAGACACTGGAGGCCCTTTGGAACAGCCATAATGGTCTAACCAAGAAATGTGCCAGCTCACCATGAAGTACCTAACACAGAGCATGAGGTTCTTGAACCACTGAGAACTCCTTCAACATGTTGGAGAGGTTCTTGCACTATATCAAGGGCTGAAAGCTGTCTGCATCTATGCTTCACCAGCCTCAGTACTTTGTTTTAACTGATGCTCCTTCCTCATCCACCTTCATATTTCCTGGTGTATAACCTTCTCTCCTTTTGCCTGTTTTACCTTCTGCTCTCCTGGTCCTCTGCCAAATCCCTTTTTAATATTCTAGCAATGCTTAAAATAATTTTTTTCTCCCCATTCTCCCCAATTCCTCTTCTCCTGCGTCAATGTCACATCTAGAGTCTTCTAGTTAAGACTTACTGTTTAAAAGACATGATACATCACAGCCAGGCCCTACAACCTGTGTAATGCAGCTGATGGAAACAGACTGTGCTAGCTTCTTCCACTGGTATGCTCTAACCTGGTTTAGATGGCTGTTTTGTCTGGTGTCTGATGCATAATCTCTCTTTTTAAAAATTATTTTTTCCCCCTCAACAAGGTTGGAATGATTGTATCACTGAAATGTGTTACACTACAAAATTCAGATTGTTAAATTGGTGTGCTGGAATCCACATATGCAGAAAATAGAGAGGCTGGGTGCCCTCTGTCCTTTGTTTTATCCTAAGAGGCCATGAATAGCCTTTTCATTTGACTGAATAATCACTGGAACTCTGCTGCTTATCCAAACCATGGTCTTAGAGAAGATGCAGAAGCTATATGCTCCATTTAAAGAAAATCTCAACTCATGGCAATTGAATCTGTATCTACATAAAACATTTATCCTGTTTTTAGAATCTTGTTGGGCCTATCAATGAAACCTAAATAAGAAATTAATGATGCTATAATGTTTGTAGGTTCTGTGTCTGACACGGTTAAGGTAAAAACCGTAATGTCTATTTCCCATGCAGAGGGAAAAATATTGGTTTGTAAGGGCTTTCTCTTTCAACAAAATAGCACAGCCTACTTTAAAAGCAAGTAAGTTGCTTGCTTTGAGATATTTTGTATGCCATCTTTGTAGCCCTTTGATTTTATACAATAGCCTGCATCACTCACAGAGGATAACAGAAACTGAGGGAGACTGGGGAGAGCCAGAGCACAGGCAAAGTTTAATCAGCTCTGCCAAGCCTGTCGAATGTTGTTTGTAGGCATGCACCAGTTTAGTACATGTAAATGAGTTTTGAAACTTTTTCTGTCTCAGCCATATCAATTTAAGGCATGTGTTTCATTATGCTGTTCCAACCTGTCTTAAAATATTGTAGGGAAGGGTAAATGTGGTCAGTAGAAGAATTTCACAGCCCTTACATATATTTTTTTCTTTTTTTTTTTTTTTTCCATAAGAAAGCTCATCAGAAAATGTTAAGGTGCTTGACGTGCTGTTGAGCTGAAGTGGGCAAAACAGGAAGAGGAATGCAAATTGCTTGTGAATTATATCTGTGGCAGTGGGGTTTTGATCAAGAACGACTCCATCACTAGTAAATTCTGCTGTGCCAAGCTTTGACACTAAAACATAGGAAAGACAATAAAGTTTTCATTTTATTAGTATAAGGCAAGGAAATACTCATTAATTGTATGATATTTGTGAGAAAAATAAATAAATATCCCCCACAGTGAATGTTAAGGTGTTGGACATTGCAAACTATTACAAAAGAGTGGTTCTGGAGGCTCTGTTGAACCAAGGCTGTTGAAACTTATTTTTCCATCAAACTCCAGGTTCTTCTAATACATTGCTAAATTTTCTATTTATTCATTGATGTTAAGACACATTGAGGGTCAAACTAACAGAAAATGATACAGTTTCTCTGTGAGGCAGTTTGTATGGATTGTGGTTATCATGAGCCAGAGAATTTCAGAATGTCACTGCATGCCTAAACAGAGACACTGTCATCATAGATGATAGCAGTGCCCAGCTTTGACTGATGTTGGATGTACTGTGTACTGCAGAGTACTCAAAAGGAACTGGATTGTCTGCTTAGTGCTTGGAGAGAGTTAGAAGCTTTTCATGTTACTTCATTCTCAACAGCCTTCTCCACCCAAAATATACCTGTGGGAAATCAGAGATTTTGAACTGCACCTCTGCTGCTCTGATAGCTGTCAATTTGTCCTGATTTTTTTTTTTTTGACAGTGCCTACCAGTTGCTGACAGTTGTTAGAAGCTGTGATTTGCAAAGTGTTACTAAGAATATGATGTTACTGCCTGAGTAGTAGGGCATGGTGCCTCGTTTATAATCTTGCATTTTTCTCCTGAATGGTGTTTTTAGGTGCATTAGGGCTCTTTATGGAGAAAGATATTAACAGGAAAAGTAGGTAAAACTGCTTTTTATATACAAGCATTGAATGAGTTTATAGAATATTGATTTAATAAGAAAATGACAAAGCTTTTATGGCCTTTCTTTTGAAAAACAAAATAGAAATGCATTAATTGATTAGTAATTAGAAATAATTAACACTTAAACATGCAAAACTCATTTATGTACTTAATCCTGATCACACTGCCACAGAGCATGGAATTATATTTTACAACTTCTTACCTAATTATATGGATCCAGAATATAAAATTACAATGCCTTAACCAGTCTAAATGATAAGTGCTCATGTAACTGCCTTTTATATTTTGACATAATAAGATACAGTAATGTTTGGAACTAGAAAGGTTCAATGGTTTGTTCTTGCATTATTTATATTTTTTCCTACCAAATGAAGGTGTTGATGATTGTATGAAAGTTGTATTATTCTACTTTGTTAATATTTAAGCTTGTAAAAATCTCCAAAATTATATAAAAATTCTGCATCATCTTGTCTTCATTATGTAGACTAACTTCACATTTTCTTGTTAAGTTTGAGCTGCTTTATGGTTTTTCTTTCTATTTTTTTACCTACTTTTTCACTCAGTTACCTAGTTATTTTACTTCTGGAGATCAAGTGCTGATCTACTGTCTCACTTTTTCAAGTGTTATTCACACTTTTTTGGACTTATTGGATGAAACAGTGTAAAGCTGCCAGGGAAATTCTCATAATTAAATTAATTTCATTTTCTCAGTATGTTCTAGGCATTATTAATTAAGGATGTTTTCTACTGCTGGAGCAATGGCCAATAAAACTTGTGTCTAAATTAGCAAGTTGCAAATACTTTATGCCAGGTTTTTTGTTTCTATTTGGTTGTTTTACCAGTAAGTGAATTAAGAAATGTACCATACTTACCCTATTTGGTATCTAACCCTATATAGTTTTTTATATTTTTGTGTACTCCAGTGAGTGTCATTGTTGGGCTTAAATGAAACCTGAGGAGTGAATGTATATGCAAATCCTGGTTGTTTATGCACAACTACCATGAACAGTTTTAATAAGCAATTAATTAGATTTTGTTCTAACCCTGCATCAGGTCACACGCAATTTTGCTTACCACTTCTCCAAGCCCTATTTGAACATGTATCATGACTGTTGTACTGCTTTTCATTACAAAGTATAAGCTGTGGCTGGATAAAAATATAAAATGGACTTGAGCTGGGTGTGATAGTACTTATCCTTATAGATATTTATTCTTACCTTAGATACAACATGGAGGCAAGGAACTGAATTAATTTAAAGTTTTCTTATTCTGTGCATAAGACTGGAGCTAAGAGAAAACTTTGGATGCCTTAAAGATGTTGTTGATTCATTATTTAATCATATCTTTCCTTTATTTTACTTCTAAATATTTTAAAAAGAAATCTAAAGAGTTAAAATATTGAAAACTCTCCCCATACATAAAACAAGGTATATTAGACATAAGGAAATCTAATTCCCACTTTCCTAGATTAGTTAGAAAAGCAATAAGCTTAAATGACCATTGAGAACTAGATTTTACTAGTTCCCACAAATACAATTGAAGGAAAGTAACAACAGTTAGGTTGTGAAAACAAGTTGGCTTCAGAAAAATGGATAGCCACTTATCAGGAAATAAATGGGGCTGAGAAGAGATTTTTACAATCAAGACATGACACGTGAAAACTGAAGAAAAAACAGAAAGTGGAAACAGATTCTTCAATGAATTTCCCCATTAAAATATAATATCTTGATTTGTCCAGTGCGAATAAAGTGAATTGTTTTCAAATAAAGCTTACTATAAAATCTGGGTCTGAGGGCACTTTATGTTAATCAGCATAATCAACCCCTTACCCATGCAGGAGGAAGCTCAAACAGATTAGACACTGCACTCGTTTTCATGGCCCTGAGTTAGGCATGTCATTTTGCTCCTGGAAGAAAGACCTGCCCTAAGGCTGGAATTCAGCAAAACTTCCTCATCAGTGCACAGAGGAGCACAGAGAAAAGTGACACAATCTGCTTTAGACCAAGATGGTGTCTCCTCTTCCAGCTAGAGCAGAAACTTTCTTTAAGTGTTCAAAATTTTCCATGAATATCCCTTGATCTTTGATAGGCTTCAACAGAAAAGACAATAATTTTAGATCAAGTGTGTTTAGGGCAGTCAAATCTCCAGTTAATAAAAGGGGTATATTTCTGCAAAAATGCATTGCACTTTTTTACTCTACAATGTGAAGAACATCAACATTGCTTTTTAAAAATATATCTAATAATCTTAGAACACTTTATCCTTTGTGCCTGGTTGAAGGCACAATGTACTCAGAAACCAAATGGTGATTTCAGGGACAAATAAATTTCCTGTAGTGGGGCTGAAAAACTGATTATAATAAATATGACTAGACTAGGTCTGTCAATGCTTACATCATCTGGGAGACTTTCCCTGGGGTACCTTTCAAAATGGAGACACTTTGCTCATGAGAATGGACACTCATAGGGTAACTCATGTATGGTAGCATTAGGGAGGATTCTGTGGCTTAGCCAATGGAGCTTTTGTTTTTTTAACTGCTTGAGTTGTGGAGACTAGGGATTTACATTACATGCTGTTCCAAAATTCCAGGCAGACAAAGGAAGATTTGGCCACTGTTTGTGGACACATGAATTACTTAAGGCTACCTGATTACATGACTAGTTTTTTTCCAGGTCTTGCTGCAGGTTTTGTCTATGTTTGACAAATTGTCACAAGACAAGGTCTCCAGGTTAGCTAAACCAACATTTTTCATTCATACAACCTCACCACTGCATGAAAACATACCCTACTGAGCTCAGAATCAGTCACAGAAACAAAATGTTCCTAATATTTCTTGTAGCAAGGCTGTCCTTCAGCACCGTGTTTCCTTCATCATCAATAAAAAGATAGGGCTAGAACACACCTCGGGAGGCCAAATAATTCGCCTTTCTTCCATAATAGATTTTTCCTCTCTCTAAGTGGATTTCAGCTGTATGTTTTAAGCCAACAGATGATCAGCTGATCTATTCTAGTTATTTCAAACACTGGTGGTTCTCTCACAGATTTACGTGCCTGAATAGTCTTATTTCTTTTCTAATACCCAGACTGACTCTTCCTTGCTGTGGTTACTTGTTTTACTATCTGCTGTGGCCATAGAGAAGGTTGTTCTGATTAATGTTAATACTGAGATCATCTTTGCTGGGTTTGTTTTCCCCTAGCATATAAGGAAACGTGAATATGCATGCACGTATACACACATATACATATGTGTACATATGGAAATGAACACAATTCAGTCTTTTATCTAATCAGTTTTAGGTTTTTTTTCAGGAAGTCTCTTTTTAGTCAAAAAACGGTGATCAATACTAGACATACTGCTCTCTTCCTCCCAATTCTGGAGAGAATGCAAAATTTCATTTTTCTTTGTAAATATGTTCCCACTGGAACTGTATCTATATGTAAGTATTGCTGAAGATTTTTTCCCCTAGGAATACCTGTGGAAGGGATCTCAAGCCCATCCCTCTCTCTGCATGCGTAATCCTCACCCTTGGGAGGGACAATATAGATAGAGATCCACTTAGATATAGGTGCTCTGAATGTGATTTAAATAAAAAAATATCCTTGCTGTCCAAGCTGCCAGGTGTTTTTTTCACTTTTATTTTTCTTGCCTTCTATTTTTAAAGAGTACATCCAGGATAAAAATTTTCAGATATGAGTTCAAAGTAGAAGCATGTATTTCCTTGTAGCCTTGGCTTGGGTGCTTAGCCCAGGGTGCCGGCACTTCTCTGAATTTCACTATGGGGATGTTTATTCTCCCTGTGAGATTTTTTTGTGATCTGTATCTATTGCGTTGCTGGGGTCACTGGGCCCCAGCACCTGTCTGGCTAATCCTTTCATAGATCTGAGCATTAAGCTCAGTGTAGGCACCCTCCATCTCACAGTGTAAATATTTACAAGTGTAACTGCATCTAACTTGTGGCTGAAGGCCTAACATTATAAATCAACAGAAAACTAAATATAAACTGGATTTTATATGTGAAGCATAAATCTTCTTTTAGCAGATGCACTCTGAAGAAAGGATAGCGATGACGGTAGTACACTTACACTCTAGTCCACAGATGCATGTATGTGGAAATTTTGATAAAATACCAGTTTTGCGTAAAACAGTGCCTGACAGATATTTTGTCATCTTCTATCTCATCAGTATCTAGTCCTTTACTGCTTGCAAGCTGTAATGCTGAAACCTGTCAGAGGTAGACTTTGAATAGTCATGACTTTATGCCCTTAATCTTCTTCTGAAGAGGTGAACATTAAAGTGATGTGTGTGTGTGTATATCTATCTATCTATCTATCTATCTATCTATCTATCTATCTATCTATATCTGTGTTTGCATGCATACATACATACATATATATGTCCATCCAGTTTTCCAGCTCTATCAGGTAGGTTCTGTGCTACTCCTTAGTTTGACTGTAAGTTCTTAAGGAACTAGTTTTTTCTAGTCTATTTTTAGAAGAATATTCTTCATTATTATAAGTAATAGCTTCTTTCTTTGTCTTATGAAAAGCACATTAAGTAAAACTTAAAATAGGAAAGATGATCCTCTCTTTCCAATTCCTTCTATTAGTTTTCTGAGGTTCTGAATTGTGGCGTTTCTCTCGCCTGCCCACGCGCCCACGCGCCCATGCGGCATTTTCCCGGTCAGCTGCGGAGCGGCAAGCACCAGCATGCTGGGGTCAGGGACTCGGCAGCGCGGCAGAGAGAAACAGCCAGGTGTGTGGTTTGGCTTGCTGAGGCAGCGCTTCTGTTTGCGTGCAGTCAGAGGCAAGAGCAAAGGAAGGGTCAGTCCCGGCTGTAATGTTCAGAGGATTTTTATTCTTCTTTTCCTCCAAAGGGACAGCGGCGAGTGACCTCGAGCCACGCCCGAGACGGAGTTACAAAGGGGGCAATTACCTGGGGGATAGAACCTAGGGTGACCAATAGGGGTATTTCAGGGGAGGGATGAGAGGTGGCAAAGGGCAAATGGGGGAACTTAGGGTTGGAAAGAGGGTCTAATGGACAAATCACTTGGGAAAGCTCTGGTGATTGATACAGAAATTTCCTGAAGGATCAGGGCAGGGCTGAGGTGGCAGACGAAGACAGAGGGAAGATTGACAGGTGAAGTGGTGGGGAGAAGGGTGATTGACATCTCTGACAGACAGGTGAAACGGCAGGAAAACTTGGACAAAGGGGCTCAGGGAAGGATCCACTCTGGGAAGGGCAGGGGGTACACAGAGGCAAACCATTTTATAACTAATTAACATAAAAATGCCTTAATAAAAAATAGAACAATCAAATAAACTTGAAAACAGAATGCTACACTGAATGGCTTTTTAAAATTTTCCATTTTTTTAAATAGTAGAAATAAGTCTGGTTTTTGTCTTATTGGAACTTGTTTATTACTTGTTCTATGTGTTATGAAAGCATTTTCAAATACGTAGGTTTCTCATCCATTTCATTTAATTTCAGTGAGTGTTCTCATGCCCTCCAGAAAGTCCTTTAAACATGGATAATCATCAACTTTGACATTACTGGTATCATATTTGTCCAGAAAGTGCATCTTTTCTTACATGTGCTCATGACCTTTCTTCATTTCCTATCTGAGAGCAAGAGAACAAGAAGCTCAAATCTGTTTGGTTTTTTACATGCTGTCTTTTAAATTAGGTGGGCAGTAAAATCAATAGGTCCTCTAGTTGCTGTGATCTTCATTCTGCAAGTTCACTTCTTCTCATCAGAAACCAATGCTGGTTGCAATCCAAGGATAAATATGTGTGCATGACCGGTGCAAGTGAACTTCTTAGCAGAATATTGACAGAAAATCCCTGACCTGCATTAAGACAAGCAGCCTAGTTTTAAGGAGTATTGTCCAAAGAATAGAAGACAAATCCAAACGGGAAGGTAAGGGATGGTCTTTTCACGACAGATGAATGGAGGAGGCATCTTAGCAGCCTATGTTGAAATACTGTTTTCCTGCCTAAGCAAAAGACTTTCTTGTCTAAATGCTTGTTAAAGATAGTATTTAATCAGGACAGGTCTTCACAGCTCCATCTCCTCTGTCTTTATTAATTTTTAAATCCTGATTTATGTTCTTGAACATTTTTTTTTGTGTTTAATCAAATTTTTGCATTTTATGGTGTCATTTGCCTTCTTTAAAGGAGTCATATTGTTTTTAGACTGCAGAATAAACAGTACATAATCATAATCTTATTTGATTATCTATCTCACAGTATTGTGTAGCGGCTTCAAAGACTCGTTCTATCTACAGAAATTTTAATCAAATCCCTGATTGAAATTTACTGTTTATTAAAAATATTCTTGAATAAAGTCTGTAAGTATGCAAGATACAATGAGTTTCTCTTTTTAACTGCAATATACGACTGCAATATATGTAGTCTGGAAATTGCTCTTCATCTTCTCAGGCACACCTTAGCAAAACCATAAGACTTCCTTGTGAATACCTTTATTTGCTTGTATTGCATGGAAATCTACAGTTTTGGGATGGCTTCTGCTGTTTGGCTTCAGAGACCACCAAAACTGCAAACACATGTTTCACTGTGCTTTCTGACTTGTTTCTGCTTATTTCCCACCATCAAGTCATCACTATCTGAGACAAAGGTTTCAGTTTGTTCCATTTCTGTCATGCCAGTTGGGTGGGGGGGTCAGAGTCGTGATATGATGAATATTTTTAATTGTGAAGAACAGCCATCAAATAATTGATGTCAATACCAGGTTGCTGCAGCAGGGGCTGTTTATGGTTTGCAAAGTCATTGTGAGTGCAAAGTCATTGCATTTCAGATCTGTATGGTCACCGCTGCTTTCTGAACCTCCAGCATGCCCCACTTCTTCCTCAGCGTGCTTCAGCTGTGTTGCATGTGCCACCTTTGGGCTTTATACCTCTTGTAAAAGTAGGGTTGTGTAGGCTGACGTGACAGGTCTTTTCTGGTTTGATGCTACCTTTTCTTCAAATGTCAAATTACTTCTTGAAGCTTTTCGTTTGTTGAAAGTGATTTATTTTGTTCAAATTTCTACTCACAGTTTCTTGAATTATCTTGGGTAGTTTCTCTGTGTTAGCCTTTTCCCAGGTTGAAGACATCAAAATGATGTCTAAAAGAAACTACAAATGGAAACTATACTGAAAACTTCCTGATGAATGGGTGATATTACCTAATTCTTCATCACAAAACAGGTCATTCTGCAGTAACCCATCAAATGATAGATTGCACATCTGTGATAACTCCATTTGTTCTTGGGAGTGCTTCTGAATGCATTAATGTGAGGAGCATGTCCTTTATCCTGCTGTAAGTATGTATCAGAGAAACTGTATATGCACAAAGGGAAAATAATGATGTTTTGTATGTATATTTTATTGCGTTCATGGACAGGATGTTAAGGATTGTAACAGTCCAGAAATGTTCTAGGACTTTCTTGCTGCTTTGAAGGAAAAAGGCAGAAAATGATCAGATAACATCTCTAGGTGATGTGAGTATATGGCTAACTATTTTGAAACAGTAAACTCCCAACCTGCTGAGTTATGGCACAAACCACAGCATGACATTCCATTGCACCTCTCTGCAGAGCAGATGTGGACAGTGTTTCTGTTTTGCAATACAAAGAGTACAAATTATGATCGAACCCTGTCGCCCTCTCCCAGAGGATGAAGAGAAAGACTCCAAAAATTTCGTGATAATCAGAAGGCTCTCTCTCTTGTAACAAGGTGACTTTTTTATAGGGTCTTTTGCTAACAATTATTTGATTGGCTAAATGACACAATGCCTCTCTACCACCATTGGCTGAGGCAGAGAGAGCATGTTTTGAGAACACACACAAAGAGAAAGTAAACTTAAAGTGAAAACAGCAGCTGTTGTTTTGAGAACGCGAGATGCTTACAAAACCTCTATCAGTCCTTCTCTGAGAACAAGAAATTGTTCTCAGAGCCGTCCTTAGAAAGGAAAACTGCTTTCTCTTGGGAAAGCCAGGGCCTGCTGCTGAGTTTCTCTAAGTCCCACTCCAACAGAACCCCTAGATGTGGAGAGAATTATTAAAATTTATGAAGTGTCATCAGCATCACAGTCATCCAAATGAAAATTATAGTAAACTATTCAAAGAAATAGTTCGTATTACCATGTATGTTATATTCTCATTCAAGTGGCAGATGTGACAGGTTGCAGTGCAGAAAAAAGGTCAGCTCAGTTATTTCATATTTGTACTCACTCATAGATTGAAACATTTGGATGACTTTATGTGAGAAGAACATTTGTCAGACCTGTCTGTAGAACGGGTGTCACTTCCCACTGTTAGAATGGTATTTCCAGACTTTCAGTGGACTCTCTTCCTTTTATCTCTTCCACATTTTTGACTAATGTGTTTCCTGTGATGCCCGCTTGGTCAAAAAATGTCATATTGCCTCTTCACTCTGAGTCTTTTCTCCACTCTTCTTCCAGGGTCCCTGATTATTTAGACTTAGTGTTTGAGGTCGCTCCCACAGTCTCTTTTCAAAAGAGCTGAAAAATCCAACTCTCAGATAGTTGTGGGGTATTTTTAATGTGCTTTTTAGTCATTTATTCTCCAAGTTAAATTATTCCTCATGCATCTGAATGTGCAGACTTTTTGGAAGTAATCATGGCTGCGATGAGTTCATATAAATCAGCATCTAAATCAGCATATTTATAAACATCTATACTGTTTATATTTCTGCTTTTGCATTTGAAATACAGCACTTAATATGGCATTTGAAGTCAAGCTCTGATGAAGTTCATAAGTAACTATAGAGTAAATGGCTGTTTAGAAGCTTTCATTGAAATGCATGGCTGTCAGACCTCTGCTTTCATCAATTAGTATTTGTAGATTGATGAACAGCCTGAATGAATTCCCTCTTACTCTCACAGTTTTAAAATTTTTTTTTCTGAGTTCAGCTTGCCTCTTTGATAATATTTAAAGAAGGATAATTCTAAGCTGTAAGTTGTGGCCTTCTTAATCTTGGGGTTCTTCTATTACTTACAAATTTAATATTGGCTCAGCTTTGGTGTGTGAAAATCTTCTTTTCTTGAAGGTCTGATGTTGTTGAAGGGGAAAAGGGATATGAGAGTAATTTGAAATACCATTTTTATTTTTTAGGACAGTTTGTTGGAGGTTTTTTTAAGGCTTTTATGTCTTAATACTCAGGTTTTGCTGTTTATATCTTGAACTTTTCATCTGTGTTAAGAGGAAAGCAACTTTATTTGTAAGTCTTTCCCAATGGCATTGAATTCTATTTAGAATAAATAGCATATAATTACAATAGATGGACATTCTGAAGGAAAGTAATTTTGATAGCAAGACTTAGAGCAGACATCTATGCATTCCTGTCTCAACTTCAGCGTACTGAAAGCAAATCAATATGTTTCTGCCCTACTGCAATTTTATAACAGCTATCAGTTTACTGTGTGTAAGCTGCAAAATTTAGTTTCTAAAACAAGAAGAAAAGCAATCTGAGACAACAAATTCTGTTAAAAAAAGTGCAGTTAGGTTACTGATTTAATACTACTACCCTAGTATGTTGTGTTACATGAACAAATTGAATTACAGGACTGAAATTTGTCAATAAGCAGCTTTTACAATAACTATGGTTTTTCTTTTACTTTTTTTAAGCATAGATATTCTTTTAGGAACTCATAAGTTCTCTTTCTTTTCTCAGTCATCTTAAATGTATATTCAGTATTTCTAAGAGATTCAGGGGAAAGATAATGTAATACAGAGTTCCTCTCTGCCATGTAAGAAACAGCAGTCACTATCAAACCCTGAAGACAATTTATCACAAGGGCACTGTTTGACAGAAGTGACAGCAGGAGTTCCTGAACCAAGTCTCTTTTGGACTCGCAAGTTGATCTTTTCTGGCCATCTGGAAATAAACTCAAGCAATATGTAATCTCTGTGAGCCCAAACTTTTTTTTTTTTTTAAGCTTTTGTTTTTAAATAAGTCTTGCTAAGAGCTGCCAGCGTTATGCTAGTCCTCCCAAAATATTTATTTGCTCTCCCTTTAAAATACTGATCATATGAAAAGGTAGTTTAGGTGTTGAGTAATGAAACAGCAGCAAGCTGGCCTGTCAGTAGAAGGGTACTTCTTCTGGATAATCATAATTTGCCTACATGTTTGAAATAGTCCATTTTTCTCCACCTTTTCTGTTCTCTGGACACATTAATGTCAGGAATCAGGGTTATCAAAGGTGTAAAAATTTGCTTTAGAAAATAAGATTTCTGGCATCTTTTCCTTGACTGAGCTCTGTACATCCAGATTTTCACCAAAGCTGCAATGTGAATCTGGAGTAAACTTGGCATAATTTCAATAAATCGGCAGAATTACTGCTGATAATTACTACTGACTGTTCATTTGGTTTGAGTTTGTCCCTCCTTTGACTCCATCCCTTGTGGTTCTGTGTTTTACCCAGAGAAATACAGCTGATACATATGCCTTGCCCAAAGCAGTGCATTTATGAAGCACCCAGCTTCAAAGCATTCTGAGTGTGAACATTTCCAACCCATCCCTCAAACTGGCTTTTGGTACAGCGTGCATGTCTTTGCCATTGGGTAGCTGTTTGTGGGCATTGTTATGCTGTGCATACAGCCTGCTGTCTTGAAGTTGTTCTGAGAATTGTGCTGATGACCTACATTGGAAGGCAACATTTGATTCCAGATTTTTAAATGAGGCATGCAATTTATAAAATTTTTGAATAAAATTACATTCTGGATCAATGTGAGCAAGGAGATCAGTAAAGCTTCCGTTTATCTCTTCCAACATGTCCAAAAAAGACTGAGAATTAAAGGTTCAAAAGCTTGGCATTTATTATTTTCTGTGGCAATTGAAGGCTCTCTTCATGTGCAGTGTACAAAAGGCCATTTGGTTGTTATTGAAATTGCTGACTAAAATGTCCATAGCTGACACATTTGTCAGAAGACTGACAAGCATCTGATTCAATAAAGTTTTCCAGCCCTTTGTTTGACATTTTGGTGATTGGTTACCATTGTGAAGGGGATTGTTAGTGAATTATTTTCATTCTGTAGTGCATACGGATATAACTTATTTTATAGCTCTGCCATTGCTAAAACCTAGAGTAACATTTTCTTCCTCTCTAATGCACTTAGGTGAACTCTGTTTTTAGCACTACCACTGTTTTGAGAGAAAATACTTCTTTAAAATCTGTAAATTCTCAACACTGCAGATTACCGTCGTCACTGCAGGCAGACGATAGCTAAATCTGAGGGTTAGTTCCCAGCATTTCATTTATTTAATAACTTAATGTGACAGGACGAGTACTTCATGATTCCCACAGAATGACCATGACAACTAAAATGAAGTATAAGCCTCATGCAAATATTACACCTCCTCTGGTAGAAAGTTAATCTTTGAGGTTCAACAGGTATTGACAGATTTTAATATATTAGCTAAATAAGCATTTTTAAAGTGCTTTAATCCTTGATGCTATACAGCAAGTATGCTAGGGATTGTAATGGGCTTTCTTTGTCTTCTCCTAACAGAACACCAGGTCTGGGTGAAAAGTATTAATTCAAAGTATGCTAGACTGTTAAATTAAACCAGAAAAAAGAGAAAACTGTCTTCCTAGGTTCTTGTACTGCACTAGATATATCTGGTCTTCAAGATATTATTTGTAGGCAATCTTTTATCGTGTGAAGAATGCAGGAAAGGTAGCTTTGGAGGGCATAGGAAGCATCTCTTTCCAATAGTACAGCATTCTGTGTGTACTACCTAAATGACAAAAACCACTATTCTGCCTCTGAGTGTTAGTGTGGCTCCAGTTTTGGCTTTGAACTACAATCTTAAAGGATTTGTGTTCCAGTTCTGCCTGTGTGTCTCAGTGGAGATGATGGCATCATAGAGTGATAGAATTGTTAATGTTGGAAAAGGCCTCTAAATTCATTGGGTCCACTGGCTAACCCAGAACTGTCATGTTCAACACTTAACCTTATCCCCAAGAGCCACATCTACATGGTTTTTGAATATTTAAGTTTCCTTAAATTAATTCTACAAGGTGGTTTATAATTTAGTCACTGCTCTTATCCCCACTGTGTTTCAAGATAGGGTGTACTTTTATGATGTCTCAGGATTACTCTGACTCCAGATTCTTCGATGAATTTGGCTAAGAACCATCCATTCTTTAGACAGGCATCATCTCTGTCGAACACACCAGTTCTCACAATGCTGCACTCCAGATTTTTGAATAGCTCAAGCCAGCATCAGTAAGCATCAGTGCCCTTTTCAGCATCTCCTACAGTCCTGATTTGATGTGCCAGACCCCCACAGACCTTCTGTTTTTGTGATCTGTTTCAGCAGCCGGAAAGATGACACTGGCTTTGAGGGGAATGAAAACCCAACATGAATATGCAATTTCAAAGCCTGTAGAACATTTTGGATCTGCTTCTGAGCTTGTCATGTTTTATTGTGATGGTACTATTATGTTCAATGCTAAGAAACTGATACAGGGTTCCTGCTTTTCTTCAGGTGCAGGAGAACACCCTTTGGCAAAATGGGAATCTGAAATGAGTAACCTGGGACAGGGAACCCATCTGATAAATACAAAGAAGAAATGCTTAGACTTTCAGATTCTTGGATCAGATGGTGCCAAGAGTAAGCTCAGATCTATTTCTGACACCAAGCCTGTGTCTTTGCTTCTCCTTTGTCTGCTGCCATCTAAAGACAACATTCAAGGCTAAATTTAATGCCTGTGACAGTGAAGTCACACCTTACCACTTTGGTTTTGAAAGAACCTTTTCTTATTATGTTTACAGTGCTCACTCCTAGACTTGGGAAGTTCTGTTTGTATTAATATCTACAGATCTAAAGGAAAAGCCATTTTCACACAGCCAAAGCATTTTGTACCTTGACAAAATGCTGCATTAGAGCTTAAGCTGTGTCTGGGACCTCACTGAAAAATGTCTTCTATCACAGAAGTACAGCTCTGGAGCAGAATCCCAGTCTTTAAAGATTTGTGTTTCTGCAGAGACATTCACTATGGACATGACTTGGGAGGATGATACTTCAGTTACTGTCTCAGTGATAGATATCAAGATCCTGATAGCTGAACCCAGAGTTCTTTCCAAGTTTCATTTGTGTGAACATGGATGTGGGCAGTTGTTGGAAGAAGGATGGGAATTGCATCCTGGTAACTTCAGTTTGCTCATAAATGGAGCACGTATATGTAAATGTTTTGAAGAATTCCAGTTGCTGATAAGTAACTTATTTTATAAAATATGGTCTGGGACAAGGAACTTGAACAACATAATATGTATATACCTTGACAGAGCCTGGCAAAAATCCTAGGGCTACAACTTCTGGATAGTGCTCAGGACAAATGTTTTGCAATTTGTCTTTGATTAAATGCATTCAGTTGCAGGAGTGGGAAGAAGGCAGATAGGGGCCTCTGATGCTTTCTGATAGGGCACTGATTACATGTTTTTGTCTCACGTGTTGCTTTTGTATTTCTAAAAGAGTGAGAGAAGTACATGTCTTCCTTTCAGTCCCCATTCCAGACTGGTAGTTTCTCTACTGGTACTCTCTTCCTGGATGAATGTCTGGGATGCTTTCTCCGTGTCTTCAATAGCCGCATTAGAAGTGACTGGAAAGTTTAAAAAGGTTTGAAAGAAAGGCTGAAATAAATCAAAGTTGTTTTAAGGTTAATAAATAATTTTATTAGGATATCATAAAACTGAATTATAAAGCTTAAATGAATGTAAGTCTTTTTTTCCCTATAATTTGCAAAAATTTCTGCTTTTCAGAACTCTGTGATAGGTTTGTTATTCTTAATCAGTATCTTGCATCATCAAAATGTCATAAAATTTTTATGGTTACATATAGACATTAAGAAAAATGTCTAGGGACTATAATTTGTGGTAGAGTTAGAACTGTTTTATTGTATTGCAGCTTTACTTTAGTTTTTTCCACTGCTGACCAGACTACAAAATTAAAGCTGGGACCAGGATTTGTTTTGAATTAAATCTGTATGGTGACCTTTGAGTCCACTTGAGTCAGAGATGGATGAAACCCTTGGTACATTTTGAACTAAGAATGTGTGGAGAAAGCTTGGGAAGCTGTCAGAGAGGATGTTACTACTCATTCAGTTTCCTCAGGAGCTGTAACAGTTGCCCAAAACCAGGAAATTATGAGAAAGTAAAGATTTTAATAAAAACACTGACTTAAATATGAACATTTCCTGCTTTAAGAAAGTTTGGCGGTTATGGGCTTGTCTGATTTTGACCTACCATAGATGGATTGCTGTCAAGAGCCATCTTAAGACAGCACCAATAGGGGTAAGTGTAGCAGACCTAGAGCTTGTTGAGACTGGAACCTGAGAATCTGAAGGAAGTGCTGTTTACATGAAACTCCAACTGAACTTGAAACAGTGGTCTTGCTTTGTGATGGAACTCCTTTTATACCTGCAGCACCAAAGGAGTCACGTAGCTTTGTGAGGGAGTTCCCACTCCCTCTATTTACTGTTGTTGTATACAACATTCAGTTTTGGTTTTGGGATGTCTACATGAAAATCTATTTAATAAAAATGTCTGAGGTAGATAGCCCTTGCCTTTATGCTGATCTACTCAGCTGACTTGATGCCCTTTAAGAAGCATGGCTTCACTGTGTGTTTCAGAAAGACATTTCCCAGCCAAGACTGACTTCAGAGAAGTCTGCAAAACACAAGCAACAGAAGCTTCCAGGAGAAACTCTTTGTGACAACAGCACCAGACTGGGACTATGACAGAGAATTGTATCTGCCAGGTGGCCTGTGACTGTACCAAAGATTGTCTTTTGGAGTCTTCTTTCTATGGTCTTCTCTCTGAGATTGGAGTGGAGTTCATGGTGGGCCAAGAAGGAGAGAACAATGAAGACATGGTAGACTTCCTTTGTAGACACTGGAAGTTCTGCTAACAACCATTCCTGTCCTTGGAGTTCAGAATGTAGTTTTGCAGCATGTCGCATCACACTGAAAAGAAAAGAGCTTCTCTTTCCTGTTACTTGTACTTGATGGGAAGAAAGTTGCTTTTGTCTCGGGAATGGTTAGCATCTTCCTTAAGCATCTAAGCCTCAAACCAATTTCTTCTTCCATCACCTCTGACTTGGGGCTTTTTTGTCTGAAGATGATGGAGTTACCTTCATCTCAAGTGTTTTCTTTTATTGTTGTTTCTTTCTATTTCTGACATTGCCGCTGCTCAGGATGTGTCTTGGAACTTCATCTATTGCAAAGAAATTGGGTTCCTTGTGGCATCTGACTCTTTGCAGCTGCTATATTGACAAGTGGTCTTTTTCTGTCTTGAATTAACCTGGATTCTAGTTCCCGCAATTCAAATTCTCTCTTGAGAACTTGTTAGTGTCTACCACTGATTTAGTCTCTTGTCGCTTTGTGGTTTTGTTAACCATTAGGAGAACAAACAAACAAACAATGAAAAACCTCCAAACTTGTAGGCTTGAAATCCCATCCTTGTATTTCAAGGAATAATCTGCAAAATTTTAGAAACTTTGGTTTTTCCAGAACCATGGAAACAGTTGGAAGGTTTTATTGATTTGAGTCAAAGACACAAATTTATTCATACTAACATATTTATAGAAAGGTCTAACCCAGAAGTTACATCTTTCTGATGAAGAAGTGCAAGAGAAGTAGAAGCACTGTGGTCATATGGTAGAATGCCTAGTCTTGTCTTCTCACCTCAATTTCAGTCTGCTGATCTGAGTGCTAAACAACCAACTAAGTGGTGTCAATCACAATGCTGCCATCCTGCAGTTAGACAAAAGGAATTTCTTCCATTTGCTCTGTTATGTGCTGCATGGTTGGCATCAGTTATTTTCCTTCCTTTCTCCATCATTTTCTGGCTTTCTGTGATGTTACGAAAGGCAAATTTGCATAGCTAGTGAACAAAAACAGATTTGTGGATCTGCCTGTGCTCCACATAATTAGCGAGAAAATTACTTCTGCACTTATTCTAGAATGTCTTGCACAGAAAATGGTGCATTGTTGGAATTATATATGAGTGAATAATAGCTGAGACATATGCTTACAATGACTGTTTCTCTCAGCCCTGCTTTCTGTTGTACTTCAGGTAGTAACACGACTCCTGCTGCTATTCTGTTCTGCTAGCTGAACAGCTCTCACAGTGTTAAGTCTTGGAATGATTGCACTTTTAGTGACTTCTAGCTAAGAATAAATATTGCTGTGCCTTTTGAATACCAAATAAACGACAGGGTTCTATTCATATTTTAACTTGAGATTTTTGTAGAATTACTGTGTGAGAATAGAAACATAATTTCTTTTATTTAGGCATTATTTTAAAAACATGTTTATATATAAATATTAAAGGATTGCTTTCCTTATAGTAATCAACCTTAAAAGAGATGATAGACAGTAATTTTATTGATCTAATAATTCAAAAATAGCTTCAGTATGATTTTTGACATTTTCTTTCTCCACTTTATGCAAATCAAGGATGTTAGTGCACCTGATTTAGGTGACTGTGAGTTTCTTACCAACTAGGGTGTGGGGATTTTGTGTGGTATAAGCCTGTACTTACTCACTGAGTAACATCTTTGAAGATTATGTTGATAGGTCCTTCGCACTTAATTTCCTTTGTTTTCTTTGTAACACTAGTGGGTCACAGGTATTTTCTATGGAAAACATGTAATTTTATGTTGTGGTTTCACATGTTTTTCTACAGATTTATATCTGCTCAATCTTTGTAAAATTGAGCATTTATGGCTTGAGATTATGACTTTTACCTGGATATAATAGCCTGTTATAAGCCATCTCTAATGAGTATAAAACTGTTGACACTGACATGGAGTTTAATTTAGAAGTATTCATATTCTCCACTTCTACAAGTACAGCTTTGTGGGCAAAATGTTTTCGAGTGGGATTTTGTAATGACGTACTTTGAGGACAAGATTCCTCATTTAGACATCTTGTGTAGATAGGTATATTATGAAGTTAAATATTTAAGTGTTAATACTGAATGTGCCTCCACATAATTGAAGGTACATGTAACATATGGGTGCAAAAGTAAAGGCAAAAAATCTTAAAAAATCTGTATTTCTTTTATCTCATAAAACAGCTGGATACCAATGTACTCTTTTTGTTTTTCTTCTTTTTCTTCTTTTTCTTTTTTTCCAAAATACATTCCATGCAAATGAATTTAAATTCTAAGAAACTTCTTACCACATGAAAATCTAGGCTAATGCCTCAGCAATATGGATATAGATTTTTTTTTCTTGTAATAGTAATAACATTTGCAGAGATGAAATTGTCAGGATAGCTATTAATACCCCAAATTAAGCCTTACTCATAATCTTCAACATGCTGAAGATAGTTCTTGAAATATCCTTTGGGAAATCCATACAAAGTACTTTGCATTGTTTATGTCTGCTGAGTTGTAGCAAAGCTGCACACTACTTACTCTCCCTCCTATTAACTGGTTTTTGGCACTTGGAAATTTTTGTAGCCCTGTGGAAAAAAAAATTGTATGCATATCTTAAAGTATGCAATAACATCCCATATTTGGGGTTTATCCACGTGTGTTAATTAGAAAGACTCAATTCAGTCCATTAATTTTGGAGCTGCTGAAAAGGAGAAGTGGCAGCAGTTGGCAAGTTGAATGTTGGAAAAAGAGAAATGGATGTGCTGGGTTTATGGGTAGTTTCATTTGGGACAGGAAAAGCTGAGTTTTGTTTATTTCCCCAGTCAGAGTACAGGTTTAAAGAGTAGCAAAACTGAAGCCATTTGTGAGCATAATCAGCATTACTCATTACTGGCTGCTAACTGATCTGAATTTTAACTGATAGAGGCATATGTGTGTAGAGGTTTAGATGTCAGCAAAGTTCACCAATAAAAAAGGATCTATCTAAGATATTTTCAGCATCTAGTATTGTTCACTGAGGCACCTACTTTCCCTCTGCATATCTGGGTTGAAAATTCCTGTGGAAATCTTACGCATCAGCTGCTTTCTCCTTGATGCAAACAAGTAAACAGCTTTAATTTTCAATAGATGTTATCATCTGTCTGTGTCTCACTCTCTTATGTATTAGAGATGGTCTGGATAGTCCTGATAACATAACATACAGTTTAAATCTTTACTTGAAGTTCAAGTCAAATGTTAATTGGTGCTTGAATACTTTGGATTTAATTATTTGGTCTGCTATACCTCCTTCAAAATAGACACTGCACTAAGCAATGCTAGTCTTTTCTGTTGTTTAACTGGGCACATGATATACTTGAATTTTTAAAGTAAAACTTTCCTTTGATAGAATTCTGTCTCCCTAAGTCTAAATTGTATACACTTCTGAAAAAGTGTGAAAACAGGCAAAAGTTTGAGTTTGTGTTTTTCTTTAATGTAGTATGGAAGAATAGATGTATAGTGCTTCAAAGGGAACAATGTAAATATAATACAATTCAAATGGTGTTAACATTCAACGCTAGTTTGTATTTTCAGTACTGAATATCCTGAGTTCTAGAAATGTCTATGTGTGCATTTAGTGGCCTGCCTATGCAGGAAAACTTGCAGAACTAGGTCTTTAAACATTTCAAGGATCTCAAGATACGAGTCAGATAAAATTGTACATTTCCAGACAATGTTAATGAAAATGTTAAATAATTCACACAAATCATTGCATAGAAAATACTTAGAATAGGTTTTGTGAAATTTATTTTCAGTTTTGTAATATACCCACTGCCATTTTTGAAAGTTGTAATTTGAAATGCATAATTCAGTGATGCTTATAGGAATTATTACCCTGAATTAATACTTCAGCATTTTAGAATGTTCAGTATAAAACTTTAATGTCTTTGTTTTTATTAAAGTGGTTTCAGAAAAAAATCCCATAATTTCATTCTATTTGAGAGATCTTTATGCCTACTATTCTTAAAGGAATAAATTAGTATGAAAAAGTAAGTCATTATTTAAGCCATGGTCTGGCAATGCCCTACTAACTTGAAAAGAGTCACTAGTTCAAAAAGTCTTTGCATTTTCACGAGAGGGTTTATTGTGCGGGTCCGGTGTGGTGGGGGATTGCTACCAAAGTGCACTGCATTTATTGCTGTCAACCTAATTTCTACTTGGCGCCTCTTGGAACTTAACTCTCATTTGCCCTAAGGTACGTAAGGAGTCATTCCACTGGCAGTGGTTTGAAAATATCTTCAGTTTAACTGCTGAAATGCTCTTAAGCTGGTTTGCGTCCACAGAGTAAGAGGTAAAATCATGCTGGCAAAATCAGCACATCTCTTGGTTATATACAAGGACTCAGGTGTAAGTATGTGTAGAAATTGAACCAGCTCCTCCAGGTTGTATTTAAAACACTGACAACCCCTGTGCAGGGTGTTATTTCAGTTTTGAATGTTTTGTTTTAGGTTCCAGTGAGCTAAAGATTTAGAAATAGAATTGAAATCTATTCAGGATAGAAATAAACCTAATTAAAAAAAAAAAAAGGCCAATCAAGTAAAGCACCAAAGACCAGCCACTTACTGGGTTGTATCAGCATGAATATATCCAGCAGTTCCAGGGAAGTGATCTTTCATCTCTGTGACATTTGTGAGGCCACATCTGGAGTATGGTGTCGATTTTTGGGTTTTCCAACATAAGGGATTGACATATGGAAATGAGTCCACTGAAGAACCATCAGGATTTCCGGGGAAGTGGAGCACATGAAATATGAGGAGATGATTAGTTAAGAGAATGTTTGGGACAGATCTTCCTGTTCCTTCAACTGACTAATTGGAAAATATAGAGAAGCTGGTGCCAGAGTCCTCTTAGTGGTGTGCACTAGGAGAATGATATGCAAAGGACAAAAGCTGAAAAATGGGAAACTCTTATCAGATATAGTTTTTTACCATGAGTGTTACTATACACAGAAACAGATTACCTGGAAGACTCTAGAATCTCCACTGTTTTCAGGGCTTGATGGGTCACAGCCCTGAGCAACCTCATCTAATAAGACCTGCTTTGAGCAAGTGTTTGGACTAGATAACTCAAACCTATATGATTCTGTGTTTCTGTGAAAACATGCTACTTTGGAAACTGAATGAGCATCCATGCTGTGCTCTGCTTTGCCTTCACAGAATGATCTTAAAACCATTGTAATTTTATGTGTAGTTGGGATCTTCACTAATTCTTTTTTTCCCAGATTGTCAAGTCGGAAGATAATAAAAAAGTACTTGTAGGTTACTGAGCAAGACTGGAAAGTTGGAGGGCTTCCTGTCCACATTACACTCCAACAGTGCTCTTCATTCAGTGGCTGTGATTGCATGCATTTCCCAAACCGACCAAAGCAAGCAGGGATGTGGGCAGTGGGAAAGTAATTCAGAAAAAAATGCAGAGTATGAAACTTCTAAACTTTATTAACATAGCATGTGTGATTCTTATGAGAAGCTGAATAGGTCCTGGAGACCTGGGTAAATTGCAGGCATGAGAACTTCTTTTATGTATGACCCAAACAATGTTGTATCAATGTCAAAAATATTTGGCCTCCTTGCAGATGGTGTCAGTCTGGAAGAATCATAAGCAGTAAGAACAAGGGCATAAATTTAGGCAGCCAGCAAAGGGCACTGTCCCACTTGCTGCATCTGCATTTCATATCTAGGATCCCAATTCTAGGATTAAGGTGATTAAAGCATACTTATTAAGTAGTTTTGTGTCACTAAAGGTAGACTTCTAAAACTGTACGGTGACCCAGGGACCTTTCTCTGTGACCTACAGGAAATGGTAAGATTCAGACTCTGACTTGTGCCGCCCCATCTTCTGTGGCTTCAGGCTGCCAGGCTGAGGCAAAGATTACCATACCTGGGGGAATCCTGTTCCTCTCTGTGTTTCTGGTGCTGCCAAGAGTGACCTTGACCAAAGCTGTTACACCAGCACTGACTGAACTTGCTTCTGGTCTGTCTTTCACTGGTCCTTGCTGAGGTGACATTGTCCTTCTGTTCCGCAGTATAGGATCTCAGACCATCAGGGAAGATGCCACTTCTGTTCCAGTCTGTCATCTGAGTAGCTGGTTCTCCTGTTCTATTTTGCACTTTGCCCCCAGTCATTTGATACGGATTCTCCTTGGCAATATTTACATCACTTCCTGTGACTGGTGTGATGCTGTTTACTGAAATGTGTTTCCAGCCTTCACCCAGCTCTAGACCATCCTGGAGTTTCACTATCACCATGAATTATTCTCCCTTTCTCTCTCTCACTCTCTTTTTTTTTGACCTTGTTTGAAGGAGAAATCCTCCATTAAAACAGGAAATGTTCGCATCCTGCATAGTGCAAGTTAGTTGCAGTACTGCTGTCACCTTTATTCAGACACTATCCTGGTCCTGCCCTCAAGACTCTAGTCAAGTTCCTTGACCTTTGGACTTCTCTCCAAGCATGCACCGGAGTTACTAGTTTATGTTATTTTGTTGGATGAACAACACTTGTTTGAAGATTTATTTTCTGAGAGTTTTTAGGGCACTAAGGAAGGTGCCTCAGCCTCATCTTGTGGAAGCAAATACTCACATAGACAGACATAGCATCTATTAGTGACCTGGAACCCCTTGTCCATCAATGAGGAATCACTGACCATACCCAGAGGAAGTTCCTTCATTCAGTTTTCTGAGGTAGACGTGAACAAGCATTTTCTCATTTAAGCTGTTAACTGTACACAGATGTACATTAAATGCCATTTCACTGATCCTTTTGTGGAGGTGGGGTGTACTGACACTATTAAAAGTGATAAATATGTCACATAAAATCATTAAAAAGCTTTGAAAAGATCGGTGTTTCACTTAATTAATAGTTCAATATATTTGATAATCAACTTCTTGGACAATATTTTTGACAATATTTTATGCTGGGTTTGGTCTTATTTTCCAGAGTTCCAGGGCCAACTTTGAGGTAAGATGAGATTAAAAATTTATCTGTGAGCTTTTTCACTCTTCCAGACTTTTCTGGGAGTTGGTTTCCTGTTTGTTTTTGTATCAGGACTGACGTAAGAATTTCTGCTCCAAGAAGAGGGATGATATTATAAACAAGAAAAGGAAAAATGAAATGGGTGACAGTAGAATATGTTTGGAGCCTGTTTATGGCGTAAGTTAAACCTTAATATTGCTGACCTTTATCTCACAGTAACAAAGGCAGAAAGCAGCAGGCACTGTATGACTCATTTCACCTCCCAGAGCTTGATTGTGTTCCTCTCCATGCTGGCTTTTAGAAGGGAAGAGAGAACATGAACACTTTGCAGCACAAGCATTTTGCCCCTAAAGCTGAAGTGATGTTCGGGGCAGGCAGGCTTTGTCTTTAACAAATGTCTCTTCACACAGGTCATGTTAATTGCATTGCTTATGTGACTAACTGTTGTGGTTTGGGAATGGCATTCCCCAATTTAGTGCTCCCACTAAGACTCTCTAAATCACCATCACTCAGTGTGGTGGGATGGAGAGGAGAATTAGAGGCACAAAAGGCAAAGATCACAGGTTGAGATAAGAGCAATTTACTGGAAACAGCAATGAGATAAGAAAACAAACACTAACAGCAAAAATATGAATAACAAAGTGGACAAGAGAGAGGTGAGTGATTCACATTGAAAATGCTCAGGACTGGGTTTACCCCACTTCTCCCTCCATACAACTACTTGACCAGAAGGAATTCCTCCCCAGAGGAGACTCTCTTCTCCATGCCCTTGGCAATGACATGAGTAGTATAAAATAATCTGAGGGTCCTGGCCATGGGCCCTCCTGCCCACTGCAAGAATTAAATATGTCCTGGCCAGAATCAGGACACTAGTTTAACAGTTTTGATAAGAGCAGGAAATGTGCTGCTGGCAACAAGAAGCTTGAAAGATCACAGGCAATTTTTTCCATGAGTTCTTCCTGTACCCAAGATTTGAGCAGCAGAAAAGAGATGCTTAGTCATATGTCAGAGGGTGCCGTATTTTAAAATCAGTCCCTGATTGCTCCTTTCTTTTTTCTTTTTGTTGCAGAAACCCATAGTAATGAAGGAAATGATAGAATTTATCTTTCTTTAATCAGCATATTTATTCATGTACTCCTGAAATAGGCTTTAAGTTTTCTTCAAGCTTAGGTTTGAATTCTTTCACCAGCAGTGCATCAAAGCACCACCAGTAAGAGATGTGATGCTAAAAACCCAAGGCAGTGAAAGTTTAAAAGAAGGAAAGGAAATGTCAGTAATTTTGTTGGCAATGTCTAGAAATTTCTACTTTCCCTTTGCTCTGCAAAACGTATTCAGAGAAATGCTCCTGAAACTGAGTGCTTCACACAATGTGTCCAACTGCTATTGGAAGAGATTTGCATTTTTTAACCGGCCAGAAAAACTGCAGCCACTATATTATATGAATTTGTTAGCAATTCTTCAACTTAAATAATAAAAGATTCAAACTTCATGTTGTCAGTTTTATCCTAATAATATTTTTCTTTGTTTGTTCTTTACATGTTTTTTTCCTAAAGAATATAATAGAATTTTTGTTTGCCTATTTGTTTGCTTTTGTTTTTATTTATTTTTCCCTGGAAGATGAAGATGACTAGTGAGTTAGGAATACAGATTCTACTTAATTTTGACTACTGAGTCAAAGGCTCCTTCTTGCAGGCTTTAGACTAAAGCCCAACTATAATCTAATCACAGCCCAGTTCTTGAATCAGTTATTAAACCTGGCCCTGTGACATTGTCATGGTTAATCTGATCTATCCAGAGCTGTGGCTGCATCCAGATCTGTATTCTTCCAATATTTCTAGATGAAGTTTATTATTCCAGTACCTAATATAGAAAGTGCTTGAGGTTTAAATAAATTAATGAGCTACCCTCATTTTGTTGGTTTTTTTTTTTTTAAAGATGAAATATTTTCTTAAAAGTTTCTAAGCATTTACGATTTAAACAAATTTGATGTTAGGTATCTATCAGGGATATTGAAGCTGTGATTGCAGTTAAGTTGTAGCATTTCATTATTGTTGAAGCTGTTTTTCTTCCTTAAAAATTGTCCTCAGGTATTTTTACCAAATGACTTAATTTATGTTTACTTTGTACTACACTTTCACTCAGCAGTGAGGAAAGTAGAAAATATTTGCCAGTTTAGGAATTCCATGAAGTAATACAGCTGTTAAAGATCCATCTGGACCTTTAAAGTTATGGAAGAATGCTTCTCTCACTTTTGCCCCATGAAGTTACTTTACTGTGGAGGTACAAATGTCTATATTACAAAGGGAAATTGGAACAGTATCATAGATAGAATCTGTGTGAAAATATCTGTGATTTTCTCCCTTCTGGTATTCTTGAAACTCTTCATTTCACAATGAAATAAATTACTGAATGTGAAAGTAGGAAGGGTTGTTATAAGGGATCTCAGTTTCAGAGGCAAATAATACTATTTTATCCTATTTCTTAATCAGTAATGATTTATTACCATTATGGATGACTTTATGGATAAGTTTAGCTACTTGAATTGAGTTCTGCTAACACTATGAGGTGTACTGAAAAGGGAAAAAATATTTATGCCTGGATATGTGCAAAAGTGGATCCAAATTAATGCTATATAATTGAAAGTGTATATGTTGATTAAATTAATGCTATGCAATTATAATTGAAAGTGTATATGTTGATTAGGTGGTACTGGTAAGGTATAATCCTTCCAATATTTATCCACATTTACTTTCCTCTACTTTTGTTTTACCTACTCATTCTTAGAGCAGAGCACCTTTGGGAAAACAAGAACCTCTATGGTAGATGTCAAAAGGTCTAGTTACTTCAGGTGCCTGTTTTATATTAGAGCAGGTATGGAATGCTAAATGAAAAAGAATTGGGCAAGTATAGAATAGCATATTCTTTTAGATATTAGTCATTAGGTACAGAAACCTGTTTTTCAATTTCCATTTTGTGCTTTGAAAGAGGGGACAATTGATAGTAAGCAGTTTTTGACTGCATATGTGGGCAAATTTTTTCTTCTCTGTTCAGTCATAACAGTTCTCCAGATACTAGTTAGTGACCTTCATTTTCTTGGAAGTCTTGGAATCTTTCTTAGACACTCTTTGAGAAGACTGAATTTTGGGTGTGGAACAATTTCAGGATTACTTCAAGTTCCTTCAGAGTATTCCTTGAAAACTAGGTGTGGCAATTACTCCAAGGCAAGAAAGCAATACAACATTGGTGAGAATTTAAAAATAAACCAATTCTTCATGTGGGTATATGTTGTGCTTCAGGGCGTTTTTGGATGGTACTAACAGCATGGCACTAAACCTCAAATATTTAACCCACAGCAGAGCTCTTTATTTCTGCCACTGTGTCAAGGACATGAGTGATAATGCCTTGGGAAATTAGCAGCCCAGTACCCATGCTTTCCAGGGATTCATAAGCTGTAACCATATGTCTCTATTTATCTTCAGAAAATAGGAGAAAAAACCATTCATTTGTCCTTTGGGACAGTTTTCTTCAGGCATTCAAAATCATACCTTTTTCATGTATTCTGCTGACATAGCACATTAGCAGTATCTGGTGACATGGCTAGATTTTTCTTTCCCTAAGTGCAGAAAGTATTGATATTGGGGGTTTATCTGATCTTCAGAAATTCATGCCTCGGAGAAGAATGGGCCACTGTGAGGAAAAAATAAATCTAAAGTTGAAATGTTCATAGAACATTGTTAGAAAAATGTGGGAAAAAATTAAATCAAAGAGAAGTCATCTAAGAGTAATGTCTCCCACGAAGATCTAAACCTCTACTGCTAAAGAAGATATATATATAGTAGTCAGAGCTGGAGCTATGGCCCCAGTATTGCACAGCCCCCTCTTCTCATTCTCAGGAACCCACTTCCGCATATTTCAAGGGATACTGTTCTGTACTCTACTTGTCCTCTAACTTACCATGCTGTTGCATGCATGGTCTGTAAGGTTAAGTTCATAATCCTCTACAAAGTCAGTTTGCCTTTAAAATCATGCAAAAAAATGGTGAAGCTTTACTTGTAACTCGGTATTTCAGGCAGGTTTCAATAATCCTTTTTATCAAAGAGTAATGTTTTATGTGTTACATTTACAGCCACAGTTGTCCTTAGTTCTTCAGCACAAGAATGAAAGAGGAGATAAGATGATGGGGTAGTGTTTTGTCTCTAAAATCACTGTTGTGGACTTTTGAGGTCTTGAAGTCAATGAGAATTGGAAGTAGCTGTTGTATGGAATAAAAGGGATATGTATAAAACTACCCCTGAAACACAGAGTGTTATCTTGTCTCACCTACAGATCAGGAGTATTGGTGAAAAGCAGCCAATTGAGCCAAAAGCCCCCAAACCTCTCACTTGGAAGAACTAGCTCCCTTTACCTCTGGGTGCACAGTGTTGAGCAGTATTTGAAAGCTGCACTCGAAAGTAGGTATCAGTAACAAATGGATATAACATGAGAAGATACCTTTCTGAAGAACAGGTGGCAGCTGTTTTATTCTGCCCACCCTAAGGTGCTGTTGAATGATTTTATTACCCATTTTAATGGTTAAATATAAATTTTTTAAAGTTTATCTCTACTGAAAATGTATGTTAGAGAGGAACTTGGGATGAAGACTCCTTTTTTGGAGTTCTCTGTGTCTGTACAATGCTGAACATCACACCCCATGTTCATCCATGACCAAAACCTGTATGAATGAAATTTCAGTGCTACTGAAATCAAAGGCAAGACTAATCTTGGTGGGAGAGTTTGAGCAGTCCTAAGCATGTTACAAAGAGCTATGAGAATGTTGCTCTCTCCCAAACCATCTGATAGACAAGTGAACTGTGGCAGAAGGGGATCCAAAAGTAGCACAGAAATCAGTGTCTGTAGTTGCAGAAACCACAGAAAGCTCAGAAGGCCAGGATGTAAGCTGTGTACTTTGGAAAAAAAATGACCTCAGAGTTATTAAGGCACATTTACGGCACTGCATGACCACCTTGTACAAGCTTCCACCTGACTGGCAACATAAATCTAGACTGAAAACAGCAGCCTGAGGTCTTCATTTGTTTTGCAGTAACTTAGATTAAAAAAAAAAAAACCAAACCAAAAAAAAAAATCAAACAAAAAACCAGAACTGTGTCACCACTCTATGTTCTTCTGACAACAAGGATGAGTCAGAGCTTCTGCCTAAACACTGAGGACAAGACAATACTTTAACTTCAGGTGTCTGGTAGAGCTAATTGTGCAGTCTCCCTTATGATTCATGGAGAGAAGAGTCCAGTGCTTGGGTATGACTCATGGCCAGGTGTGTATCCTAGGATGAGATAAACTCTTTGATGTGCCTGTGTCTGCTTATTGGTTATAAAGGTGCCCTAGGCAGCTATCTCAGAGGTAATTTTGTGTTCAGTAGACTTCTAAAGGTGAATGAGAATGAGTTGTATCCTTAAGCCTGACTTAAATCCATTTCAAAGTGCTTGCTGTGACCTTGAATTCCTGTTTTTTCCTCATTTTTGTTGATTAGACCAGTATATTACATCAGAGCATGAGACCTTTACCCAGTAACCTCGGAAACAGCCTGAAATGCAACATAAATCTTGTGGGTTTTTGTATCGTTGTACTTTCCTCCTGCCAGTGCAGTTTGTACAAAACAGAAACGAACATGACTTTAAATATTTCAGTTTCCACTTAACACTCTTGTAACACTCTAAATGCTTCTAAGATTAGCACAGTAAGGATGCTTGTATGGAGGTTTGCCATATCCCAGGAATTGCACTGTACCACTGGATATTAATCACTACTGAATAGACGTATCTTAAGATCCTTCTGAATCCATTCATTTCTACAACCCAGCTTGCTGACGTCTTTGAATTTAGTAACAATAGACTTTTTCTTGCATTATTTAGATGATTAATGAAAATCTCCAACTATACTGAGCAGACTAATGTGGAGTCTTGTTAACCATGCAGCAGTACTGCAGCTATCAGTTTCACACCCTTTGCAGATTTTGATCTTAGTTGCCGCGTATCCTTGTGAAAATTCAATGTGAGATCCTACCAAAATCTTTAAAATTTATGAATTACATTGCCTTTCCACTATTCACAGGGCATAAAATTACACTAAAGATGCACATTACTTTGATTTCGTGGGATTTATTCATAGAAGGAACTTGTCCTAGCAATGATTTGTTTTTGTGCTATATTTGCACATCTGATATTTTTTATTCTAACTAGGAATTTATCTTAATCAAAATTCCCCAAATCTTTCCTTCCTTTATAAAGATATGTGCTATGGATTTTGTTTTCATATATATTTTGTTTTCCATGACCTCCTAGAGATAGTAATTTAATTGTTGTAATTCAGCCAGGTTTTAAAGTATTTTTACATGAAATTTATCCAAACTGAACAGCTGGAGAATATTTCATTTAGCTGAGCTATTTCATCTCTCTTTAATGCTGAATTTCTATGCTACTAATATATCCTCTTCTAAAACCAAGTGATTATCATGGATAGTATCTTTTTTTCTTTTTTTTTTTCTTAAAAATTTCCCCTTTCTGGTACCATATGTCAGTTATTTCCTGTGTTGCGTAATGAACCCATGGTATAACTTTTTTTTAATTAATAACAAAGAAGGGCATAGAAGAAGGGAATAAACTGTTTACTGTGTCTGGAAAAGGTACAAATGGGCCTAAATTTCAGTAGGGAAAATTCAGATTAAATGTTAGTAATTTTTTTAAATGATAAGGGCACTGAAGACATGGAAAAGATTGTCTAGTGGGGCTCTGGAGCTACCTCTCACTGTGTATCTTTGTAAACAGGCTGTTCTAATTCTCTCCTGGTTTTTTCTTGTTGGTTTGTTTGGATGTTCTTGGTTCTTTTGTTTGTTTTTTTTTTTTATGGTAAAGGAATTAACTATTTACTGAAGTTCTTTTTCTGTGGTTCTATGAAAGCTAATCTAATTTTTCTGGTGAAAAATCAGGCTGTAGATACTGTGAATACAAACTGGGAGCTGTAGGTTGTATCTGCTGATTTGTATTCTCCAGGCAACCCTGTGCAAAAATCAGCCAGTTTGTCCATCTGCCTCTCGTATGACACTCCTCCGGCTGCTTAAGGCAATGTCAGGTTACATAACATAGAGACTTCTGCTGGGGTGACCCATATGTCCTAGAACAGATAGTCTGAATCTGCAGAGGAGTTGAGATCTGAGACCGGACAGGAGAGCGAAGCTCACAAAAGTGCAGAGACTTGTAAAATGTTTATATCTGTGGCCTTGACAGATTTGCTTTGGTTCCCCCAAACCTCTTACGTGAGACCTTCTTTTCAGATCTCTTGAGCAGGAGGCAATGAAAAGGTCACGTTAGTCCCCTTTCAGCCTTCCTTATGCTATAGGCTAATAATGAAATTATATTTTCCAGACATTTTAATGCAAGCCTGCATGTTATCCGCAACACTTGGCAAAGACTCCTGCAGTTATTGCTGCATGACGTATTTGATTTTGGTAACATCTTCATTCTACAGCTTGATTAGGTATGGAGATACAAACCAGCTCCCTAGTTGTGCCATGTCTGAGTTGACTTGGCTGTAGAGAAGAACAGATTTTTTTTTTCTTCTTTTTTTTTTTTAACCCATATTTTTGGTCATGGTATGTGGGACTGAAACAGAGCTCTTCCTTGTGGACACCCACAGGAAAAGGAGGATGAAGGGGACTTCTACTTCATCTCACTCTTTCAGAGTTTAGGCTTAATTACAGCCTTTCCAGTAGTTAGGACACAGGGAAAAGAGCGGTCAGGGCTGTGGCTTGGCTTTGCTGAGCTGGCCTTTAGAGCATGCTGTTCACTTGAAAACATGGTAACACTATTCTTCCCCATTCCACCTTTGCCATGGAACTTGGTATCTTCATTTCAGGTTCACCAGAGAACTGCGGATCAACATGCCTGCATTAAGTTTCTTAACTTCAGGTGATCACATTAATCAGGTTTGATCAATCCTGAATGATTTGGGTTTCATTCTGAAATATCTTCTATGCTTTTAGTGACTGACATTGTTGCAGTAGGAACTAGCCCGATGTATCTTCAATTACCATTTAAAAATCTGGCATGCTTTTGTGTGTTTCAAATAGCAGAACTCCATAAGGAAAATGAAAACAAAGAAGGAAAAAACTGGCATATGAGAGGCCTGTCTCTCCTGTAAAATACTGAATTGTCAGGAAAAGACAACTATTTTTGTGTTATTTTGTATGACTCCTGATCATCTCTTTGAATACTTTTTCACAGACTTTAATCCTTTAGAAATTCCACTGAATTCCTCTCATAATTAACTATCAGTCATATAAAGTATTACAAAATTATTTTTTTATGTTAAACCTCTTTTGAAAAAAGTGAATATTTGGGTGCATGAGAGCATTAGGACTTAAAATATTTAAATATAATCATAATACATTTTTAAAAGGTTTTAGTGGACTTTTGATGGTGTGCACATAAAACATTTAAGTAAAAGTTTGAATTGGATAGATGATTGGCCAAGTAAACATGTATCAGCTTAAAACCTGCTCTTACAGTACAAATTTCACTTATTTCAGAGGTATCCACCATTATCATAACAATAAATCACCATTTTGTGCTCTTAAGAATGATGATTATTTACTGCTTGAGTATTCAGAAACCACAGAGACTCGTTCTGCCTTTGAACAGGCATTCATATCTTTATAACTTTCTGGGTCAGAGGGAAGAAGGACAGAGGGAAGAGTAAATAGAAGTACTTATTTTATGCAAATCAGATGTAAACTCTATCATGCAAATAAAATCTAGGACTCTTGAATTTTTTGAATGGTTATTTATCAGTGGCTTAATGGTGGCAGGACATGCCAATCCTTTTGAAACCTTTTCAATGTGCAGAGTGGCTGTTTTGCCTAACAGTGTAATTTATTTATTTTTCATTTATTTTTGATCTTCAACAGTCATTGTAATGCTGCTTTGTATTTATGTTCTTATTCCTGTAAATACATTATGCATTTTTTCCATAGCAAGAGCATGTATATCAATTAAGATACTATTTTAGCACTGTGTAGTTTGTAGTCTAAACATGTCTCCGGTTCATTTTGAGAACCAACTCAGATTTGTTGATTTTCCTCAGTTCTCCAAGAGCTCAATCCAGACTGTATATCTGTGCCATGTGCCCTGGTGGAACAGTAGCTGTACAAGAGGATAAATAGCAGAACCTGTAAATTAGCTGAGGGGAAAGTGTCTCCAAGTATTGTGGTCACTCTCTTAAAGTCAAGCAAAAAAGGATTGAGCCATGGTCCAAAAACATTACTTTTGTGTGGACTGCTGAAAGTTTCAGGTTACATTTGTTGGCTTCCCTGTTCACCTGGCATGTGCCAGGTCCTGAGGGTACTAAAGGGCCTTTATGGCCCTGACCAGGGTTGCTCTGTGCCTGGGCTGTGTTGTGTGTGTCTGTGCAGAATTCTGCCTTCTGCTATTCCCTATTTGTCACTTGGATTTCCCAGCTTGATACCAGAGCTGATTGCTGCCTTGCCCTTGTCTGGTGACTGCTGGTGAATCCTGCAGCTCTCACCCACCTTGCTCTGCTTGCCCACTTGTGGATCCGTGCCAGAGTGAGGATGGACCCTGCCTGTGCTGTTATCCTCCTGGCTCCTAGCTGGTTGTCCCTCATGGGCCAGCTCTGCCACCACTCCTGTGTGACCCCCAGATCCTGCAGGGGGCTATGGCTGCAGTACAGGGGGCAGCTCCCAGCCTGTCAGCCCTCTTTAGTGCCCCCTGCACCCAAACTAACCCCTGCTTCTTCAGCTCATTTTGGGTGAGATCATGGGGATTTTTAAGTTGCCTGCAGTCAACTTTTGCTGCCTTCCCAATGCCCAACCCAATGGATATTAGCTGCTCAGCAGAAATGGTTTAACAGCCCTTAGTGACAGTCCTGGGCAGGGCCACCCTCTGCAGTGCAGCTGCTCAGTGGCCCCTTGCTCCAGGAGCCCGATGTCCTGTTCAGTCCTTTAGAGCAGCTTTCTGGGGACTGTATTCATGCAACTGTGTCTAAGGCTGTCTTCCTGGAGCTCTAGCAAGGCAGTCCCTTGGCTGCTGCCAGCATTCATGAAGCTGGATGTGGAACCTGCATCTCTGGAATTGCTGGAAATCGTTGCTTTGCACCCTGTTTTTCACTTTGATGCGAGATTCCTTGCTCAGCTCAATAATATCATTATATATATGCAGGTAATTTCTTGTTTCCCAAAAGTGGTCCTTCTTTTTTTCTCAATGATGGGACATTTGCTTTAAAGGTTAAGCTGCGAAGCAGAAAGATAATTGTCTTTACATCTCTTCACTCATGGTTGATTTTATTCATAAACCTTTGTGACTTCTGTTCTTAATGTGCTCATTCCTGGCAAGAAATAAAACTGTTTACTTTAGAAATTGTGTAGAATGGATAAGCTGTCCAGCCATTAAGTTTGCTCAGATACAGCTGGCTTTAAACACAGTAAACAAAGATTGTGGAACTGTTATTACTTGATCAGACAGGAATATCTTAATTTTTAAGATATCCACCAAGTTACAGGGGACCCCGTTAAATATCTTTCCATCCTTAAAAAAAATCTTTACAACTTCATGTCTTGATTTATCTATGGATTAATTTCACCAGTGCTGTCTCTGTTTCTCTGAACTTTCTAAAAAGAGATTTGCTTAAATGAGGAAAAGTAAGTTCTTTCTAGTACCATACTGAATTTGAAAATAAGTGGCCAAACTTGAATTTATTAACTTTGGGAGCACATGGTAGTGCTTTGCAAGCTATTTTGATGTGCTGGGCAGGCTTCCTTGGCATTTCCAAGAAATTAATAGCTTGAGACTATAAGCCAGGATCAGCTTCTATTGTGTTGTCATGGGACATTTTTTTATTTATTTTAGCCCAACATGAAAATATGAACATCTATTATCCAGCTGAGTCTGTTAGGGCCACTGAATGTGACATTGCATTGTTCATGAAGCTGATCAGTAATTATGGTTCACAATGAAGGGTTTCAAATTAAAAAGATACTGGTTCATCATTTTTATACTGCAGTTCTGTGTAGTGATAAAGTTTATTAATACATGTAAAAGATAGATTTAGACTATGATTTAATTCCTATAAAAATCAAAATTAACGTTCCTCCACAAGTTCATCCTGCCCCAGTAAGTGGGTATGTGGGAGGATTCTTCATCACATGCTTGTGCAAAACTGTATACTGTGACATATTCTTAGACATAAGTGCATACTACAAGGGAATAACATTATATAAAAACCTGTGTTATATTTTGTGAATATTAATATGTTTAACTTAGTCTGAGTTGATTGTGCTTCAGAATTGCAGTCCAGCAACTGATTTTAAAAATGTCAAGTAGTGCATTCTGTGACTAATGCTGACTGTTGGTAGGGTTGGGTTTTCTTGTTGGTTTGTATTCCAGCAGCTAACTCCTTATTTCTTTTGTAAGATTCCTGTCTCTCTATGTTTTTCTCTCTGAGTGCTGAAGGAATTTGCTACCTCTAGTCCAGGATAGAGACTGAACATCTGCAATGAGGAGGAAGGAACTGGCTCTATGTACATTTATGTTCTGCATACGGAATGGCACAAATCACCGAAAACTTTTACTAGGAAGTTACGAAAAACATTGTTTATAGGTGTCAGGACTGGAATCTGATTTGTCATTCTAAACAATACACTCTTCTATTTTGATGATTGACCTTAATGACATCCCTCTAAGTCTTAGTAGCCCCTGCCTCAAATCACCCTCCTTTGTTGCATGGCAAATGTACACGTTATATTCTGTGTTTGTAGTATCAGGACAAAGATCTAGATTTTTTTTTTAATCTAAAATATTCTGGTTTAAAGATATGGATCACTGCATTTCTATAACAAAGCTGGGTTGAGAAAGGCCAAAAAAGCCTTTTCATTTTCTGTTTGTCTTATTTTTCTCTTTCACTAGGATTTAAGGGCAATGCATAAAATTGAAAAGGTAACGATGTTGTCTGTAAGAATGTTGATGATTTTGTCCATTAATAGCAAAGGATGGAACAGGAACTTTCCATCTGAGTTGCAAAATAGATTGCCATTCTGTGCCATGACAATTCTGTGTTGGACTCTCACTTTCTGTAGGATGTTAATTGCCTGGTAGAATGTGCATTTACCTTTGCCCATGTTAACAGGTACAAGTAAAGGTTCTGGGAATCTCCAGAAGTGGTAACTATTTGTGGATTAAATTATATGCTAGGGCTGGAGTATGCTGAAGCTCACTAGGTGGGTATCATGCACTCTTGCCTGCTCACCTCAGATAGATTGCTCCTTGGCATGTCTTAACTCTTGCAGCCTTACACCATAAATTCTCTGTCAGCTCCTGTCTGTTTCCTTTCCTCCCAGCATCTTGTCAAACTGTTCTATAAAAGGTTGTGGACTTTTGCTAATGGTCTGGCAATTCTTTCTATAAGGCATTGTCTTCTCAGTCAGCAGTTTTTAAATGCCAGCTTGTGGTTGCAGTGGACTCTCTGGCTTCTCATCCTTCAAGCAATTATCTCCTTCCCCTCACCTTTGCTGCAACCTCTTTCTACAGCTGGTTGATGACAGATCCTTCATGTCTACCAATCTGGATTATTCTTCCAGTTTTCCAGACAGTAAGTTTCTCCCATAATGCATCCAGCAAATTGTTGCTAGTAACTAATAGTACCCACATGACTGGCTCATTCTGAAACTTCTGACAGCATTTATCGTTGAAAGTTCTCTATGCAGCACAGAAGAGATGTTTTTATTTTATACAAAAAAATAAGTATTGATATAATACATACTATACAAAGACATAAAAATAGATAAATAGATAAAAGCTCTATCTATCACTCAGCTCTACCATCTTAATTCAAAATAACTTGTACAGCTCCTTCAAAAAGTCAGCATTTCTCTCTGAACTGTGAGAGTCCTGTACAGACACGGGATCAACTAAACTTCTGCATTGTCACCTTCCTTACCTTAGAAATAACCATGGAACCACTTTATGCTTTTTTTTTGTGAGAAGACTATGTAGAAGTCTGTGAAACAGCTTCTCCCAGAGCTGTTTTTGCTCAGTGCTGCTGTCTGTACTCTTAGTTAACCTTCCTTCAGGATTTTATTTTTCAGATCAAAGTGAGAGCTGATTCAGGTACAGCCACCACTTTTAACCAAATAACCTCTAGGTCTGATTATGCTGGACAAGCACTTCTCAACCATTCTATCTGAATTCAAGAACAGGATGCCTAGGCTTTCAGTTTTGTCTTCATCCCTGAAATGGCTGAAACAACTGAAGTATATTTTCTTAATAAAGAAGTGGGGATGCTTTTTCAGAATAGGGAAAGCTTTTGGTGCTGCTACATTACTCGTTGAAAGGGATCATAACTTTACTTCTTGTCTGATATTGACGTGCATTTGTCTCCACACAAGTCTTGGATAAGAAACTTCTTCCCTCCAGTTGCATCTCTACCAGTGTACAAGAAGGAAGATGGTCTTTCCTGGATGTGAGCGAGTGAATCAAGGGACAATTAATCTATACTAGATTACCTAGTAAAGGTAGGACTTTAGGTGCCAGCAAGTGGATGTTAATTCTAGGTTGGTGTTGAAACTCTGCCACGGTCAGTGATGGAGTGAGCTGGTCAGCAGTGATTCATTTGACCAACATGGCTGCTGTAGGATGAGCCAGCTGCTGTCTGGAACCCTCTGGCTGTGCTGCTTAGCCCCTTCTTGACTACAGAGGAAACCAGACACCTGCATTAGGAGATGAATTCCATGCTTGGAGTTCAGCTGGGAATTCACGGTCTTTCTGTCCTTGCTTCCAGGTCAGTTTCTGTATTTTCTCTGAGGCCTGCTTAACACAAAATATAAACCAATATAAAAATTCTCAAGCCAGGCAGAGAGCTACAGTTGCATTCCCAGAGTTGTGGTTGTTTTATCATACTCTGAGACGGTAATCATGCTATTGCTTAGCAAACTGAGTGGTGTAGAGCTCCCACTTTCTGAATCTTGTTCAAGCTGTGGCATGAATGATGTATCAACTAGAGAGCTGGTCTGGGAAAGGCTGCTCTACAGACCTGGGGCACCTCTGGACATGCAGTTACTCTTCCTGGGTTTGAGATCAGAGACTGAAGTGCACATAGTGTTCACATGCCTTGGAGATTAGGTGTCAACTGAGTGGAAAGCAGAGAAGGCACAATTCTGGAGTCTAGCTGCTTTCAGTTTTGCTTTAGTGCCATTTGATGTACTTACATTTTTTTTATTTACCTCCAGAAATACGAATCTGCAGTAAGTAGATTTGTTATTAAGCGTTTCAGTACCAATACATTTCTGAAATGTGTTCTTCAATTTTTTCCACTGAGAATAGCATTAAAATTTTTTTTAAAGTTATGTTACACAGTTACTTTCTTTTGCCTGTGTTAATTTAAGACAATAGTGAAAAACAAGGGATCTTTAAATTGTCTTTCATCTCAATTTTATAGAGCATAGTGCACTTTTTCTTTCAATTCTCCTATTCTCACTGCTGCCCTTCATGGGCTTGTTCCTTCCTTGTGGTGCTGTCACGTGTCACATTCTCTATTTATTTATTTATTTATTTATTATTATTTGGCTAATATTTACCTTTGAAGCTTTTAATTGAGGTTCCACTTTTGTGCTGCTCTTACAACCTTTTTTTCTTTTTTTTTTTTTTGCCTGGAGAGAACTACAGCTCGTTTACTGTCATTTTCTTACTAATTCTTTTTTTCAGAAGGTTTTTTCTCAAAAAAACCCCCAAAGATGTGCTTGCGTATATGGCCATTGACATTAGTGAATCTAGTGGACATTATTATTGTCAACTATTGATCAAATCCTCTTTGTAAATAAAATAGTTCTTCCAGATATATTTGATATGACAAGGTACTGTCTAATTGTGATGCAGATTTTGATCCTTAATGCTGCTTGTGCTGTTCAGATTACTTAGATTGCCATAATTTTTTAAGCAATTAATTGAATTAAATAATTTACAATTGTATGCCATCAGCAATTTTTTCCTGCCTTCCTGTTTGGCCTCTTTTTTGCTGTGTATTATAGCTGTAATTACCAAAACACCTACTGAGATGATAGATGAGCACAAGACCTGAGTCACCCTAGGGGAAATAATTGTTGGATATTTTTTTCGTCTGGATTTCTTTTTGTGTTGGGTTTGGGGTTTGTCTGTACATTTTGTTTTCTTTTTGTCCCGGTGGATATAACTGGTTATGCAATGTGGACAGTATCTTGCCCAAGGCTGATCTTAGGTGTGGGAATGGGATTATTGCGTGTTTCTGGGCAGAAGGGCTTCTGCTTGACAATAGATGACGTCCTGGCAGTAAATTCCAGCTCCCTTCTACAGACAACCTTTATGTGGAAAAGAGGCCATGGTAGTTTTGAGTGTATGGCTTCTCTGGTAAACACACATTTAGTTTAGCTTTACAAAATTACACTTGGATATGTAAACTAAGGCTGCTTGGAGCCAAGTCTAAGCTGCTTTCTGGATGTTATGCAAGGTTTACGCAGTGATTACTGAGCATTTCCACAGAAGGGTAGCAATTACCACTGCAACCCTTATATTAGATGACACATACACAAATAGTGAAATACTGGAAGAGAAAAATAAACCTAGTCTGAACAATACCCACAGATTAAAACTACCGTGAGTAATGCATAATGAGGGGATCACTGAAAATGAAGTGCTAAACTTTTAACCTAAAGGATGAGTAGAGGACAGCTGTGGAAAGGAGACAGATATCTGCAAGTTTAGGCTGCAAAACCAAATATGCCTCACGTGATGGCAGATCACTCCTGCTGGGTGCTCCTCTGTGCAGTCTGTGTGCATTCCCTTTCCTCTGGCTATTCTCCTCTTGTAGGAGAAGTACTCTTCTGATCAGATTTACAGATGAAAATGACAGAATGGATAGGATTGGGAGCTGTGGGAAACAGTCCATCACCTACACCTGTGTGTTTCCCTAAAATTCTTAATCTTAATTGAAGGAGGTTGAGAAGGAAGGGAATGGGGCACACAAGGACATCACAAACTGAGTAGGTTAGCTAGATCTGGAACCCATCTTCTTGAGAAATGTGAAGGTATCTATTGGTCTGTGCTAGCAGACTTCCAAGGAAGGGCTTACGAAAGGTCTGAGCTGGAAACTGGAGGATTCTTTGATCCAAGTGAGTAAGCTGGGTGCAAAACCAGCTTCTTCTCTCCATGAGCACCTAAGATGAGTTTTTATTACTGTGTTTTAAGTACTAGCTATGCTTTTGTTTAGTCCATGGAAAAACGTATTTTACTCCTCTTAGTGGTTGTTATTTGACTTTTTTCCAGGTGTCCCTTGAACTTCACTGCTCTTCCTTTTCAGACTTGTAAATACACTTCAGGGAAGCTATTACTTTCTGATGACATCAGGGACAGGAAGGCAGAGGAAAATGTGGATATTCTCAGCTATCATTTGCTTCCTCTTTTTGGTGTCTCTTTGCTTTTTTTGTTTAAAGCTATAATTTAATGACACACAGGTTTTGATCTGGGAGCAGATGCAGACTTTTCAGCTTTCAGTAGCACTGGGCACGAAATTGCGTGTGCAAGACAAGAAGGGAAAAGGGGAACAAAGAGGGTAGGACTGGAAAGATACTCTGCAGCTGAGAGATACTAGTACAACCAAACAAATTCCAAAGACTTCATCCCTTCTGGTACTGTCTTTTCTAACTGAGTGTTCATGCAATGAGAGATACAGAGAAAGAAGGGAATTACGAGGCATGTTGAATTCTACTTTGATTCCAAACACAAAATTTGTTTTACTTCAAATATATGGTCTACCCATTTCATCACTACTTTTTTTCACTTTTCTTTATATCTGCATTAATGCAGAGTAGTTTACCTTCTTGAAGTTGCAGTTTTCATATCTACTGTTCCTTGGGAGGAAAAAAAATCTTTACCTAGGTTTTGCCTGGTAAATTCAATGAAGTCTACATAGCTTATATAAACCTACATAGTATATTTTATCAGTGATTTTGTGTGCTATCAGCGTTATTAACTATAAGATTATGTGCATTATAAGTGAACTGTTATTTTATTGAATGCACTGGTAGCTGTCATTTAGGATACTAATAAGAGATTTTGACAATTCAGCATCGTAGAGGAATTAATAAAAACTAAGGAGATTAGCTAGGACTGAGCAAGACTGACAGAAGAATGATATTCATTATTTGAATACTAAACAAATTCTAGTCACATGAGGTTTTAAATTTACTTTTCTTCCTCTTACAGAATATTGGTTAAAACTGCTTTTTATCTACATTTTTGGTTAAAACTGCTTTTTATCTACATCTGACAAGTTATATTGAGGAAGGATGAACTTCCATGGAGCTTGCTAACACCTTTTACATTTTAATTGGAGTTTTCCAACTAATTCATTTTTTAGCTCAATGAATGTTTTCAGATAAAAAAAATTGATTTCTGATGAAGTGAACACATTTCAGTATCTCTGCTTTTAAACATAATTCTATGCATAAGTATCGATGTGAAAAATACAAATAAAACAAATTTATTTTCTGAATTTCCTCTCAGATATTTTTTTAAACAGAATTCTCTATTTAGTGACTGAATTTGAAAGTGAGCAGAACTTATCTCTGTTAACTACTGATCTTCTTGTCAGTTTTTCAGGGGACATTTACAAGAAATTGGGGAGAAATTAATCAGAAAGTGTTAGATTAGACTTGAAATATTCTTCCTTCAGTCATAACATGCCCTTAGAAATTATGAAAAATGGAGGCACTCTAAATGTGACAGTAGGAAACAGGATATGGAAATTTAAGCAGTAAGTAATTTTCTGGCTTCCTTCTCAGAAAAATCTATTTCTGAACTACTTGCAATGACTAATTTATAAATATATATTAATGATCTTATATCAACCAATGAAAGCCTTGGGAGACGTGACTTTGCTTAGCCTTTTGCAGAAGATACGAACCAATCCAGTGAGCCAGCTGAAATAAGGGGATGAACAGAAGATATGGTCAGTTAAGAAATTGGACAATGCAAGCGTTGCCAGCTCATCTCAGAAGTGTTCCCATCTGGCTGAGGGGTCCTGCTCTCCTTTGCTGAGTGGATAAAAATGCTGTTGCATCTGGTTTGCCATCCCAGAACTTGCCGTCACCTCTTCAGACTTGGTGAAACGTGTGCACAGCATTCTTAGGTTCAGTTCATGGTCTGATGTCTTAGCACAAACCACACCTTCATTAGTGCTTTAAGCTGATATTCTGCACTGTGAACTGGAATAATTGAGTCATGCATTTACATCTGTTAGTGTGCTAACCTAGATAGAAAAGTGACATGGGGAATTAGGAATGGTGATAGATTAAAACTGCTAGGTTTGTCAAAGTTCATCTGTCAGAATCCCAATTCATGAGTCACACTAAGTCACCCTACTCTTAAATCCCGTTCCCCAACCAAAAAAACGCCAAGAAACAAAAACCCCACAAAGTATCACCCAACCCCCTCCATGTGTCTGTTCAATTAATTAAATAGCATGGTTTTTTAAATAGAGCTTGATTACATATTTATATGATTTGGCATCAGGACAAAGCAGAGTGCAGCCTAGAGAAGAGAAAGTTCCCAGATCAGCTTTTAGCACCTTCCAGTATCTAAAAAGGACCTACATGAAAGCTGGAGAGAGATATTTACAAGGGTATCTAGTGATAGAACAAGAGGGAATGGCTTGAAACTGAATTAGATTCGATATTGGTATTAAATTCTTTACTGTGAGGGTGGTGAAGTACTGGCACAAGTTGCCCAAAGAAGCTGTGGCTGCCCTGTTCCTGAAAGTGTTCAAGGTCAGGTTTGGGCTCTCATCAGCCTGGTAGTGGAGGGTGTCTCTGCCCATGGCAGGGGCTTGGAACTGGGTGATCTTTATGGTCCCTTCTAACCCAGGCCATTTTATGATTTTTTGATTCTGTGATTTTATGGTTAGACCTGAAAATGCTCCTAAGGATGGTTTGAAGAGTCAATGCCACTTGCGTAATCAGTTTTTCTGTTTCATTTATACATTCTGGTTACTTGCATGAATGTTTATCTTTGGACCTTATGCGTGGTTTTTACTCTTCCAGTGTCAGGTTGTTAAAATTAACACCACACACAGTTTTCACTTCTGTTTTACAAGAATTGTTTTCCAGATGCTTTTTAAGGTTCCTGAGCTACCCCAAACTTTACCACTTGCACAGATGTCCCCCAGATTTACTTTCACGTGTCACAAAACTTTCTTCAGCAGGTCCTTTTCACTTCTACTGACAAGTGTAGTCAGAAAAATTAGATGGTTCCCAGATGGCTTTTTTTAATAGTGCAGCAAAAACATAAACCCTTTAACTGTGGTAGCTCTAGAAAGAGTTCATCAAGAAACTTGTATTTGCAGCCCTACACCAGAGAGGGGGAGAGAGAGAAATTTGAAGTGTGCTACCTTGGTGGCCAGGACTTCCTATCACCCTCAGCCTGGGTGCAGCTGGCCCAGCTATTTGTTTTATTTTTCTCCAAAAGCAGCCCTCCTCCTGACTATTTTGCACAAAGCAGCATCTTGGATCTTTTATGAGAAACGTAAGCCAAATCCTTGAACTGAAAAAGCATCCATGAGTGTCTGTGGTGGCGGAGGAGATGCCTCACTCTCTCCCTGTGGCCCCAGTGGAGCCTGAGCATCCATTTGCTTTCATGTTCTGCTGAAACAGTCAAACTTAAGCTACCAAATGCTGCCAGGAGAAAATCTTTGGGAAAATGGATGCTCAGTTGAATGGGAATCTGTAGGCACACAGTTTGTGGTAATTGGGAGTGGGGCTGCAGCTGAGCCTCATCCCTAATGGGCTACAGGTGTGAGAAAAAGGTGAACAGTACTGAAGATAATGAGACCTGGAGTGCCTGAACTGACCAATCACCAAAGGGAACAGAGGGCACACAGGTGCTATGCATGAATGATGAGGGTATAAAAGGCTGGGCTAAAGGACAAGAAGGGCAGATGCCTGAAGACTTCTGAAGTGGTGTGGTGTTACTCTGTATGGGCTGAAGCTTTTTGAATTTGCTTGATGGTACTGTATGCATTGTGGCCATCTCAGCTGCGACAGGTGCTGCAATGGGAATCTGTGCAACAATCTTGCAACAGGAAAGGAGGTGTAAAGTAAAGATAGGAGGAATGAAATGTAAGTCATATTTCAAACAGTTCTTTTGGGAAGCTGGTGGTTTTGGTAGTTTCTGAAAGCATTTAGAGCAGTCAAGTGCTTTGCAGTTTATTTCAAGATATGAACTCAACTAAATGACCAGCCCTATTCATGGAGACTCGCTTTAACCACATCTAACTGATATTTTCCAGACATCACTTTTGTAGTCTTACTGTAGAGAGATTTTTCATTGACTTATTTTCAACAATACTCCCTTGTAATGACAAAGATATCTGTTCCTCCTGTTTCATGAATCAAACACCATTATTTTCTTTCTCACTTGTGCCTGTGAATCTAATATTTAAAATTGTCTAATTCTCTTCATAGTGAGACAAATAGGCTCCAGGAAATGGGTAAAAATGACTAAACCTTGTAATCTTGCAAAGTAGTTCTATTTATCTTCAAAAACTTCTGCCAACAAAAGCCAAACTCAAAATGTCTATATTGACTTTCCCATTTCTTAAAGTTGGGAACCATAACTGAAACTTTTTATGAATAGTGATTAAGTCACAAGATGTAGTGTATGGTTTGAAGCACAGGTATAGTGGGTTAAAAAAGGCTGACAACCATTCTTTATTGCATAGTACTCCAAAAAGGTCTGCATGAATAAATTTATTGTAGCTATCAAAGTACCTTGGCTGGAAAAAGAGTCTTTATAGCTGTATTTAGATAGAGTTAAAATAATACTGCCCATCTGTGTTGTACTTAAATGTAATTTGACCAGTTAGTAAAACTGTAAGTACATTATTAGAAACATTTCATTTCTACTGTACAACTTTTCCAGAAATACCCAATACTGTTTATGCTGATAAGATATTGCATCAAATTTTCTTCATAAAACTAAAAAAGAAATTCCCCCTCATTCTCGCAGCCTCCTTTATAGAATAAGATAGGCCTGTAACTTTTAGTTGGATGTGGATGAATCTTTCCTTTTTTTTTTTTTAATTTTGTTTTCCTTTTACTTGCTGGTAAAGCTGGTGGATAAGCACGAAAACATTTATCCCCCCAAAAAAACTTCCTTTCCTACCTCATAGTCTCATATTGAAAACTGCAGAATTGTTTTAAGCAAGTTTCTTACAGAGTACCCTTCTTTTATGGTCCTGTTGTAGCTCCTTGAGGTCTGCATCAAAATCACGTTCTTTTGAGAGACTTCCTTCTCAGCTGCTCTGCTCTGAGAGAGTAAAGCTATTGTGCTTTTGTCAGGCTTTGAGAAAATGGTTGAATCACTAGTAGAGACTTATGAAAAGTAAGTCTGAAAATATGTGGAACATAAGTATGTACATATGCACGCAGTGTTTACGTGTGGTGGTTTTCTGTGGGGACATTTTATTGTTGATTTGGTTTGTTTCATTTTTTCTATTTGACACCATCAGTTTGGCCTTGTGGTTAGTCCATTTATCTGCAGAATTAGAAAGCAAGTTGTATTTTGGGGAAGTGCAATTTTTATGTTGTGGCATGTAGGGTCTAACGAAATTAAAAAGTATGAATTAGGATTCATTTAGGAAAGATTTACATATGTTTGTGGCAGTCTTGCAGTTTAAGGAGAGCTTGCTGTGTTTTTGTTGGTTATTGGCATGAAGGCATTCATTAGCTTGGATGTTGGGGTGGCAAACAAAAAGAAGAGCTGAAGCAAAATACTCTTGTGTAAAAGAAAGGTAGTTGGGTGAAGGTTTACTTTTTTCTCAAGGCAAGCAAGTGCATATACCAATTATCTCTCTTGACTGTGCTCCTAACAGGAAGATTTTGCAAGATGTGTTGCTGTGTGTGTAACCAATGCACAGCCATAGATAAATAGGTATTCAGTGAGCATCTTAAACAACAGTTATGAGCTGAGTGTATTCATAACAATCCATATAACAAGGGAAGACAAAGAAAATAGGTCTTCTGACCTCATCAACTAAGGCTGAATAGTAAGTTCAACTAGTACTGCAGTGCATGAGAATATTAAGGGTCAGCATTGATCAGATTCTTATCATACAATATATTTTTTAAGACCTCAATTTAAAATAGAAATTGATAAAGGTCTCCTTGATTATTCTTATTAAAACTTAAGCTTCAAGCCTAAGAACTATTGCCACAGAGGCCATTGGGAGAAGATACTGCTTGAGGCATACTTGCCAAAAGCCTAATTTTTTTAAAAATGAATTTCCTGTTATTTCACAAAAGCAGTAAGAACATGCAGTAAACTTAAAAGTTTAAGTTCTTTTTTTCTGTCTGCTGGGGAACTGGGGAATCACAATCAATCATGCTCTTACTTTTAACTCTGATACAGTTGCTGTTCTTACAATTGTTGTAACTTACCTTTTTGTCTAGTTACATAAAATAGCATTATGGTATCTCAATATGATGTCACAGATGTGTCCTCATCAGGTGGCCCCTATTTTCTTAGGAAACATTTTCTTTCTGCAAAGACTTTCTGCCTTTTTCTCTGCCTTGATTTGTCATTTGCGGCTTATGTCTTTTCAAAAACATGTTCTATAACAGAAAAAAGCCAATTTCTGATGATCCTTTAGGAAATTGAAAAATAAAGATAGATCAGGCTGAAATATAGAGAGCTTTGAGAAATTACATAAAAACACACAAAAGTCACAAGCATCAGAAATGTGATTTCTCTCTCTTCCCCATGAGAATCTTGTCTAAAACAAAATAAGAAAAATCTTACATTTATATTGCTTTTTAACTTGGTCTGAGCAGAGAACTATTCTGTTTTCAGTTTACCATTAGAGAGCAAAGATATAATGTGTGTTTAGATGTTAATTTACAGTTCTGGAATAGGCTCACAAGATAACAATCTTTTGAGCTGCCATCCAACTGCGGGATCTTGGCAGGTACCAGGACAAGAAGACCAGATTTTCTGGCTTCCTCCAATTCTTATGGTTTTTACTTCAAAATAACTTACATTCCATTATGATATCCTATGTAAGGCTGTAGCAAGTGTAGTGTGATGTCAGGAGCCTGCAATACCCTGCCTATGTTATTTCTTGAGTGTTTCTTATCCTCAGGTGTTTCCAAGGGAGACTTAAGTTGACATGGCTGCAGGGAAAGTTTTTTCAGTACCAGGGTTATTCCTAAGTATACGAATAGCTTTTTGTAATCTCTGTGGCCCTGAGCTGCTCTTCTGAGTTTGGTGAATTCACCCAAGGATCATGATAAATTTTAACAAGGTTGTTGCTTTTAATGCACATTCAAATGCATGAGTAAGGATTGCATTTTCAGGACTTTAGATTTGTGAATTTCTGTCAGTAAAAATTCACTTTAGCCTGGTTCCTCCTAGCATGATATTAGCAATTTGAAAAAGTGAAGGATGTAAAAATCTGGAGATTATTAACAGGAAACATGTTTTGAACACAAGAAAAGTCACACATTTCCACTAGCACTAATTACTAGTAAAATATTGTTAGAGATAAAGTCTAATTTTAAATTCTGGGTGCAGAACGATTGTCTTGTTTTTTTACGGAAAAAGACAAAGTGCATCTATAAAATCCAACTGCAAATGTTTTCCTGTGCTGCCTCATTGATTCACAATGTCTTGCTGTGCATCCTTTATGATTAGGGATTTACCAGCTGTGTGGGTCGCAGCATTATTCTCAGCTTTGGTTAATTCCTCTCTGCTGAGGGCACTGGGTGTGCTGTACAGCAAATATCCTTGGGCTCTTCAACTCTGAGAGATTTCTACAACAGCTTTCTATGTTTGTATTATAGTCTTTAGCAAAACACCATCAGCATATCTGCTGTGGAATTCAGTTTTACTTTTTTTGTGATTCCACTATATCTTGAAACTTTTGACTGCACCATAAAACAAATTAGGTGAAGGATAGCTGAAGACCTTGGCAGCTGCTTGTGTTTCTGTTGGATCTTTCCTCTCAGAGACGTGTTAGAGGGAGTTAACTTTGGACTGTGTAGTGAGCTCACTGGTAGAATGCTACTGCTAAAATCATCAGCAATAAAGAGGCCAAATTCACAAACCCCATATTGTTAACAGGCCATTAAAGCTGACAGGAGCCACATTTATCTTTCCTGCCTCTGCTGTTTCAGACTCTCTACAAGTGAATGATGCCTTGAGTTGATTTAGGTTGCTGTTGTACAAATCTGATTTAAGCTTAGCCTTTCACTTTCCAGGTCCCTTTTTCTTCCTGTTCCTGCTGCTACCTAGACTATTGCCACCACAACGGGATACTGTTGCTCTGTTAATTATGCAGTGGTTTGAGGTTTTTTTGGTTTTTGTTGGGGTTTTTTGGTGACAACTGTCTGAACTGTTCCATAAAAATTGTCTGTTTTAAAAATAACCAATTAATCACTCTCCCTTCTTTGGGACAGACTATGCATTCTGTGCTGCTTTTCTCTGAAGCCATAACAGCAGTTCCTTCCTTTTCTGTGTTTTTGAATGTAAAAGATTCTTGCTAAGGCATGATGCAGTCCTGGATAATAAAATATAACTTATTCTGTTATGTGCCACAACTCTCTTGTCACAGGGCACTCATGCAGTCAAGGTTCATGTTGTTCTCCATCAGGGATTTATGTAGTATTGAAAATTATAATTACAGATTATTTTAGGTATTTTTTATTAGTATTCTAGTTAATTTTCCTAAAGGCAGAAGTTAAATGTCTATTTATCATTTAGCTTGAAATATCAGATTATGTTGGTGCAGAGTTAGTACAGTGTCACTAACACAGATCATCCTAGTTATTGGTTTGCCAAAAAGAAGAGGAAAGCTGTTACAGCTCAATAACTTTTCTCTTTTCCCACTTGCATTGAATCATCTGGTGCCAGTCACCTCTCCTCACATGGGGCTGATACCTACATACATAAAGATCTAATTTAGTAGCCTTACTGAAATTATCAAGGACATAATAAGAATTTGAAAATATAAGTCTAAGTCAACTAAATGTTTTGATAGTAACTGTACAGGGGAAACAAGTTCCTTCACTGACAGAAATACCTGATTTTGGTTGAGATTGTAGAGGATTACTGTACTTAATGGTGTGTAAAGTGTTTAGAAACAATGTGTTTTGGTCAGACAGAGGAGGAAAACAAAGATATTAACAAAAAGGAAACAAAGACATCAACAGCAACAAATAAGGAAAAGAATCCAAAAAACCCAAACCAAAACCACTCTTTATACTTTCAGCAAACCTTTTATATTTACAACCAATAACAAAGAATTGCTCTTCTCAAGGAAAAGTTAGAACACTTGTTGTTCATATAATCTCAGCCTATCAAAATGTGTGTATGAGCAGGCTTCTTTTTAGAGCTGTATTTGACTTTAACACTGAAGATAATTCTCTTATTAATTAGTATTCTATCTTCTGCTGGCTAAATGATTACCTTGCTTCTTATGCTGGTTAATCTGTCTACTCAGTGTTTCTGTTTTTTTGAGTAGCTGGCTTTCTTGGGTCAGTGGTCCATGAGTTGGTGGCTGCGATCTGCCCCTGCCAGAATTACCTTTTACCCAGACAGAGCTGATTTCAGCACAGTTGCTGAGTTGGCTTTGTTAGTTTCTTCCTTGTCTTGGGAGTTCTGCCAGATAACCTTGTGGCCTGTGAATTCTGCATTCTATGTGCCCATTATCACTGGTACATTCTTCTCCCTAGGCTTTGTCAGTCTCACCCTAGGTCTGAGATCACTGAAGATGGCAAGCCCTAAACCTTATCGAGATAATTCTACTTACATGTTATCTTCCTGATACCTGGCCATTCAATCCCTGCTGAGATTAGGGCGGAGTGGGAAGGGGAGGATTCTGCCTCTCCTGAAGTTCTTCTTCAGCCACATTGCTCACCATGTGCTGAGAGTCACCTGCCTCATCCCCTGGCAGGGCTTTGCTGTTACCGGAGACGAGCTCTGGTCAGCTTGCTGACAATGTCCCCAGTGCAAGGCTGCTCAGTGGGAAACATGGGACAATGCCCCTCTTTCTTCCTACTCTTAATCCTGTCTTCCAAAGATGACTGTTCTGCAAATTGATGCAGTTGTGTTTGACAAGCATGGATTTTGGTGAAGCAAATAGAAATTGTTATTTTATGCTTTTCTTTGTTTTCTTCTGCTGTATTGGTCTCTGGGACTATAGTCCCACTTTAACTAGAAAATTTTATCCTAGAGCATCTTCAAACTAGAGCAGAGGGGCTGTTGGCAACTCCAGCTGGGGCTGCATCCGGTCCAGGCTTCTCTCCTGCCATGAAGCAATTTAAGTGGCTTCCTGTGAGTCATTACTCGAGGTGAATTGATATGTACTTCTGTGAGTGTTAGAATTAATGAAGATTGGTCTCTGAAGGATTTGTGTCTTATGACTACATCCTCTGATGTCTACTGGAGTACAAACACCAAATGAAATGCCTTGTGCAATTGAGGTCCTGAAAACCTCTTTCTGTGCAGATTTTTTTCTAAGGATCGCTGCATGTTTTAGCTTGTCCTTTAGCAGAGGCCTCTTTTTCTTAAGAGTTTTCTAGTTCCATGAAACTTAAGGATACAGTGACATTGGAGATTTTTATCCTCTTGTTTAATGTGTTTGAAATTGGCTAGTAGGTTGAAAGATAACTGGGGAATGGAATGGCAAATTCTCACATGCAGACATAGTGTAATTGAATGGGATTTGCTTCTTCAAGGTTAGAAAGAGGTGAGGCAGATGTCCTGCATAAAGATTGCCTAGGCTGTTTGTAAATAGAAGCTAAGCTCAAATAAACAAGTGTGCTTTAACTCTGCACAACCCAAGATTTCATTGACAGAGCAGATTTGGAAAGGCAGGGGCTTATTACCAAAGCTTTGCTGATGAGGTTGGGATGCTCCGAACATATTATTTAATGTACCCACAACTGGCAGTTGCAGCTCAGGAAAGAGCACTTGGAGTTGTCATGACTGCTTTCATAGTTCTCTGAAATCCATTAGCTCATTTTGAAGCAGAGGCTGAAATGAGGTTTTTAAAAATATAATAATCTTGGCTATCATCAAGAAGGATTTTAAAGATAGAATGGACTTCATTACTTTGCTGTTGTGTAAGATCTTAGTGCACGTGCATCTTGAGTACTGTGTGCAGTTTTGGTCTCCTGACCCAAAGGGAGGCCAAGTACCACTTCAGAAGGAACAGAGGGAAGGGCAACTAAAATGATAAAGTGAATGAATGAAACAGATTGAGGAGGGACTTAGATCCAGGTTTCTTCAGTTTGGCGCAAAGGTTGAGGCATGAGGTCACCAAACGACACACCATCACAAAGGTAACACGTAAGAGTTATTGGAAGTGTTGTTAATCAGCTTCAAATTGCAAGAATTGAAGGACACTAGACAAAAATAGCAGTAGATAAATTTCAAGCACTCAAAGGAAAGTATTTTGTACTGAAGGTTGCAAACTTTTGGCATTTACTAGTAGAAGAAAGAGTGGAGATGGATAGTATCAGCAGGTTCAAGAAAGTTGCTTGAATTTGTGAGCAGCAGCTCCATAGATGGATAGTAGCACAGGGGAGGTTAGTCCTGTCCACCATTTCTAATTTGTGGCGTTTGGAGACTGGAGGAGGGAATAGAATGTAGAAAAGGCATCTCTTACTGCTCTGTTGCAGGGGCAACACTGGGCTTGATGAACCATTGTTCTGAAGTGTTGGAACATCCCTTAAATTCCTGAGGTGTCCTAAGCTCACATGTAAGGCATAAAACTAGACTGTAGATTTGAAGTGGTGGTGTGTGAACCAACAATTAAATTCTCTAGTTTTATCTGGTCCGTGTCAAAGGCAATAATCTGTTGACCCTAAACATCAGTCTTGGATGATCCTAAAGCCAAGAGGCAACAAGGGAAACTGTGAAAGGATTATTGCTTGAAGAATAGATTAAAGATTTTTCTCAGTCTGCTTTTGCATATTTTTCAGAGCTGCATGTGGAATTGTGGTTGATGATGGAACTAAGTGCAGAAGACAAATGTTGGTGACAATTTTCTTTTACAGTGAAACCTGTGAATTTGCTTAAACATACGCTGTTAACTGGATTTTCTTTGACAACAAAACACTCCTGTTTCATCACTGTGATATAGGATTGTTTAGTTAAATGGTGAAGTATGTAAAGTGACTAATTTGAGAGAGATGAGATCATTGTATTCGTATGCTGGTAAGCAAAATTAGCAAAATGCATTTTGCATGTGTAATCATAACACTTTCACTTCAAAGTAAAAATGCCTGATAGTTTGGGGGTGGCAACTATTTCTGAAGCAATTCTTGAAGTATTTCCTAAGTGGTATTAAAAGAAGTAACAACAAAATAGGAATTAATTTCTAAAACAAGCAATGAAATAAAATAGCAAAATTAAATTTTAAGAAAATCTGTTTTATTACATTATAGCTCTCAAGGTGGCTTTAATTTCTCAAAGACAGCAAGAGTAACAACAGAAAAAACCTTCTTTGTGTATGTTGTACGTTACAGGGTATTGCTTTGACTGTCTTACATCATGCTAATTTTCTTTAATCAAAATGAGTTTTTCATCTTCAATGGCCACAGTAAGGTGCATTTAAAATAACATGAAAGACTAAAATACTTTGGAAATGTCAGTGGGTACAAGTTTATGAGTATTTATTGGTGGATACTTTGAACATTCTTTGGGCTCAGGAAAGTCTTGCCTTCTTACATAACCAGGTACTTTACATGAGTTGAGCATTTTTTGTCTTACTCAAGTGAAACTTTACATGGAGTAAATTAAGTCTTGGAGAAACATGTTCTTTTGCAAACAGCTGTTCTCTCTGCAAATGTTAGTCCTCCAACTGTTCTTTGCTATCTATCAATACATTTTAGGGCCAAACTAGGTTGGCTTTACACTGACTGGTTCTTAATGCTGTGAGTCATTCATTATAATGGGATGTTGCTAAGGTAAATAAGGATACAGATCAGAAAGGAAGCATATGGTTATTGCTCTATTTTCATTTTTTTCAATGTATGTGTCTGCTGGAAGAAGTAAAGAATATGAACAGAAGGAGACTGAGATGTGGAAATATTAGAAAAATGTGTATAAAGGATGCTTCAAAAACTGGAAGGGGGCAAGGGGAGAGAAATAATTTAATTGTAACAAGGGATTTTAAAATTTCTGGTGGCAGAACCTGCACATATAGTGGTATCATGAAGAGTAAAGGGTTAACCTGGTCTCTGAGATGACATACGACAAAATAGGATGAAAAGAGAGCACTAACAGCAGAGGGAAAAGAAGACTGATATCTGAGAGGACTTGAGCTATGGAGGGGGACAGTGCCAAGAACTAGTTCTTACTGCTAGATAGCCTGAAAGTCTACAAAGAACAGCAAGTTCCTTACTTTCCTTGAGACACCAGGGTCGTAACAGATCCTGCTGTGCTTGTTGCCATTGTGATTTTCCTTAAATTGAGGTGTTTTGTATCACATGTAGCCTGTAGATCTGGACCAAAGTGTGCAGAGATGACTAGTGCAGTGGTAGAGGCTGGACAGTCTGCCCCTGGCTTGGCAGCAATGTTGATAGGTGGAAGTTGAGCTGCCCCACCAGGGCAGCAAGTCAGGAAAAAAGGATTAGTTAAATACCATTTTCTTTCTACCAAAAGAGACATGTTCACTGTCAAGGCCAATTTCTTTTGCTCTATTTACATCAGCAGTGAGAATCAACCTTCTCTGAGTCCTTGTGTGACTGGTGCAAGGGCTGTCCCTCTCTTGTTGTGGGTATAGCAGAGTGGGTGGGCAAGCGCAGTAGGGGACTTGAATGGTCCATCTTAAATTTGCCCAAAGGTTTTCAGAAGTGTGTCCTTGTGTTGAGGGGTGTGGGGAGCTGTGCCCAGGCCCAGAGATTGTTGATGACAGTGATTTCAATGAGAAGTGTGTGTGCGCTCCAGGCTGGTTCTGTGGGGCTGTTTTGCTGTCTTGTGAGGGCTGGGGAGGGGTCCTCTATGGGACACCAAATCCCAAGAGTTTCCTCCTCTTGGTGAGTTATTCACGAATGTGCTCTGCTTTTGCCAGGCTGGCAAGCTCTGCTACACAGAGGACAGGATAGATCTTGATGAAGAAGGATTGCAGCATGGAAAGAAAATCATATTCTCTGCCTGTGGATGACTTTGTTTGGTCTCACAGAAAATACTGCTGACAGGCAGAAAGCAGAACTTTAGTTTGGGTCCCTTAGGATGTTGTGAGTGGGGACTAGGGAAAACAGTCACAGCAACAGCAGGCAGCAAAGTAAATGAAGAGCCACGCTGGGACATTGTGATGCCTTGTGAAGGCTGACCTAGAACAGAGACTAGACAGAGCTAAAGAATAAAGTAGGTATTTGTTAGAAAGCCTCAATGGATACACCTTGGGCAGCATAAGAGCCCAGCCAGGGCTGCACCCAAAAATGGACAAAAAATGGATCAGCATTCACGAGGTCTCTCACTTTTATGAGTTCTGGTCCATTAGCATATTGGAGCTAATTGTCCAATTACAGCTTTAGCCCATGAAGTCCCATCCTTCTTGTTTTTCTCTCTTCAGTCCACCATTGTTTATGCTCTTGGGCCTGAAATTTGGATCAGTTATCCTTGGTCCCAAGCTAGAGAAGGAATTGTTTTATCTACCTACTCTGTGATGAGAGATTACCGTCCTCTAATACAAAGCTCAGAAGTACACACTAAAGCAGTACAGAATCTGAAAAATATAAAAGCTAAAATGTGAGGTATCAATTACTCTCAATTTTATGGAAAATAAATACAGTCAGTAACCACAAAAAGATTTGAAATAGATGATGACTGAACACAGATAAAGAGGCTTAAAAACATTAAAAACAATTTTGGTTGAGTGACTTGACTGTACTACATTATAGATTACTCAGCTGATAACTAATAAGAGGCAGAGAAACAGATTTTGAAAGTGTAAAAGCTCTGCCTAATGGTGAAAGGAAGCAGAGACACAGACACATGGACAGAGGTGGGGTTAATAAGGGAAAGATTAGGAACAGTATAGCATGCTCCCAAAATGAATAAGGAAAAAGAATTGGTAGAGGATGAGACAGTGAAAATACAAGAACAATAGTTTAGTAGCTTGATGCTAAAAAGCAGGTTGAAGATATGAACTGGATTAGAATTAGCAGTGTTATAATTGATGAAGCCTTGTTCAGTAAGTAAAGCTTTTAATTTGAACTTCAATAGCATTAACAATGTATTTTCCTATCATGGTATTTTTAGGAAGTATTTACTTTGTATTTACTGCACCACTAATGTAGGGTAAGTGTCAGAAAAAGCAAGACACTCTGTCTGGAAGTTAAAGAGACTTTTGTGTTTCTCCTTTGATTGCTGTTTGCCTTCTCTCTTCATTAAAACATCTGATTAGATGTACCCTTCATGGCTTGAAGGCCTGCAAGCTGCCATATGTATTTGTTGCAGAGAATAGTCCTCTGTCTCTATATGTTCCTGTCAAAAGGCAAATTTCAGGCATGCTAAGTATGACTTTAGAGTTTCCCATGGGGGCATAGTACCTGTAGGTAAGAAAGGATTTTAACACAGAAGCAATAGAAATTATCACAAGGGGTGTTTACATGTAAAACAGTTGAATTATTTATTCATTTACTTGGACAGATCAAATTAAAAGGCAAATAATGCTTTCCTCTACTTATTTCACAGTAAGAATAAATTTCTCATCAGTGCATCCAGAAGAACTGAAATTCTAATCCAAACCCCATACAATCTACAGGTTCCTGAATCCTACTGAATTAAATTGGTCTTATATAAAGTATAAACTGGGAAAATAAAGTTTTAAAATCATTCCTCTTCATGATAAATTTGCTGCTGAATGTCAATCATAAAGTTGCTTTGATCAGACATTATATTGGCTGTATGCATGTTGTGGGACAGACATGAAAAATTTTATTTTTTGGTTTGAATTGGTTTTGTGGCTACCACCAAAACTTATCCAAATTATCCATTTTTCTGTCATCAGTTTTTAAGGCTGTGAAGCCAGCCTGAATCCTGATGTTTTGTGCAGTATGAATCTGCATTTTGCAGAACTCTGGGACGCCTGATGTGTGTGTCTGTTCACTTAAACAGTTACCTTGGCATTATAATGAGATGAAGGTTTTATGTACATAAAAATGCATACAGATGAATTTTTTTTTCCCCAAAAAGCAGTGATGGGTGTTAGGCTGCTGAAACAGAACCATTGCCAGAACATATTCCCATGTGAGTCTTTAAGCAGCTGATGTGGACAATATCTGTCATTGTGTCCAATGTAGCATGAACATGTTGCTGATATTTATCAAAGAGGTATCTGAAAAAAATAATTTTTCCTTCCACTTTTGGGTGAAATTGAAATATAGAACACTAAAAATTATGAAATCATAGTAGTTATTCAGACTCTAAAAGATTTAAGAATGTCTAGTGCTTTGGAGGTTTGAGAGAAATTATGTCTGAGCTCTTGTTGCTCATGTAAGCAGGTCAGGATTGGAGGAGAGGAGGAGATATAGAAAAGAATGGGAAAGTGAAATATGATGTATATAGCCAAGTTAGTACTGACTGTTGAAATGCTCTTTACCCGTGTTATTCTTTTGGGACTTGAACTTTAAGTTTCAAAGTGAATTCAGCATGTATTTCAGTCTTAAAATTTGCTGAGAACATGAAATTTAAAAGAGCAGAAAGAAGGCCATGAGGCGTGTGCATTTTCCTGTTGAAGAAACCACTAAGGAGAAAAACCAAATAGAGAATGCACGGAATGGACAAGCAATAACTCTGATCCAGTGTGTTGTAGGTATCTTCCCCATTCACTCCCTTGTTGAGCAATAAGGGAAAGAAAAGCTTACATGAGTTCTGCTGCCACTGTTCAGCTGTGGCCATCAGGGAAAATGTCAGGAATAGGGCTGCCCTGTGTGTACCCACACTGGGAGCTGCTGTATGTGTTACTTCACCTTCTCTTTCTCCAGGCTTTGCTCAGCCAACAGGAGAATTTTCAAGATGCTGTGAATTGAGTGCCCAGCAGCAAGCAGGCCACTTACTGTGCTGCAAAATGGAGCTTCAGGAAGGGAAGGGTACTGATGGTAGATATGACCAAAATGAAAGCTAAGAGATAAAATCCAGGAAAGATGAGCGTGTATTTCTGGAGCTGAATATAAAACAGGCAGTTCATTTATCGAACTATGAGATGCATTCAATGGATCCTGTTTTAGGGGCTGATTAATGAAGCACATAACGTTGGAAGGAGTATTATGGATCTCTTGTCACTGTAGTGCTGTGACATGTTGTATTGGCTTTCTGTAAGTGGCAATAAAAATAGAAGAAAAATACCCTCTGTAAAGGAAGGAGATGTCTTGCACTAATCCTCACTGCTTTTGAAATGGTATTTGGTAAGCCTAGGAAGTCAGAAGCATAGCTGAATAGTTTCTCAGAAGAAACGAGCTTGTGGGCTTGGATAAAATTTCTTAAGAGCCTCCATAAGTTATATAGGAGTTCATAATTTATATTTCTTAAAATTCCTTTACTGGCAGATTTTCAGCACCTCTTTGGTTGAGAAACAACAGATAGTATTGTTGTGATTTAAGCTTAAGAAGAAATGTTTTTGTTAAGATGTCTGGGCTCAACTGATCTCAACAAGAAGAAAACATGCTGTGACGTAATGAAACTGCTTTTAAATTCTTACTGTCTGAATTCTCTAGGCCAGAAGCAGAGTATTTTATGTGTGTCTGGAAGTGTACTTTTATTTCTATTAATAACTATTTTCCAGAAATAAAATTTTGTTCAACCAGAACTTCTTCAAATTTTGTCTGAAATAAAATATTAATTTAAATGGAAAGCCTGGGAGCCTTCTAGGTAGCAAAACCTGAAAGGGAAGATTATATTCCTCTATCCTCCTTTTACTCAGTGATTAGCTCAACCACCTGGGGTGTGGAAGACTGCCTGAGGTTATCTGCAGTTATATTAGAGTGCAGCAGTTGGTGGTTTCAGCAATTTGCCTTGGTTAAATAAGCTACAATTGGTGTTTTAAGTGCATCTGTTGAAGAGCCAGGGGTATATTTTGTTGCTCAGCAGAAGTAAGGAGCCCAGGGTACAGGTTATAAGGTACATGAAGGCACTCTGAAATCTGTGCTTAGTGGAGACTAGGAAGCAGTGGTCCCACTCCTCATTTGGAGTCTTCTGGTCAGAGGCAGTGGCACCAGCCTGGTGGATCCTGTGCCCTCAGAGCTGAGCCCAATTTCATTTACAGATTGCTCTGGGTGAAACGAAACAGTTCCTTGTTATAATTGTCAGAGTTTGTCAAGGAAATAATTTAGATTTACAGTTTGGACCCAACTGAACTGTGTATGACTCCTGTGCAGGCTAGTGCTTGTTGATGTACCTGTTGCATCAGTTCAGTCACTGAATCCTACGGCTGAGTGTTGTGTCCCTGGCTCCAAGCTGGTTTTTGGTGCTTGCTGGTGAGTCACCCCTTGCAGTCCTGCACTGCCAGGATCAACATCCAGCTCTCCATCCTGGACCTTGTAGTTCATTTTCTCACACCTTCTGGAACTGAACTGGCTTATGAGGGGTTAACTTGAATGTGACTGTACTCACTTCTGAGGTGAATTCTTGTAATGCAGGAGTGGCTTTTGGTCTTCTATATAGAAAAAAACCAGGGGGTTGCATTGTTATATAGGTTTAGGTTCTAAGCTAGGTACTGTTTGAAACAATTTAGGAGCAAAGAACTTAGTCGTAGTCACTCTTTTGGTAATTGATTTCCAATAGAAGTGTTTTGTCAGTGCACTTATGCCTGCTGACTATTTAGAATAACAAAATATTAGCATTGCTTCATGTTTTTGTAGCCAGGTTCGGGTTCTATGGTATTACAGAAAGAATGTAAACAAAGCCCTACCTTACACTTGTAACTTTTCTGTTTGGGTGTGAGTGAGAGGAACCTTGGGAAAATTAGTATTGGCACAGATATCTTAATTTAGAGGTCTAAAGCCTGCGAGGTATGAAAACCGATACATTTTTGCTCTGTGATTAATTTTGGTCCCAAACCTGTGAATTTTCCCATTAAAACTCCATAAATAACTGACCCAAGTAATATATAAAATTGAGGAAGTTCATTTCTCTATGATGACATTGATTTTAGCAGCTTTTTGACATTAAGAAGCTGCATGAATTAAAAACAAAGGGCCTTGCAATTGGTTTTCTCTACTTTCTTGCCAAATTTGTGTGGTTTTTAAGTGAAACAAACAAACTTGTAATTTACCTACAAAATGTACAAAAGGTATATGTGATTTGAGAAGAAATGTAAAAAAAATCTGTTGTGGAGCAATAATATATAACATGATTAAAAGCCATGGACTTTCAAGAAAAGATTTTCAGCCTTTTGGTGAGACCCTTGTGTTGATAGTTAATCTGTGCAGAAATGCAAAGGGTAAAATGATTCTTTCCTCAACATGCAGAAAATGAGGAATGAATATTAAAACGCATGGTGTCACCTCAGTAACTCTGTTCTCAGGTGTCACATACACTTCCTTGTCAATAAGGAGATGTGACATGCAACACAACATTTAAGTGGTGCTATGCAATCTTAAACAGCACCAGAACTGCATTTTCTGTTCCTCATTATGTTTTAATTAAATATTGATAGACAGTTTGTTTACATCAGGATTTTAGTCTGTTAAAAGTAATGCCAGCTTATGACTATTGTTAGTGAAATAGCTGGAGCAGCAAGTTGGTGATTGGTGTCAATTTCTCTGTTGACCCAAGAAACATGATATAAATAAATTAATTTGTGCCTGTCAGTTGAACTGCTTTGCTGGGCTGGAATAGATTTAGTTTAGCTAAAGCTAGTTGAATAACCCTGAAACATTTTCCTGTATGTACTTATAAACCTTATGTGTGTTGTAATGACTTGTGTGAGCTGTGCTATATAGACAGTGCATAATAGAAAAACAAAATTGCAAACATTATGCAATGCATAGTTTTAGGTACTAGTCTGAGCCCAGGAATACTGCTTTTGATGTTCTTAATTGCTCTCCTGTCTACTGGTTACACTGCATGTTTTAGCTTTTCTCTGACTGCCTAATGCATTCCTAACTTCCATGAGATTTGTATCTTGGTTCTTAAATTACTGAATGAAATGGAAATTAAAAAAACACCTAAAATATATTACAGAAAACACAACGATACTAGCAGCTGAAACTGTCTATCCTATATTTTTTCTCATATCTAATTCTCATTATAATTTTTCAAGAAATAAATCCTGGTCTCAATATATTAAGTGGTAACCCAGAAGAACTTGAAATGCATGATAAGGAGAGAAATCAAAAAAAAACCTGAAGAAACTCTAAAAAAACATAAGTACTAATAGGAAAAAAAAAAAGCATTTGTCCCAGGCAGGTGAAAGTAGTGATATAATTGAGAGTAGTATGTAATACAGAATATCATTCAACTTCCTCTACGATGACATTGCAGACATTGTTGTACATGGAAATATTTGTATTGATTGTGTGCGGGGATAATTAAACATCTTGTTCCATGTTGCAAAATGCACAGTAAATAATGATGAAAGGAAGATGAAGTTTTGAAGCAGAAACCCCATTTTTAGGTTGTTGAAGAATTATTTTCTCAGCTAGCAAGAGAAACACTATACATCAACCATAATTGTCATAATCATCAATGAAGCTACTTGAGCAACAATTGCCTGTCCTTCTTAAAATAGCTTCTAAGCTATAGAAGAACAGCTTCTAACAAGCTAAGTCACCTTTACAGTTTAGTCTTTGCTCTTAAGTAATGTAATCCCATAGAGCTGGCTAGATGCTAATAGATTCCTTAGATGTCAAAGATGTGCTGTTAGTTGGCATGTCAGGATGCACAGCTGACAAGGTTGCAAAGAACTTCTCTGGTACAAGAAGGTGTTTTGATAGTTCATGTAAGAAGCAAAAGAAAAAATGAGAAATTTTATAGTGGTTTTTTTAGAGTTTTGTTGTTGGTGGCAGTTTGTTGGGTTTTGGGCTTATTTTAAGCAAAGAAAGTAAATGAAAGTAGCAAAAGCATTTATTTGAAAAAAGAGTGTATTCTAGAGAATTTGAAAGAAGGGTATTAATAAATTGCTGTTATTATCACACACTGATATTTGTTGGAAAGGACCTATGAAGATCCCATTTGAGGGTCCAATGCTCAAACAAACAAGGAAAAACTAAGGTGAGGTTACTTTCAATAGCTTTGTCTAGCTGAGGTTTCGGTATCTCTAGAGATGGTTATTTCACAGCATTTCTGGGCAACTGTGCCAGTGTGTAACTAACTTCATGGTTAGTTTCTTAATGCTTGACATCTTGTCTCTGGCTCTTCTTGGATGCCATGTGTTCTGGCTGCCCCACTCATCTTAGTGACCATCTATCAACGCTGGCTTCAATTTGTCAATGGCTTTCTTGCCCTGGGGGTGCCAAAACTGTATGTGGGACTCCTGGTGCAGTCTCATGGGTGTTGACTAGAAGGGAATAATCCTGTCTCTTGCCATTTGGTTGCTAATGCAGCCTTGTCCATATTTGGCTCCCTTCTGCACAAGGACATGTTGCTAATTCACCTTCAAGTTGTGAACTTTGCTTTTCTGCAGAGCTTTCTTAGCCAGTGGGTGCCCAGGCTACAGGTTTTTCTCTCTTGGCTGCAGAATGTTTTCTTTCCCATTGATGTATTGCTGCTGAGATTTTAAGGTTAATGTCAGCCTTATATCCAGCCTTGAGGTGTGACAAAAGAGCAGCACTGCCCTCAAGGTTGTTGATCACTCCCATGAGCTTAGTATCTTGTGATGGATAAACCCATTGACACAAATGGTTGATGACTCATGCTTACCTGGATGCTCAGTTATTTCTCCTGTCTTAGGCTCAGAGCTATGTATTAAAAATGTCTCATTCTTTTACTCTGTGAGGTGAACTAACAAAAAAAACCCCAAAAACAAATCACAAGCCCCCACCACTTTGTTCTTAATATTCTTCATTAAACTTTATCTGTGAAAATCTACGATGACTTTCTTTAGGCGTCTCTCTTCCTGCCCATCAGAGTAGAGAAGCGAGGCTTGGGAGAAATAATAGTTATTTAGGTAATTGAACTGGTTTTCCAATGATGACAGGGCAAGTGTGATAAAGTTGTACAGGATTTTGAACTGTAAAGAGGAAAAAAACCTGAAACTTTGTTCTGGGATTCACTATATACTTTTCAATGGCATCTGACCTCTGGTTTCAGAACAGGGAAACAAGAAGGTGGGTACGCTGAGCCCTGCCTGCTACATGGTGTTTGTGCATATGAACCATCACTTGGGATAAATCGTGTGAGATAAATTCGGTCATGGTTGGTTTGAGTTTGATTTTTTTCTTTTGTCAGTGAGCTCTCAAATACAAAGGGCTGTTTTCACCCTTTTTAATTGTAGTATTGTGTTTGCTTCGATGGGCTTATATGGCATGCTGCCCTTAGGGGACTGGCAGTGGGATTCAGTGCCTGTGCTGGCCTCTGCCAGTTTCTTTGGTTTGTTTAGGAGAGAAGGAACAAGAGCCATTCGTTTGTAGGAAAATGTACAGTTTTTATTATCTGACGCTGGTTTTCCTTCCTTTTTCTGACAACCACTTGCTTCAAGCAAGCTAAACTGGGTTATTTCCCACCTCTTGTTCAAACTGCTCATGCTAATATGCCAGACAGCCTACAGCTGGTTAGAAGATGCCCACAAGAACCTTGCTGCTGGCAGTGGCGTGGTGTGGCTGACATGAACCTTTGTGTCATGGCCAAAATGTGTCTCTGCTGCCCAGCCACCACCACATGCTTGCTTTGCCCTTAGATCCATCACTACAGTTGCTGCAGTTCTTACACCAGTGGTAACTACACCTCTCTGCTGAAGCTGTTGGTATGTGAGCTAGTGAAATTAAATCAGATGTGGCAGCATGGGCTTCACTGTTGGTTTTTACTGCAGTACTGGTGCTCCTTCCAGGTAGTGCCCTTCCTGGTAGTGCATGCATGCTCTGAATTAAGCCCAAAACAACCTGATTTGCAGATGTGAACTTTCTCCCACCTTGATAAGAAGAGCTATCTTTTCAACCAGCCCTTCTTAATAGGAAAAAAAAAAAGTATGCTGTCCCTTTTGAACCATATGGCAACTGCTCCTGAGTGGGCTGCTGTAGGTTTGTGTTGACTATTGCACATTTGCTTCTAAATTTTTGTTAATTTCTTTTTGGTGTCACCTTTATATACTGAGCATGATGTCAGATGATCTGAAATGTCCCTTTGGTCAGTTGGGGTCACCTGTTCTGCCTGTGTCACATCCCAACTTCCNTCATGCTAATATGCCAGACAGCCTACAGCTGGTTAGAAGATGCCCACAAGAACCTTGCTGCTGGCAGTGGCGTGGTGTGGCTGACATGAACCTTTGNTGGCAGTGTGAGAAGCAGAAAAGGCCTTGGCTCTGAGCAAGTCCTACTCAGCAATAACAAACACAGCTCTGTATTTTCAACCCTATGTTCAGCACAAATTGAAAACACAGCCCCATACCAGCTACTGTGAAGAAAATTAACTACCCCAGCCAAAATCAGCACACACCTTTACTGCTCTTGCTAATGTTTTAACATTTTCAAAGTATTTAAATGCATTGACTTTTATGGGGGATGCATTTATTACCTGTGTTGTCACTTACCATGCACCACCTCTTTGTTCTTGCCCAAACTTGTACATTAGTAAGCTGTGTTCATTCCAGGGTCAGCTATTTCCACTTCAGGTTTTTATGCCCTTTTTCCTGAACAGCACATTTGTAACAATAATCTGTTGGACACCAGGGAGAGAGAAAGAACATGATATTAAGTATTCTGTGTAAATACAGTTAAAAATCTATAATTAATTACTTTTTCTAATTAACATTTAACTTATGCTTTTAGAATAATATGAAGTTTGGTCATGCTTCTCAAGATGAGTTCTAAAAGATCATCCTCAAAAACATTAATGAGTATAATTGAAAATTCTATGTAAATTGCCTAAAATTTCTTGGAGCAAAAATAAGAGATAACTGTGGCCAGCTGGTGTTTAAAAAGAAAGTTTAAATACAGGGCCTCAAAAATAAAAATAGAAGTTAAGAATCTAAAAGCAGACCTCTTAAGTTTGCTTTAGGTTTTCCTAATCTCTTTCTTGAAATGTATTTTTACTTCTTGTCATTTGACCTGGGAGAGGATATGTGTACTGCTGCATATGTTTATAACCCCAAAAAAAATCAGAAAAACAGATTAGAAATTCAGTGTTGCCCTTTCATTGTCTTTATATCCGAGTTAGCTTAATAAAGCCATACCAAGCTGATGTGCAGCGCTGTGTGTTTTCAGCATTATTGGAAAAAACTCCACATTGAAAGCTGAAGTGGATAGCAAGGAATATTTTTCTTAAAACTACACTGCATTTTCAATATCAATGAAATCTTAAGGTGAATAAGTTTTGATTTGAAGGTCTAGCTTAGATTCAAGCAACTGACCCTATGCACTGCCATTATGGATATCAGGGGATGATGGTTGTTAATCTGCTTTAGAATTGGCTCTCTTCCTTTCACTTTTTCCTCCTCCTTAGTGCTCTTCCTGACATCACTGCCAGTTTCAAATGAGCCCTTGTCATGTGCAGCTGAACTCTCACCAGAGCATCTCATACAGTAACAACCACAGTGAAACTTTAATTCCATCTCTGGCATTCAACCTATCATTCCTTACAAGGTAAATTTGTTTCTTTTCAAGGGCAATCTGGAGTGTTTATTCCACATATACAGTTGCTGAGATCTGTCATTAATTTGAATTTACTGTTCAAATTGACTCTGTATTTTCATTTGCCAATGAAAGCATGCCACGTTCTCTACCATATAAATGTAAATTATAAATTCTCTACCACACAGGTTTTGTCCTGACATAGAATATTAACAGTTCATATTTTCTACTTGTGAGACAAATGGAAGCAGAGACAGCTTAAGAAATATAAACACACTTGTTTAATAATATTTGAACTATGGCTAGTTGACTATTTCATACCGGTATATTTCTATATCTAAAAAGTAGTCATCTTGATAGGTGTGTATATGAGGACTTTCATATATTTTATGCTATCCTTATATCTAAGGATATATAAAACAATCCTGGGTATGCTGTATTTTTTTTCAAAATACATATCTCTTCCTGGTTTTATATTTTCACGAAGGTTTGAGCAATGAGCCTCGAGGTGATATGTGACTGTAATCTGGATTTTGTAACATGTTTGTTTCATTGTAATGTGATTCTCCCAGTGTCCTGCAGGCTGAAAGTACACACATCACATGGGATCTGTGGGTGGATACATGATTCAGAATCAAATATATTCAAATGAAAACAGCCCCCAACAGGTCCCAACAAAGTAAGGTTGGATGACCTAGCTGGTTAAGTTTGTTAGAGTATGGGAAAAGAATGAGTTATCTCTTAGAAAGCTAAGTCATACTATACAGGAATATATAAAGGAAGTATTGACTCTAATTTATGTATACAGGTAACAGAGAGCTAGGAAAATTTAGAGGGACTTGGTGTAGGTAACGTTGCTGGGATTTAATTCCAGATAACAACTAAGTTCCACACAGCTGCTCCTTTACTCCCCTCATCCACTCCCAGAGGGACGGGGGAGAGAGTTGGAAAGCTAAAAGTGAGAAAACCCATGGGTTGAGGTCAAGATAGTTCCTTGTCTTGACTTGCTTACCTGTTAAACTCATTCACCTCTTCCCATGGGCAGGCAGGTGTTCAGGCTTTCCCAGGAAAGCAGGGCTCCATCACTTGTAACAGTGACATGGGAAGAAAATGTTATTGCTGCATTTACCTTCTTCCTACAGCTTTATGTACAGAACAAGATGCCATATGGCATGTGATGTCCCTTGGATCGGTTTGGGTCAGCTGTCCTGCCTGTGTCCCCTCCCAGCTCATTGTGCACCCCCAGCCTTCTCACTGGTGGGCTGAGGAGAGGGGCAGAAAAAGCCCTGGCTCTGTGTAAAAACTGCTCAGCAATTGCTAAAACATTCCTGAGTTATCAGACCTGTTTCCAGAACAAATCCCAAACATAACCCCATACTAGCAGTTAAGAAGAAATCTAACCTTTTTTTTCAGCTAAAATCAGCACAAATGTCAACCCAGTATCATGAAGGCAACCCTGTTCTCCACCAGCAGTGTCACATTATTCAACCAAAATTGAGTGTTAATAAGATCTCGGTTGATAGAAAAGCAGACTATTTTTTTAAATCTAAGAAAAAACTATGAAAAGTGTGTTGTTGCATACAAATGGACCTAAAATATTGCATTTAGTAGCTAATAAAATTTTCCTTGAATTGGCTAGTTGCTTGATGAGGGACAAAACCCTATTATTATTATTAGGAAGTTAAATCTTGGCACGTCTTCTCAAGGCCTTACTTGATTAAACAAGACATTGCTTATACAGCATTAAAGTACCTACTATTGGAAAAGTACTTCAAGCAAGTTGCCATCATCCTAAGAAAATGTGGGCAGTAAAACATCTAATGGAAATATAACCAGACTGTCAATAGACACTGATCTCCTTCCTCTATCATTTTCCCATTTTTCAGAAAAAGAGAATGTGTCTTGAGCTAAATGTCATTAGAAGCTCAAAGAATAATCTAGAAATCTTGCAAAGAGGGTCATCAGGAAAACACAGAGAGACTTCTGTAAAAGCCACCTTTTAGAGGTGTTCTAATAATTCTGTTTTAACTTCTGTCAGCTTACTCAAATTTGTCCATCATTGTCTCAAATTAGGGCTCCTCTGTCAGGTTCATTTTATAGGCTGATGATCAGAAAATAAGTATTTAATGCATAGATCTCAATACAGTCAGCAACAGTCTCTGTTGTTTGTAAAGTATTTTATCTCTGTTTTGTAGGTGAGATAATTAAAGCATGAAGGATGTGAGGGAGTTTTGCAGTAAATCAGCAGCACAGTTAAAAAGGGGAAGATGAAGTTTTCTTGATTTTTCAAAATAATGCCCTGGCTACTGTGCAGTGAATTAATTTCTACTGAAACTGTGTCCCATGCAAAATTTCTATGAAGTATAAAGTAAAAGGCTTTTATAATACCCCAGAATTTCCTCCTGATTTCCCTTCAAATTGTCGCACTTTTGCTCTGTGGGAATTGTTGTCCTGATGAGATTTTTCAAATACCCTGCCGTTTATTTCAGTTGTGGAGCGAAAGTAATGTAATTTTAATTATAAGACCAGTTCTACACTTTGATTTCTAATTCAGAGTATCGTATGCTTCTAGATACAATCCTGTTGGATTCCTGCAAATTTAGAAAGCTAAGTTGTTTGCAGTAGATTTGACTACTCCTTCACAGCAATTGCTCTTTACAGTTTCCCTCAAACTGGTGTAAGGATTTCTTGAGCCAGTGTTCATATCACTTTTATGTCTTATTGTTCAAGATTAAATTTTCTTCCATTGGTTTGTGTAATTCTTGTTTTTTGCAATAATTTTTAATATTCTAGAAAATCCTAATGCAACCAGGCTATTTGATTATGCTCTGTGTAAAGAATACTCAGGCATATTTGCTTTGAGCTCAATGACTGACATTTTTCGTCAGGTAACACAGCACTTAATTACCATCAACTAATGAATGGCTACTCCCTATTAATCACTGCATGCTGCTCTTCATTTTACAGATTCCTGTTGTGTCCCTTTTATCATTCCTTCTCCTCTCTGCAGCATCTAATTGTGTTCCTTTGGCTTTTTTTTTTATGCAAAGGTGTTATCTTTTTTCTTTTTGTCGTAATAGTCTATTTGTTGAATGCAGAGCAGCAGATAATTCTGGATTTGAGCACATTACCGTTATATGTAATGGCATAATGGTCTCTGCTTTGTGCTCTACTTATTTCCTAATGTTCTGTTGTCTTTCTGGTCACCAGTGAGCGTTTTACCATTTGTTTCCACAGAGCTATCTGCAGGGAATATTAGACCTCCTGCTTGAGAATAGCAAGCTCATTTGTTACTGCGTGTGCAGGCAGGCTTGCCCATTACATATATTTATTGACACTGAATTTCAGCTGCTCTTCTATTGCTGCTCATCATCATGAGATCCTTCTGCTACAGCTGGCAAACTCATGAATGTTTAGAGCACCAAGGAATGATGCAAGTAAACTAACTACTTGCTTAAATACAAGGATTTTATGTGCAGTAATGTGTGTCCTTTCATGTCAGGTTTCCCCTGGAACTTTCTGGGTGTGGACAGAGTTCTTCTTTAGCTCCCGCTGCTGCTGAACAAGGCACTAATTTTTATTTAGTTCTACTCTACTGTAAGTACAGCTTTTTCTAAACTTCTCTGTCTACCACAGAGAGCCTTGAAGGTACAATGGGAGAAACTTTGACAAGCATAGTTTACGTACTGCCCGGGAGGCAGGATGTTTTGTAGCCTCTGAGGAGCTTTGGGAAGTACTAGATCAATGTGCAAATTGCTGTAGTCAGGGCTGTGCACCTCACTGGCTTCCACCTGCCTTAATAATGGAGCTGATTTCAGTCAGGCACTGAAATTGAAGGTGAAATGCATCATGATAGCAAGGGAAAAACCAAAAAAATGGTGCATGAAGTACATTTCAGTAAGTTGGAGTGTAATGTGTCCATCATTGCTTTGAGGGGGACAAGTGATCAGGTAATGCCAAACAAGTGTCATGTCACACAAGCTCTCTTTACTAACACTGTACGTTGACCATACTATTGACTAGACTAATGTCAGATTTTGGGGAACAGGAGTAAGAGATGCTTTCAAGATCATCCTGAGTTTTATCATGGTTCTTGAAGACTGTGCATGTATTGTTTTTCCAGTGACTGCTGTCTGGGGATCCTATGATGCGTTTCAGGCAATTTTCAATTCAGACTTAGGTGTTTCAGGCAATTTTCAGTGTCTTCCAATCTCCTACTTAGTTCCAGCTACTAGACCACTAGGTGTCCTGGAGAGCCTATGTTACTTTTGCCTCTCTCCTTTCTGCAACAATGATTCCTTCATGGCAATGGGAATGACTGTGGAGACTGAATAGTTATAGCCAATTCAGTTGCACAGAATACTTACACAGAAAAAGAGCTTGGCAATGATTCCACAGTAACAGCAAAACACAATTCAGGGAAAACCTTTAATGCAGAGAAACACTTGTGTATTAAATTATTAATTTATATTCATAAATATAAATATTTAATTCATATGAAACAGAATATACTTGGTAAGAATTATGAAATTTAGTTACTGTGATAATTTTCCTCAAAAGACATCTTATGACATTTTACTTGGGTAATTTTCCTCCCCCGTGCTCCCCAAATCTTCAGCTTCATTGAGCAGTTTTTCCTCTTTAATATGAAGAAGGAAAATACCCCTTATTCTGGGAAGGAACTGGCTGGAAATTTATTCACCCACTGGAAATTCTTGTATAATTCTTCTGATTTTCATAGTGACTGTTCTCCTCTGTGCATCATACCACATTTTTCTGCAGCAGTTGTAACAAAAGAATCCCTTCAGATCTATTTCCATCTTCGTGTAAGTTCATTAAAAACATAGCTTTGAAGACTGCAATGTCTTGTTGTTCAAAATAGTGGGAAAAAGACTCCATTTATGATTTGTGACTACCCCATTTCCAGTCAGAAAAAAAAAACTTCATTTCCACATATAAGATTTCAAAGTGCAGTGTTGGTTTTGTTTTTTTTGTTTGGTTGTTTTCTTTGTTTAGTTTTTTTTTTTTTTTTTAGATTTTTGGGAGGGGGGGTTGGTTTTTTTTTTTTTGTATTTTCACAAATTTTAGGAAGGTTATAGCTCTAGTTATTACATTTCAGTGGTTGGTCAGAAGGCTTCACTTCTAAACTTTTTAGCTAGACCAGACACAAAACGAATTCTGTGTTGCAATTTATTGGATGCAATGTGTTCCATTGCTTACTGTTAGTAAACAAAAAAGATATTGCTAGAAAAAGATATCATGGCTGAAGTTTCCTTCATAGTCTCTCTTCAGCAACTTCAGCTGTGACAGAGTGTGTTTTGCAAGCACAGAAGCTATCACATAACTATCTTTTTTGTTTGTTTGCTTGCTTTACTTGGTCTTTGCACAGCATAAATCACATAATGGTTTCTATAAAATCAATTAACAAAAAGAGTTATATCTGCTCAAATCCTTGAGATAACTTAAAACAGTTACAATACTCTGTGACAGAAACTGGTTATAGAGTAGGTAGCTGGGCTCCATTTAAGTTTATTCCTTGTCCAAGTATTTATGCAAATCTCCTGTACACAGCATTAGCTTGCATTTTATAGAGACTTCCTTGAAGAAAATGGAGAATTTTAGTAAATAGTTTGCAGCTTGTTGAAAGTTAAGTTTCAAATCCAGACCTTCTTCCCCCACCCTGGGAGCCCAGAGAATTAGGCATGTACTGCCAGATAGATTCTACAGAAGAGAAAGCTGGAGTATGGAGAGATGTGAGTTTCCTGTTATTCCAAACTTGTTTGTTCAATTTGTGATAAGTTTTAAGAATTGGTGTTAAGAGCAGAGAATAACAACAGTTACCCCAGTGCCTTCACTTACTCTTGTCAATAAACATCTTTGAAAATATAATTCTAGGATGTTCAGTTGTTCTGTTCTTGTGCCTTTTAACTCTGAGGCTGCTCAGCACAGAGACAGAAGAGGAGAAATGGTTTAGCTGCTGTCTCAGGAAGCAAGTTGTGACAAGTGTCTGTTTTTATATTGATGACTTGCTAGCAGAAGCTGAAGTAGAGAGCCACTCTGAAGTAAGAGTGTCAACCATCATAACTTTGTCAGCAATGAGGTTAATGAGTATATTCTCCTTTCATACCCCATGGAGGGAGCATTATGTACAATTACTTGCCTTTGCAACTAACAACAAAATATGACAGGGAAAACATTATAATGGAACCACATAAAATTCTATTTTGAAAACATCTGACATGCCTGCTGAAAGGATCCTTTTCCCCCAAGTATTTAGAAATTGCTACTGAGAAGAATTATGAGACAGGCTTGAATACCTAGAAATAAACTTTGGAAAAATTGGTAGCTTTTGATCCCTCTAACCCGCTAATGACTTCTCAGCATATAGTCTATGAAAAACACTATAAGTAATTATATTTGTTAAATAAAGTAATAAACTTATTTTATATCGGGATTATTTTTGAAAGAAAGTTTGGTTTGGCAAATCAAAGAAGAATATTTTACTTTAGTCTTCACCTGTAGACCAAGCTTAAAAATAAGCATTAAGTTGGATAGTATATAAAATTGCTTAAATTAATGACAAAAAAAAATAAACTTTCCTATACTCCTTCTGAGATCTTAGAGTTCTTTCCCAGCTGAATGCTTTTTTTTTCTCACTCAGCCTGTTTGAGGAGTAGAAGATAAACATTCTTGAGCAGAGAGAGGACAGTTTTCAAAATTGGATGATATACCCACTGTCTAGGTGGAACATCATACTTAAAAACTGTGCTCTCTCTGCAGAGGAGCTATCTATCACCAGCCTCTGAACTGGTGCCTGGATGCAGACTTTTTATTCTTGAAGTGTGCCCAGGTCCAAAGCCTTAGAGATATTCTGAGCTAGATCATTGATAGCTCAATCGCTAGGAAAAGGAAATTTAATTTTACCTCAAAGTGCTGACAGGTCAGGTTCTTCAAATCATAACTCTGAAAAATGTTGCATCCTGTGTAATCTCTTCTGAGTGACATTGCATCAAAGACACTGTATTGAGTTAGAAGCCCTTTCTCATACCTTCTAGAAGTCAGTTCCCTTCTTCCTTGATATTCTTGTTTTGACTTTTGTACTTTTGAGACACTACTTCCTTGCCAAACACTTTTTATGGCTGTATTATGTTGGGGTTTGTTGTGTGCCATTCAGCCTGGAAGAGGAGATTAATGTGTTGTTCCTAAATTCCTTCTCCTTGGTGGAAAGGCTCTCAGTCTTTCTGCTGGCAGTAAGAAAATGGGCCAGACTCCTTCAAACTGGACATGTCAGCATGAAGGGAAAGCTTCTGACACTATGGCAGACAATTCCAGTACATACAGTTATTCTTCCCATTTTCTACAAAGCAAAATAGGATGTGATTTCAGAAAAAAGGGAACCTGGAAAGAGTAGAAAGCTTGTAGTCCCTGGAGCCCTCAAGCCACCCATTCTATGTGATGCTCTTTGACAGGTCTAATATTCTAAGTCACCACTGCCATGAAGTTGGTCTTTATTCATCCCTGGATAGAAGGATTTAGAGAAGCCTTTTCCTGTTACCAGAAAAGTGGCCAGAGTGTGGCATCAGACATTAGCGGTTTGTAACTTGACTTTCCTCAGACAGAAAGTTACAGCAGTACCAGGGTAGATAACCAGGGAGGGACTGGGTTGTGGGCCTGGTTTTGCTTCATGATGGGCTAATGCACTTATGATGTTTCTGCCTTTCCATCTCTATGTGGTCCTTGGATTTTCTCATAGATCCTGGCATTAGACAGCATATCTGCAGAAAGAGAGTTATTTCACTTCTGCAGGTAATTGGTTCTTTCATTTTTTATTACATTTTGTTGTTGTTTGGTTTGTGTGGGTTTTTTTAATACATGTTCCAATTCCTTTGTTTTTTGAACAGCTGATGGATGCCACCTTTACTTCCCAACTATTTGAATTTAGACAGCTATACCTGACATTTTCGAACATGACATGGAATGTTGATCTTAAATCTAGATGACAAGTGTAAAACAACTTCTATTTGTGTCATTGACCAGGCACAGATACCACTCAGCTATCTATTCTATGAATGTACACCAGTAAACATAAAATATGAATGCAAAATTTTGCATGTTGTGAACTTCTACTGATGCTGGCCTGATGAACATTGATGCCCACCTTCACAGAATGCATTGAGGAAAAATTTGGCTCATCAGTCTTTATTGTATTTGCTCCTTGGAAAAGAGCTTGGAGTTGGAAGAGGCACTTAGACCAAAAAATTTATGAAAATTTATTCAGAAAGGAGGTTCCTGTCTGGAACTCTATTGCCTCCTTTTATCGATAATTTGAAGAATTTGGTGTTGGTGTAGGCAGGGATTCAAGTAAGCTGTTCAAGGGTGAGAGTTTGGTCTCCAGGTGTAGAATTGCTTAGTCTAGTCTTTAAAAAACCCCAAAATAATAACAAAAAAGCCATTCTAATTGCAAGTGAATAGTATTCTAAACCACCATCTGATGTTTGCTCCAGTTTTGTGGTTGTTTCCATAAAAAGACAGCACTGTCAAAAGCTGGCATTTTCAATGAAATTTGAAGAGAACCCAATATTTTCCAGACTTGAGAGTTAATATTAAATGCTATCAGTTGGTAGTTTTAGTGAACTACAATGTCTTGAACTATTCCATTTTGAACTGCAAACAAGTATTGTGCTGGGGTAACTTAAATGTTTTAGGGATTGTATCTCTTGTCACCATATCAATTACTGGAAAATCATTACATGTTTTGTGTCCTGTTGCTTTGGGAGTGGTTAATGACACCAAACTATGAAGTCCCAAGGCCTTTTCTGGGCATCAGTTGAATGTTCTCCCTTTCTCACAATCAGGAAATCCTGGTGCTGTGTCAGTACTTCTCTTACAGTACTTTTTTTTTCCCTTTTTTTGGTGGTGGAAAGTATATTCTAAATTTTTCTTCCCTTAAAACAACATTTCACTTGCATATTTCCCTGGTGAACATCTGTTCTGTAGTCCTGTTGCTCGTGTTCTCTCATTCTTCCAAGTGTTGACAAATCAGCTTTAGCACCTCTTCCATAAATATCTAAATCTTGCATGCAGGTGATTCCCTTAGCTTCAGTGCACTTATTTACTTAGTAAAAACTAGATATTTGCTGAGGCCCCTGCAGGTTTTTGTTTATTTGTTGGGCTTTCTTTGTAAAAGTTGTAAAAGGAGTTGAAGTCAATCAACACAAAACCATGTTGAATAAAGACCATGGGTTTGGGCTTTCAAACATAAATGCCTTTCCCTCCTAATTTTTATGGAAGATGTACTTTGAAATAAATCTTCATTAAAGATGGAGATACTCAGTAACAACATATAATGATACAATTTTATTGTTTCCTATTAAAGAATTTAAAACTTTTGACAAATGTTAACCTTACTTTCTTTGAGTTATAAAAACAATTGTGTTCACTTGAAAGCAGTGAATTATTGTTATTTCTTGGGACAAACTACAGAAAAACAATAAATGCCAAAAAACCCCTGATACATTTTTTTAGTATTTTAATTTATGAAAAAAAACCCTGCTTTTATTAAAGAATCTTGCAGGATTTTTTTCCTGTGGTCCTAGTTTTAGAGATGTGTCCTTGAAGTCAGATCTTGAAGGCTGCATGCAGTTGAGCTCCCTGTCTCTCCAAAGGAACACTCTGGCTGTATATCCAGGAGGGCAGGCTTTCCCACATGCATTGTTTCCCACTTCACATCAAGGATGCTCCTGCCTTTCTGCCATAATCTCCTTTGTGCACTGCACAATCTGCCTACCCAGCTTTTTTGGCAATCTGCACTCTGCTTTGCCCTAAGGCAGCCCTGCTCTGAAAGAGCTGTGCTGGGGTGTATATAATCAGCACTTTTGGAATTGGAGCTGCTTCTGTCCACCTTGGCAAGATTGCCAGAAAATCTTGCAGACAGCCCTGCTGTGTGTTAGTGTGCAAGGCCTGAGTCTCAACTTTAGCTATTCAAGGCTCTGTTGGAGGGGATTAGAATTCAAGATTTGGGGTGTGAACATTATTCATGTTTAGTTTTAATCACATTTACACTGCTCTTTTCATAACTCATCTAGATTAATTGCAATGAGGTCAGTCAGCAGCAGGGAATATGTTCTGAACAAGGTAAAACTTCACACCTTCCTGCCTGGAAAAGGGCAGAGTATCACAGAGAGCCATAAAATCAGGACTGGCATGAAAAATGGGAGTGTGAAATAATTTAATCACTGTTTCTCAAAATACAGGGACTCAAGTCAGTCAATGGAACTATTTGATTTAAAAATAAATTAAGTACTTTTTCACACAATGTACCATTATGTTGTGAATTCATTCCCAGTGCAATCTTGAGAGGGCTAAAAGCATAAATGGGTTTCTAAAGCAATTCCATGAATTCATAAAGAATAACTCAGTTGGTGACTAGAAGAAAATCTGTTCTGGATGCAGACTCAGAAGATACATGTTTGGCTGTGTAGATATGCACTGATTTTTTTTTTTATAGCAGTCTCCAGACATTTCGGCTGGCCACTTTCAGAGGAGAGGATCCAGGTTCAGAAGACCAATGCCTCAATATTGTAGTTGTTCTTGTGCTTCCTGAGTCTCCTTCTGCTCTGGCATCTGGCAACACAGTCCCTGAATGTGTTGTGTGTCTCTGCTTGCTGCTGGAAGGGACCCAGATGAACACCCAACAGCAGAGAGGCTGTTGTAGGGCTAGACCTGCTTGTCAGGTTTTGAGAGGTGCAGTAAAAACACAACCTGGGTGACAATCCAGCTTTTCAGGCTTTTAAGATGAACCTTCAGAGAGTGGTTTTGTTGAGTTTTAAAGTGAGATGGGTGATGTGGAAGATGGCACTTGATTTGACCCTCAATTGCAGGTCGTTTCATTTATATGTTGGTAACCAGGCATGGTGCTGTCTTATGCTAGACTGGGAAATCATGATGAACTTTTGTAGATGGAACTGCACAAAACAATGTAGTTGCTACAGACGTGCTAGATGTGACTATGACCAGTGCATGGCTGGATAAATAAATTCACTGTGTGTAATGTATATGCTGGCTGCCTTTATCCTTCTAAATGTACAGTTTGATGTTTGTGGAATAAAGCTTGGAGAAACAAAAGGTAACCAATAACAATGAAGCATAGGGGTGTACTGGGAGATGTGGACTCAGAGTTGCTTGCTTTAAGGCTGCTGGGGAGGAACTGTGATTGCTCTCAAACACTAACATAATCAAGAAAAAGTCATTACTTTCCACAAGCTTTGTGTCATCTCTCCCAACTTACACTACTAGTGTTAAAAATTAGTAGTGCTGAATGACTTACCAACCACCAGTTATAATTTCTATATTCAAGGTATATATATTCAAAACATAATTCAATTGATTTCAAAGTGTGCTTAGGTGCCCTTGAAATCTTCAGTAGAACATTCATTAGGAAAATTGGGTCCATGACACAATGGAAAGTGACAGTTTCTTCGTGGGAGTTTGTTTTCTTTACTGTGCATTATTTCTTTTATATTTTATAATTTTTAAAGTGTCTAGAATTATGCTGTGTGCCTTATGAAGCAAAATACTAGCTCTGTGAGGTTATTTGTTTGTTAATAGGAAAGACCTAAGAGAGGATCTAGGTGAGCCAGGGATGTTGGAGTTCATCACTGCGATCTAAAAAACTCTGCTTGTGGGAAGGTAATCCCAGAACTATCTCAGATGACTGTCTCTGAAGTGGTGACACGTTCTGCTGATGGGAGCAATCAGTGTGGGTCTCATAGCCAGAAGTGCCTCCCTTCCTTGGCTGGACTGGTACACTGAACAGAGCGATGTCCATCCTCGTGTGAATTCTGAGCTTGCCAATTGCACAGTCAGGCTCCATCCTTGTCTGTGCCAGTGCCTAACCCCTACCTCAGAGCTTACTGGTAGCAGGAGCTTTCCAGTAAGTTACTGGTTACAGCACCAGTAACAAGGAAAGAGGGGCCATGGGCTCTGCTTTTCTCTTTATCCTGAGGGTACTCCCCTGCCGTCAGGGCTTGCCCTGGATGTTAGGCTGCCACCTGCACCGAATGCAAGCATTTTCCTCTTCTCCTGACAGGCTGGGGCACTGAAAAAGGAAGGAATTAAAAAATTCCTCTAACTATACCAGAAAGTAGGGGGGGACATAGTACAGTATTTCAGGTAGTTGATTGAATAACATGGACCTTTGGACTCCAACCACTGTTCAAAAGATCTTCAGCTTTCTATTTCTGGACTCTTTATGTATTTTGTTTTAAAATAGTCACTGGATAAAATCCTGACAAAATTCTTTAAATGTTTGTCTTTCATGCAAGCATGAAAGAGAAATTTGTAAATATATGTAAAAACAATTAGTATTATCCTCTGTAATGACCAGTACTTAAAAGCTGTGTGAAGTACGTAGTCTCACTGTCAAAACTAAAATTTACTGCAAAAAATATGTTTCCAATTGATTTTCTTTTTTATTAATCCTTAACTAGCTGTTAAGTTGTACTGTGTGGCACTTACAATAAATAGTGGAGCTGTATTTCTTTTGATACAGAGTCTACAGTCCTCAGTTTGCCGTGTGTGTGTCCTTGTTCAGCAATGGATGCAGAGACTACACTAGTTAGAGAGGGAGATGGCAGAAATACATAGAAAATCTGCTGTCTTGATACACAGATTTCTAGCGATGGCTAGGGCAATAAAGTAGTCCCAGGGTTCCATTAAATGAAGATAAATGAATGCCATAGCTTATGATTTCAGGAAAACTGGAGTTTATCTTCATTCTGGCCTCAGCCTTTCCAGTTATTGGCCACTCGAACGTAAAACCATGACTGTGTCTGATATTGCATATACTTAACGTGTTCTTGTGTAAGAACATGTTATGCATACATGAAGATGTGCTAGATCTGTCTAGTCTATGACTAGTTATCTGGAATGTTTATTTATCTTTTCCAGAGAAAATCAGAGTGTAATTCAAATGCAGAAAATGAAGCTTTTGAAGTTTTTTGCTTATAATAACAGGGGCTTGGACGTTTGTTGGTTGAATAGTTCTAAAAGGCAGAATGAAAGCTGAACTTACAGAGAAAAGTTCTGAGACATGAAAAGACACACTCATAAGCAATAGGGGATACTGTTAAAGGAAAAATTATATTATATTCAGAAAGATCAGGCATCTCTGAAAGAAAGAAAAAGTGGATACTATGGAAGACAATGAACTAAAAAGAGAAGAAAATTAAAGGGAAAGGTGCACATACTAAAGGCAGCAAAGAAAATACTTATTGAACATCTTTTACTATTTTTTCCATTTAACACTATTTAGGCAAATTAAAGGAGTTTAGACAACAAAGCTGGGATAGGTTTCACGCCACCCTTTTTGAAAAAGGAGATGGAAGTGAAGATGAGTTTGAAGACCAAAGAAAATCAGGGCACTAAGAGAGGCTAACAAGGAAGAGAACATACATAAAATGGAATAATAATGAAAGGGTTGGATTTTTTTTTCTTTGATATTTAAGAAGAGTATTTAGGATGTTTAAATAGTGTCTATTACTAGCAGTGAGAACAGTAGTGAGCCTTAGTAATTGAGCTTCTCTTCTTGTTTTGAAAGGACATTAGAAGTCATCCAGTTCCCTGACTCACTAGTTGAGTACATTATAAATCTCTACACAGAAGTACATGCAAGGCCTACAGAAGATTGCTTGTTCATCAAATGGGGTCAAAAAAAGAGTTGTTCATGGTTCAGGTTATGGTATCAAAGAGAGACTGCACATATCAGCTCTCCCTGATATGGTCCCTCTGTGTTCTGTGTTGCCCTGTCACAGAAAGTTGAAGCATAGGGAGTGTACATGCTTTTCAGAAGGTTTTCGTGAAAATAGGAATGGTGAAAAGCTGAACTGGCACCATTCACTCTTTAAAGGCTTCCTGTTGGGCTGTTCTGGATTGAATGCTTAATTTCAAGTATGCTTAGAACTTAAATATAGGGTAGAAAATTTAGAAAATAAAGCAAGTGATTACTGGGAAAGCAGACAAATCGCAGGAGAGCGAGGGGAAGGAAGCTGTCACATGCCACTTTAGGGAGTTGTTGGAACTGAAGGATAAATGCAAAATATAGTGTAGCCTTAAATAATTATTCATCAAAACACAAAAGAAGACAAGAAGATTTTATTCCTTGACTTTTCCTTCATTTAAAAATTAATTTTCATTTCCTTGAAAAGTTGTTTTTTGTTTTTTTGTTTTTTTTTTTACTGAGGTCCATGCTGTGTGGACTGGAGGCAGTGCTTATTTAATGAAATGGGACTGTCTGACTGGATATAAGGTTGGTTTGTGTTTTGTTTTCTTTTGTGGGGATTGCCAGATACTGGAACAGGTTGTGCAGAGGGGATGTGGAATCTGTGACCCTGGAGCTTTTGAAAACCTTGAGATACTGATGTGAATTCAATGTTAGCTTTGATTTGTAGAGGAAGCTGGACCTCCGGAGGTTTCTTCCAACCTCAATTATTCTGTGAGTCTGTTTATTACATCTCTGTTCTCTTTATCATACAGGAAAAAAGTAGGACATGGGATCATGTGGTTGTGTCCACATTGTATCTTTTATATGGAACTTCACATGCTTTCAAAAACAAACAATCAAAAAAAGTGACATTCCTTTTCTCATAAGTTATAATTATCCTTGGTTCTCATATGTGAAATAAATGCAGAATTAGAGAGTATTTATTGCTTAGGATAGATTTAGCCTGATCCTACACCCACTGAAGACCTCAGAAGTTTTTCTTTGGAGAGCTTCTCTGTAAAGGCCTGTTACAGCAGCCTAGCAAGATCAAAGGATAACAATTATGGAAAACTTTAATAGCACATTTGTGTCAGTGTTGGTTACATATCTGGCTGACAATGCCACTGCTGGTGAGAATTGTCCCATTTGCCCACTTACTCTGCTTGCATGAGATACCAACAATGCTATGCTGTAGAACAGAACCTGGCAGGCAGAAATTCAATTGAAAAGGTATTAAAGGGTGCTAATAGGGTAGATTACCTTATCAGAGCTATCTGATTATGTAGAATATCACAGATATAGTGACCCTGATTTAAGAGGATACTCTGGTAGTGCATATCCTTGATCAGCATTGCCTGATGGCATGTCTACGGAGCAACAAGCAGAAGAAAATACTAAAATTTCCTGAAAAAAACCCAGAACCCTTAGTAAAGAGATTAATGGGAAATAATGTATGTATTCCTTGCTGTGTCATTTATAAGGATTTAGACTGGATAAGGAGTCAGAGATTGTCACATGTGAAATGTCTCAGCTGGTAAAACCTGAAGCTGATCTTTCCAAAGATCTGAGTAATTCACTAAGTGCTTTCCATTTCAGAATGTTGGTTAGTGAAATCTTTGGCATTGGCTCCCAGTGCATGAAAAGCTTCTGTTCTTTGTGGCACATTAACATATATGAGCAACTGGGCTCAGAAAGAGGGTTAAGTGTAGGTTTTTGTAAATTTTATTACAAATACAGAACCTAGGACCTTTTACTGACAAACACTTTACACCAGGAGTCCTGCATAATTGCATGATGGGTTTTGTCAAGGACTGGTTCAGAAATACCCCTATATTTTTCCTGGAACAATTTCAAAGATTTTTCCTCCCCCTTTTCATCAGTTCTCTGAAAAAGTATCTCCACAGTTTGAAGTTGCTCTTTTGTTGAATTTACCTCACCTCTACTTCCCTCAATAAAGTTGCTACTTTGTTTTTACTGCTGTTAGTGAAATCATTGCTGCATTTTTCAGTTGAAACCTAGAGGATCTCTTACCAAAAATCCCATTTTTCTGGTAGAATATGTTTTGATGAAAAATCATTGATCAACTTTAGTTTTTATAGGTGTTTTTTTTTAGAGCATCCAGTATTGACTAGCTACTCATGCATAATCATGCTTGGCTCAGTAGAAGAATATCTATAACAAAAACCTATGTTCCTTCATAATGGAAAGGTTGGCTGTATACCAGTCAAATTTCAGATGAAAATTTTCAAATTTCTTTTTGAAAATAAGAGTTTGATTGTGAGTCAGAGGCAGAAAGCAAGAATGGCTGGCTCAAACAACAGTTCTCTTATCAAGGAAGAGGGTAAGTCGCGATCAATCTTACTAGAACTGCAGTTATTTCTTCTTCCCTTGGTCAAATACTGCTGGTAAATCCAGGATCACTGTACAGCTGTGAAAAACTACATTCACTCTAATAGGTATCTTTTACCAATGGTGCTTTCTGATTTGATAAGGCTGAAATTACCTAGAGATGAGAGAGTAGAGGGAACGGTTATAAAAAAGGAAATCTGCAAGCTGTTCAGCATTTCTCATCATACCTTTTTCTCACTCTTCTAGGAAATACAGTTGTAGCAACAGATATTAATCTAGTTTTTGACACAACTTATAGTTTGCTGCTAGACTGAATGTTATGGGTTTCTTAATATGTAGTGGTGTTTATCTTTCCACAATAAGGTTCAGTATCATTTGGCAAAAGCTAGCACTTCAACTAGGCTGAACTTTGGGATGTGTCAAAATGTAAAGCCTGAGGGGCCTTTTGCGTGTTTATGTTGCTTTTGCAAACATGCACAATGCCAGCTGTGCAAAATGTCCCTTCTGCCTGAGGCTGGACAGGAAACTGCACCCTGTCTTCCTACGCTTGGCTATGCTAATCCACGTTTGTGATTGCCAAGTGTGATTACTGCAACATGTTGCACTGAAAAATCAAACTGCTAGCTAAGTCAGTAGATCTAAAGGGAGAAATGGAAGTTTACAGAGAGGTCCCTGGTCTTATTGAAATATTAACTAGGAGTGCCAGGTCGAGTGTTAACAAGAGACATGTCTATCCCATAGCAACCTCCTGGCTTCTGCATCAGCAGTCTTTCACAAATCTTAAAAACTCACTAAAACAAAAATCAAACCAAGAAACTCTAATGCTGTTAAATAGATTTGCTATATCACAAATTAGCAGAGAATTCTTAGGTGTTTTCATGCTCTATAAAACCTAGCAAGGAAGTGTGACCTCCTCTGCAGCTGCTTTGCAGTTCTGTTACTCATGGAAGCCTGTAAATATTCTTCCTACGCTGATAAAGTTGACTGGAACTCTGTAAAGCTGAGCCATGTTTCCTGGTTGGTGGACTCAGCAGCTGAACAATGTAGGTGAAACCAGAGGTGTTAATATATTTTTACTCCCTTACATTTCATACATGATGTGTTTTCTTCTTGACTCACCCTGGCAGAGTGTTGCAGCCCCCAGCCCTTCTTGTGTTCCATGACAGGCAGGAGTAAGCCAAGTCCTTCTCACAGCACTGCTTTTAGAGCCACAACTTGCTACGTGCAACATTTTTAGCTATCTGAAGTTTTGTTTATTAACAGAATAATATATATCCTGGACTGTCTTGTTACTGTTGGTAAATGGATTAATTATTTTTACATACATCTATTACAGAATCTTCTTTCTTTAAAAAAATTTTGAGTGAAAGGGCATGCAAGTAATCTTTCCAGTGTGAAATAAAATGTCATGAAAGAACACCCACAACCAGTTGAAATGTTCTCCTGGCCATCTGAAATTTTGCATGTCACCATTGTGTTAGTGACCTTTGCTCTTCTTTTTCTTTTTTGTTCTGTGGATGATTCATATTTTTCTCATTGCTGCCAAAAACTCAGTTCTCAGTGCCAGTTCGTAAGCTATCATCCAGTTTCAACTTACTTTTGCTCATATATAAAATAAGCTTGAACTACTGAATATCTCCGTTTAATTTCTCACCCTAGGAAGTGGGTTAAAAATAGCTAACAGGTCTCATGCAGCTACTAAGGAAGCAGGTTGGGACTTTGAGACTGTAACCAGTTTAAATTGCTACTTTTTCATATTTTAACCTCTATTACTCCTTGCTTGTCTTTGCCTCCTGTTTTCTCCAGAATACTTTAATTCTTTAATTGTTTTTAAGTGTTCACTTTCCTTCACAATCAGTTATGGGAAAAGGGAGCATGCACAGATGCTGACAAGATATATTTGTGACACGTGATATAAAACGTGCTGTCCACTTTCTAATATCCTATTTTTGTGAAGGCAGTGTCTCAGGAACAACTGGTGAAAAATGGCCCTGACTGGCTGAGAACCAGGATTGTATTGTGTAATAATTTAGCAGTAATTTCTCCTGGAAGTTATTAATTTTGCCTGTGAATATAGAAACTTCGAGGTTTTTAACCTAAGATGTCTTTCACTTGAAATATCTTAGAATCTGAACAAAAATAAGAGGGCAGATACTTAAAAACAAATATGACAATCAAGAATGAAGAAGTTTATAGGGTTAAACCATCAAAATACAGTACATTTTCAGTTTGATTTCTGTCCAGCAAATTTTTTGTTTTCTTTGGTAGACAACATGAAAGATAATCAGTTATTCTTTCTGCCTAGTAAAATTAAGGAGTAATACCTATCAAAGAATTGCTGTGGAAGTGTGTTTCAAGAAATGTTTATTTCCACTAGAACTGCAAAATTAACTGAATCCCAGTATTACTCCCTTTTGTCTAGAGGCTGTCCCTCAAATATTGTCTATTTTACCTTTTTTTTCCCCCCTGTGAATACTCATGACAGATGGCTGGAAATGTGCATTTTGTTTAATCAGAGTAATGCCAATAGCTACTATCACACCTTTTGAACGTTTAGTTGAAAGTCTTGTGCCATGTCTACAGTTTACATGTGCACACAATTTCAGATTCCTTTGTTATGTGATTCATGTCTGGGGTATGGTACTTTAAGAAGTTAACACAGAGGGAAGACAGAACAGGACACCAAGGTGCAAATTATTTACAGTTTTTTGTCACTTAGAGGTTTTGGGATTTTTTTCTGGTCTAATAAAACCACTGTTTAACTCCTTTATGTCATATTTCTTCTTAAAAAAAGTTTGAGTTTTGAATGTTCTAGTTATCTTGCCCTGAGATGAGCCACAAGATCTCCTATTTTTCATATTCAAGCAAAACGAATACAAATCCTAAAGCTATATGTGAATGTCAATGCTACAGAATGCCAGAAGTCTGTTGGCAATTTGTGTGAAAATGTCCCAGCTGTGAGCTTGCTGGCTCAGGTGCTTCCAGCTGTGCTGCTGCTGCTGCTGTGGCATGAAGTGCAGTGCAAGCTGCAAGCTCTCCAAATCTGTGTGAATACTTAAATCTGCACCATGCCTTGGTGCTGTGTCTGCATGGCTACCACCCAACACAGACAGTGCAGAGCTGGTTTTCCAGTTTCTACATTAGTTGTAGTCATACTTTTTATTACTGTGTAGATGTATTACTGTAAGGCTTTGTACCCTACATGTAGCCAGTACAAGCTAAAACAGGGAATGTCAATTATTGTTCATTATATCTGTTGGTTTGGGTTTGCTTTTACTCGTGTTTTAGACATCTAATTCCATGTAAAATAAGATGCTGTGGCAGGTTGTCTCTATTTTACAAGGTTAAAGTTAAAAATAGTCATAATGAGATAACTGAAATGAGATCCTTCGAACATGAAAAGAAAAGGAAAAAAAAGTGTTTATTAAGATCCACTTATTTCTCTGAAACTGTGATGCCTTGGTATGACTTTCCTACTATTCTCTCCTCACCAGCGGTGAAGGATCTGATCATCACTGTAGGAAAGGATGAACTTTTCTTGTAACCTACTTTTTTTTTCCTACCTTTCATCACTTATTTTTTTCTCAATACCTGTTATTAAAACAAAAAACTAGGAAAGATTGCAATGATTCAGTCACTGTGCATTCCTGCTAAACCTTGCTTGGTGGAGATGACTGTCTTTTACTGAGTTCTGTGAAACACTGATTTTCAAAAGGCATGGATAAAATGACCAGTTTCTGTTTGGTCAAAATTTTTGCTGTCTTTAGACCTTTAGTAGTGTTTTGGTTTTGTTTTCTTTTTCTCTTTGGCCTTCAGTATATAGAATACTGGGAATGCAGGTAAAAGGAAAGACCCCTTCTGTCTCTATCCAACCCGCATGTTTCTTTTAGGAAGGAAAACATGTTCATCTCAGTTGTTATGCCTTTGTTTTTGTTACCTCTGATAAAGTGCAGAAAGCATGCTGTGCTTATTCATTTTCTGCAAAAAAGATAAGTTTTCTTGATTGATCCCTGTATCTGGCTGTGAGGTACAGGAGAATTTCAGTTAACATCTACCTAAGCATTGCAATTTAGAAACTCCAAAAAGTGTTGATTACATTTTGGAAATATATTATTCACCAGCTCATCTTAAAATAAAACTGCAGGTGTTCTGTTACCAAACATTCTTTTTCGTAATATTTTCATGGTTCTGATGGTGCTTTCTCCACATTTGACATGTTCTGTGGTGTTCCTTCCTATGCCATCTTTCATGTTCATTTTCTAGTTCCATGTAGATACTGTTAACTACATTCTGTAAACTTTGTATGAGATTTAGTGGGATCTTGTAAAAAAGAAATGCTCTAGATGTGCTAAAGTTACCTAGTATTTCTGTAGCAGCACAAAATAAGATGCACTGTGTATGATGGTGGCTTATGTTAATGATTTCTCATGCTCTTACTCTCTTTACTTTGTTTTTTCTGTCTCCCTTGGTGCTCTCTGGTGCCTTCTGTTATGGCTTGCTAAAATTTAGGATCTATAGGTGCTATGTTACTAACAGCTCCCTAATATAGTCTACTTTTGGTTTTATACAATTTTTTTCATTACATGTATTTCAGCTCTTGCTCCCAAACTTTTCCTAATGCCTTTCTGTGAACTTTGTGTCCCCCACTATTACAGTTTTCAGTAAAACAGTTATTGATTATCATTACATAATTGTTGATAAGAGAATATCTTTTGTTTTAATCCAGCACAGACCTTTCTCTTGACTAATTGAAGGCTGTTCCCCTGAAAAATCTTCTGCAGTGAGAAGACTCCAGCTCCCTCTTTTCTAATTCTGAAATTGAGACAGTGTCTTCACCCATGAATTGCAAACCTCATTTCAGAACAAACTGTTTATGTTGGGTCAGAGGATGTTTATCAGGAGTGTCTGTCTGTCTACTTTTCTGCATAGTTTAAAAAGGGACTGTATTGCCTCTAAATACTGACTTCAGGAAAATCTTAGTAGGAAGAAAAAAAATCAAAATAATATTAATGCATGGCAACTCCATTTAGATGGTAAATAAATGTACTCATAGATTCCTCTTTGCACAGCCTTAGTCTGGCAGCAGAAGAAAGGGACAAACGAAGGAGAGAAGCAATACCTCACACATACCAGGCTCTGGAGGTGGCTGGGCATGACAGTAAGAGGTGATTTCACATGAAGCTGCTCCCCATGCCAACCACTTATTTTGCTTTCCTCAGTGTGTTCCTCTGTGTCCATCAATCTTGAGCAAATTTAAAATCTAGATTCCTGGTTCAGAATTGTTGAGGAGCACACCAGGGATTGGTGCCAGCAGAAAGCATGAACATGGAGCAGAATACAGTCCAAGGCCAGTAATGTCCACTTGGACACTCCTGAAGCCAACACCTGAAGATGAGGAATTAGCAGCCCACTGGAGATGGAGGACACAATAGTCTCAATCCAGGGAAAGAAAGGGAAGGGAAGTGACAAAGTTGAGGTTGAAAAAGCAGTATATCCCTTCTGCTAAAGGTTAATGGGAATAATTAAGACTTTTTTCAGTGCCAGGACCTAGTTTTGAAAACAGCCTTAATGAAGCTGTTTAATAACATGAAATGAGGAGCTGTATCTAAATACAAATTGAAATTACATGAAAATAGCTACTGAAGTCTCATAACTCGCATAGCTGGAATTCTGTCAAAGAGATTTCCCTGGCATGACAATGGAGCTCTTACTAACATACCTACCCCGTATGACCATTTGAATTCTGCTGAATTAATATTGATAATGGATAATGACATGAGAGGCACACCTGCCTGAGGCTTCTCCAGAGCAACCTTTGTTATGTTGAGGGAGCATTACAGCCATGAGTGCTTGTCAGGTGGAGAACTTGGAGGAGGAGCCATTTTTTATCTTGAGATCACTGGAGTTTCTCTTGGTGTCTCTGTGGCTCTTTGATTCTTCTTATTCAACAAGAAAAAGGTGAATGTAATGACAGAGGATATCTCCCTGATTTTTTTTTCTTTTCTGATCACTCTACTAGCCATCAGTCACTGCTGTTTGCCCTCTGTTCTTCAGGTTTCCATTTGACTATCCACATTGTAATTCCCATCTGGCTGGCCTTTGGTCAGCTCATTTTTTCTTTCTACATTGATACCTTCCACACCTGTATTGAAAAATGACACTGATGCTGTCATGAGACATTTTCTTTTTGCAGACTTTGGCCTATCCTCTTAAAAAAAAAAAAAATGTTGGCTCGTAAGTTCCCAGTGACCTTCTCTGGTCTCCCCAAATAATCCTGTCTTTTTGCACAATGATTATTCAGAATAAATCCCCTCCTCATGCAATTTATTGATACATTTTTTCTTACGAAGTTCAGATGGAAAGACTATTCATGATATGGTGGGTCATTCTCTTAAAGACTTTTTAATCCTCCACACAATTCAACTCCACCAGCGCATTGCCATCACTCTGGGTTACTTTCTCCATCACAACAATTATGTCCTTCCTATTTGCTTCCTTCAAACTGACAGGTTTTCCAAGTCTCTGAACTTGAAAATGAGACTAATATTTCCAATTCAATTCTGCCTCTTCTTTTAGAAATATCTCTATAAGTGATTTCATCACAATGAACAAATGGAATTTCTTGTAAACAGTGGCGCAGAGTCACGGTACATGCATGCCTTCGTCATATGTGGTCTGATTTTTCAACCACAGTGAATCGTACTAAAGCATCCTTAAAGAAACTTGGTTCAGTGTTTTCAGTCATTAATTTTGACAGCCCGCTCTAGAAAGTTGGATTTTAAAAGTCAAATCTCTCAGTTGTGTTTCTTTGACTATGTTTAGTAGCCTATATTTAGAAAAGATTTTAGCAACCTTTTTGGCAGCCAAGGAAATGAGACTGGAGAAGAGAGACTCTGAAGAGCAGCATGGAGCTGTCACTGGGAGGAGGTGATTGGGTTTTCTGAACTGTGGCTACTCTTCAGGGGAGCTCTCTGTGTTGTTCTGAGCATCTGTTTCAGTATTGATTTCTATTGAATGTTTTTTCTCTAACCTGTTATTATTTCTCCATTAAGCATACTAACAAAGCTCCCAGTTATACAGTGAAAGCAAATTTGAATCCTAAATTAAATAATTAAATTATTAAATTCAGTTTGATGTTCAGGATATTGTCTTGAAAGCTTTGGTTGAAAGATATTTTTTCCTCTCCAGGCAGATATATTGCACCTCTCACTGTTATCTCCAGAGTAATATAATTATCTATTTAATACTTACGTGAGAAAAATGGCTCTTCAGACAATTGGTCATTCACATCTGTGAACACCAGTGAAATGGACTTGTGAATGTCAACCTACTCTAATTATGTGCTGCTGGTAGTGAAACACATCACGATTTAGTTTGATGTAGCAAATTATAAACCCAAAGCAGGTAAAAATGACAAAGATAGTTATGAACTATTTCATTCAGAGAGTCTCTTTCTCACCCTATTTCCCAGCTTCTAGGGGAAAAAATTTGCAGTCACTACAACCAAAAAAATTAAAATAAATAAAACCACAAAACCCCTCACACCTCAACAACCTAGAGACTGCAGAATTTGAAAATATTAAAAAGGACATACTTTGCACGTGTCTCAAATTTTTGTGACTCAGAGAATGTAGCTCCACAAGAACGTCTTTGCACTTACCTCTCGCTACATAAATTCTCAAAGTGGTTACATACCTGTTCTTAATTATATTTGAATACCCACATATATGTATGTTAACAGTGCTAAACAGATTTCTAAGACCTAACAGTGTCTGTGGGGACATGTTGTTCCGAGTGTTCAGAGAGCCCAATCCAATAGGTCATTAGAAGACATACTTGGATCATCATGTAAAATGCTGCTGACAAAGGAGAAGATAGAGAAAGTCTCCTCTATTTTAAATAAGGGAGGCTAATTTGGAGAGATCATTTGCTGCATTGGAAACTCTAGTTCCTCTATCTCTTCATCCTCTGCAGAGGTTTAAAGCCATATGTCCCATAAATGTTCTAGTTACTGACTTCTGGTGATTGCAGTTGTCCTAGCTGGGCTTTGCAAGGAGCCGTGGTTCCTTCAGTCACTATTTCCTCCTCTCATAATTTATAGCAAATGGTTAGGCACTTAGTTCTTGAAAAAATAAGGACCCTTCAGTAAAAGTAGGGGCATTCTTCTTTTAAGGAATTAGATACCAAAGACACTGAAATGAGGGCATGCTAAGAGACAAGCTTCATGTTTGCTAATTTCACTGTCTCTGCACACACTGCTTTTTGTGGACCTTTTTCCGTTCAGTCCCCTTTTTGCAGCATGGCTGCAGCTTCCACCAGACAGAAGATACCCAGGTCCCTGATAGCATAATGTTTAGTATAAATGCAATTTTCTATCTAAACTTCAGTCTTCATCATTGAGCAGCTACTGCTTATGACAATTCTTCTCTTTTTAGAAGGGACACCTATGAATATTCTTCTCTTTTGAAAATACCTACCACTTCTGACCTCTTGAATCAATTTTAAATGTGCCCATTGTATGTCATATTTGACCACTTAAGAGTGGCTTTGCAATAGCTTAGTGGCTTTGCAATAGCATTTAGAAAGTCCTCAGGCTCACCAGCACTTACATCTGGGCAGCTTTCAGGCCCTGGGGTGTAAACTGCCATGATACCTCAAGGGTTTAGAATAGTCCCTGGCAGCGTGGACTACAGCATTTGAACTGAAGAAGGTTAGATCATTCTGTCTGACAAGAGTTTGGGCACTTGTAATCAACCCCAAAAGTGCTACTCACTAGTGGCAGACAACTGAAATGTGTTAAACTACTGCTGAAAGAAAAAGGTGTCAGAAATGGACACTGAAATGAATATTGAAGGCACTGTCAATGTGAATTCTGATAAATTTCTTCCTGATGTGTCATTCAGGTACAGCTTTTAATTGCTCTTTGCAGAAAGTTCATTTTGACCTTTAGTCACATTTTCTGCTCCTTTAATGTGCCCTTTTTTAACATTTTCTTTCTTAAAATTAGTGCCTGTAGTGCGTCTGTTTGTCATTCTCTTACTGTAATTCATATGTAGAGTCTTTCAGTAATTTCAATTGCCTTTGAGTTTTTCAGGTGCTTTCCTAATTCAGACAACAAAGAAATAGTTAGTTTCTCAGTTTCTTCTCAGTTCTTCTTCAGAACTCTAGTTTCAATCAGATGACAAGGATAGAAAGCAGCAAGATTTTCCTGGTGTGAAAACATGTTCATTAAATTATATTGCACTTCTAAGTTACATTATCACTTTCAGTAGTACTGCATGAATGATTGTGATTGTGGGATCAAAGGCTCAAAGCTTTATGCATTTGGAAACCATGATTATATTTCTGTCCTAGAACACCATAAAAATCTAAACATAAGATTCAGTGGCTGATGGATAAATGACTGCATGGATTTAATGTGAATTGATTTTAAAAACAGAGATTATATTTATTTTTCTGTGCAAGAATCTGGATAGAAGTCTGAGTGACATTGATCATAGTATTCAAGAGAAACATAATTTCCTGTAGAGTGTTAAGGGAAAGTGACTTATTTTGTGTTCCATATACAGTGAAAATCTTTTACACAAGACACCAAAAGGCACAAAGAAGAATAAAACACCACTACCAAGACTTGCTTTGCTTAAATGGAACAGGAAATATTATTAACATCCTTTGATTCTTTTTGAGGCAATCATATTTCTCTTAGAAGAAATAAGTGAACAGTTACTTGCCCAAATCAAGAAACTTGGATTAGGAAAATTAACAGTTCAACCTAGCATATCAAAAATACTGGAACAAATAATATATACTACATGAACAAGCAGCATAAACTAGCAACTGAGTAAATTTCATGGGATAAGGCCCTGGAGCACTGCATGCTGACAGAACTGACTCAACTAACCACTGGTAACCCCAAGTGCATTAAGTTTTGACTTGCAAGGCTTTATTAAGGAGTGAAACCTGAGTAACATTTCAAATATTTGAGTTGCCATTACCCTGCTGTAAATAGGTTTATATATCTCAACTGTGGCAGTAAAAAATTTGCCATTGTTTAGGCTATGTTTATCATAGATCCATAGAATTTAATGACAGAAGGAAGCACTGGATCACACTGGCTGATGTCCTGTATACCCTCTTACCCATATGTGTGAGTCTATGTTGCATATGGTATAGATGCTTTTGCATGCACAATAAATCCACTCCACTGGTCTCACTTTCTGCACAAGAATCAAGGGTATATCTGGTGCAAAAGTTTTGTCAGACTTACTGCAGTCGAGTGCTGGGGCCATTTTTGCAACATGGTCCCCTTGAGCCCATGCTGTAAAACGACCCCATGGTGCCCCTCATTCTGTTTTGTTACCTACTGTCTCTCTTGATCTGAATAATCCATGTCTGAGGGAATTTACACTTGACTGCTATATGGTTTTCCAAAGAGGACACATTAGGCAAAAGCTGGGTCTAATTTCTATTTTAATTTTTTCTGGTATCAGATTCTGAACAGTAGTATACTTTTTTCCTTTCCTTTTAGTGTCAGAGCTTCATTAGTATTCACTAATTTTTCCACAATGAAGACAGTTGTACTGCATGCACGTTGCCTTTCATTTTTCACCTGTGATGAAGTGACAGTTTGAATTATTTAAAACCCTTTTTTCCCAAACTACAGACTGATCTTGTGGCTCTTGATCATCTTCAATTCTCCAAGCTCTTTTAAAAACACAAATATTGACAGTGGTTGTGTAATCTGAATTAGTTTACTGCTCGTTTCACTAAAGTCACAGTCAGGTGTAATTTCAGCTTGCTACTACTGATCACAGCTTTCCTCTTTATCTGTCTTTATGGCATAGCATGACACTGGGAGTCACTGCTGGGCCTTTTGTGCTCTCCCACGAGGGCTGTCTGATGTTTCTTGTTAGCCAGATGACTTAGTGTGAAGATGGGTCATGTTCGAACGGCCTGTTCTGATGTGGGACTGTGTGCTGTATGATGGACCCCTCTTCATTTGGTGTTCCCTTACATGGAAAGAGCAGCTTTCCCAGCCTGTACCGCTCCCTACACAATACTGATCTGATTAGGTGAAGTTTTGGGACCTCCCAGGCGCCAGAAACCGTGCCCTCACCTGCCTGCCCTATAACACACAAATATATCTGTTTCATTTGTCATTTGTCCTTTTGCTTCTTTTTGTTTCCTCTGAATTTATTACAGCAGTCCAGGTCCTCAGTAAAAATTTAATAGTGTGAAGCAAGGTCATTTTGCAGTCTTTTCCTGTCAATTCTCTTAAGGAAAGAAAGTTCCCTACTAGTCTGTGAGATTTCTATAAATCTCTGTCTCTTGTTAGGTATTTCTCAGTTAGCTCTTTCTTTTTTTCCCTGATAAAGTATGCATAAAATTATACTGCATAGCACCGGCCATTTGATTAGTATGTCACAGGACACTAAATAAAATGCCTTGCAGGGTTCTGTGTTTATGAGCTCTCCACTCCCCAAATTTTTATCTCCTAAAAGTACAAAATGAGACTTGAGAAGGACTATATTCCATTAAAAAACCCCGTAACTCTTATTTTTCAAGACTCAACAGTGTCCTCTCCTTTCTTGCTCTGGCATCAATGTCATATTCAATGGCCCATTGAAATGTAACTCATTCTGTCTTTTTTGACTTTAACTATGCAAAGGGCAAATTTATTTTTCCTCTGTATACTGTGGAATGATGGATTTGCCCTTTTGTATTAATATTTTCTGATAATTTCTTTTATTTTGCTGGGAAGTGGATAAAAGCGATAGAGATAGGAGATGTGATAAGGAATGTAACCTCCTGCCAGGAAACTTGAATTCCTTTTGTACCTGTTACTTGAGAATTCCTGCAGCTGGTTTGCTGTGGGTGAGCAGTGTAGCAAGTGCCATAATGTTTCAGAAATATCCTGTGCTCATTTCTGCTGCTTGATGTGCAACGGGCAGCTTTCAGGAGAATCAGTGCAGAAACTATTTTCAGGTGCCTGAGCGGGCAGTGCTTGTCTCATCCTGCTGTGAAACGTTACGATGTAAAATCAATGTAGCTTGCCATTGAGCAGTCCCATAACAATTACTGGCTTCAGAACATCTTTTGCTCTGCAGTGTCTGAGACATATGTTACATTAAAGGCAAGTGGCCATTTCCATACGCAGATAAGTATCCAGTCAGAGCAAAAGGTACCCTCCTTGAAGCAGATAAGTAGCTCCTTCCCACAGAAAGGCCGGCAGGAAACAGCTTCAGAGTCTGCAGCTGTTGAGAGCATCAGCAGTAGAATGTTCAAATGACAAAAGGGCACACGATGATCTTTACCTCAGTGGGATCCTCTGTAGCTCCTACTACACATGTTTTTTTAATCATGTGATCTCTGCCACCTTTGGATAGTGCATGAAAAACTGGGTGAGTACATGGCTTACTTTTTGTCTCCTTTTCTAGTCAGGATAAGCTGAATAAATTTGAATGTAGTCAAAAATCTTTATCGAAAATCCCCTCTGTGAAGGACAATTCCGTACCAATACCTCTGTTAAAGATCTCTGTCAGCTAATTCTTAATCAATAGTGTGTGCATGAAGGGGGATTTGGCTTTTAATAAAAACACATTAAATTTGCATTTGAAGTAAGTGCAATACATCAAGCATCTTCTTATGCCACCTTTTCCCACTTGGATCGTGGTATTGTACATTGTAGTGAAAGGAGATAAAACATTTCTTTTGAACACTGGTTTGGAAGGGGCCCTTGTGTTTGAGCTCCAGATTAATATGCAGCCTGTCCTGTTAAAAAGTATGGGAGTTGTAAAGCAACTGTGGCAAGATCAGCATCGGGGAAGAGTCACAACAGGACTGAGACGGAGATATGGCTCATTATCCCAGCACAGCAAAAAATCCCTTCTCCAGCCTTGCTGAGGCAGAAAGGGAAGGGGAGGTGATGGTCCCTCTGAAATCTGACTATTAACACCTGTCTGAACTGTATGAGCTCCTTTAAAGAGAGGAACTTGCCTCAGAAGAACTTGTTCCCCAGGAGTGAGATGATGATGAAATGCACTAAAGCTCTTTGGAAAATTCTTTTTGTATAAGGTCTCATTTACACAACAGACAGAATCTGTAGCTGATCGAGGGTCAGCAGCACACTGGCAAGCCATGCTGGGTGCTGTCTGGCTGCAGCTGCAGGCACAAGCAGTCTCCCCCTACTGCTGCATCAGAATAGACACCTGAGACTTGTTACTGAAAGGCGACAACCAGATACAGCTAGTACACGTTGTTGGTGTAAGTTGCTAGCCACATGTCACACTTTTGTAAGCTTTGTTAAGAAGAAAAATAATTTTTTAATGAATTTATCAGGCCTGATTCCATTGTGCGTGAACAGGTGAAAGGACAAAAATATTTACATGAAGGAATAAATGTATTTTCCCTTCATAAAGAAAAGGCAGGAAGCCTGTTCCACTTTGTAGGAATGAAATACGCAATAAATTTACAGCAAAATAAACCAGTCCTATGATCTTGAATCAAAGAAGCATAACTCAATAGTTTAATGTGAGTTGATTTTGTGATATTTACATCAACAAAACATGAAACTTGCTAATTTTGCAAACTTATGAAAAATCCCTTTTCTGACACAAGGCAATCCTGGATATGAATTGAGGTTTGAAATTCCTCACTTGTCTGTGTACATGGTTGCTATTGCTTGTTTTGGCAAGAGAGATGGAGGTGGTCCAAGGACTGGGATATATGTTCTGGATCATTGACTACATTTCAGAGAAGTTTGGCCATAACTAAATATTGTGCTTGACTTCCTTACTTACAGAAAAATAAGAAATGTTGCTCCTCTGGGAGCAACTCCCTCCACTCACTGTAATGTGGCTTTGTTGGAGATAATGGTCTTATGGCTTGGGCATGAAATAGGGTAGTACAAGAGAATCAGCTACTCAGTCTTCATTCACAGGCAAATGGAAATAGTGGAGAGGGGCAGAAAACTGTGCTCTGGACATAATAAAGATTGGTTTTTAATTGGAGAACTAGTCATTAGGAAGTTAAACATATTTTTTCAGGTATATCACAGGTTTTGTGATAATCACAACACCTTCCTTTTCCTAATGTGGTGTAATTCTGATGTAAATAGTTAAAATTGTCCAAAGCAACCTGTCCACAGTTCTACATCATTTGTGCAATCTATATCACCAAGAGAGGAATAGCCAAAACTTTTGTAGGTGACGGTCATAAGAGGCTGAGAGAGAAGAATCTCTTCTACAAGCACCATTACTTGGAAGAGGATGATTTTCTGCTAAGATTGGGCTTGAGCTTCTGTCACAGGCTCAACTTTTCCTTTCTTAGGAATTATTCCTTTCTTAGACCCTGATTCTTCTACCACGTAGCTTATGATGGTGTTTAATTGTCCTTTCTTTGTAATTTGAAATATAAATTTTGTAAGTAGGGTATGCCTAATCACTAGAAAGTGCATTCTCTGCGTTGCTGTGCTGCACCAGATCATTTGTGTGTTATGGTTACCTTCCAAAAATACTCGTTGTCATGGTTTAGGAATAGTACTCCCCCATTCTGTGCACTCGCTGGGACTCTCCCAAACCAGATGCCACTTACTTGCTCCCTGCCCCTTCCTCTTCCCCTTCCTGCTCTGGGGATGGAGTTGACAGTTGGAGGCATGAAAGATAAAATCATGGGTTGAGATAAGAACAATTTACTGGAAACAGCAATGGGATATGAAAATGAACAGTAACAGCAACAATTTTAATAACAAAAGGTATAAGAGAAAAAATTATTTACACAGAAAGTAAAACAGTACTGGACTATTTCGCCCACCACGCTTTTTCCCCCAACAAGAAACAAAAGACAGAATCCCTTATTCCTGCCCCTGGCAAGTGACCTGAGAAAGTACTGAATAACACAAGAGTCTGGCCATGTTCCCCTCCTGGCTACTGTAAAAAACTAATCCTGTTCTGGCTGAATCCAGGACAGGAGTGAAATCTGAGCTCACCAGAAAGATAATTCAACTCTCCTTTATCTTATCTATGGAATTTTCTCTAGGACATACATAACAGAAATCAGACTCTTTACAAACTTTCTATATAATCTTGACAAAATTACAAGAAAATATCTTTGATCTATGTAATGAAGGTGCTTCAGATTTTTCATATGGAGCAACAAGCATTTGTCATATTAAAATAAACCAACAATGCAAAACCCAAACCCAACCCAAACCAAAGCCCAGCAATCTGTACAAAGTCAATATCAGAAGGAAAGTTGGCTTGAGGAGCTAAGCTGTGAGTGCTGAGCTCAGTGATACAGAAAAAGTATCTATTTAAACCTCCTGCTCTCTGAACAGATGCTATTTACTTTGCAGAAGGACCTTTTCCAACCTTTGTTTTTAAGTCTCTTTTTAAGACTCTTTGGTCCTTCAATAAGAGCTCATCTGTTTAGAAACTACTCCAGCTATACTTCAGTGAATACTACACTAAAGCCTTCACACAGTACTGTTGTTTGGCCCAAACGTATGATCAGTAATTCTTTCAGCTCTTCATCCAGTGAGGTCATAAAAGAAAGAATGACAGCAGTTCCAGAACTCCCTCATACTGCCTCTGAATGCCTGCTCATCTGTTGTTCATTCTGCAACCTGTCCTTTTCAAGGCAACAGGCTTGTAATATTCCTTGTAAAATCTGCCAATTTTAATTCTGATTTTTAAAATATTTGTAAAAAAATATTTCCCAGCATATTCAGCATCACAGTGATTTCAGAAGGTGGATTCAAAACATGAGGGACTCGTGCCTCTCCCAGAGAGTCAAAGCTTGTGTCTACATTGTTTTAAGAAAAAACACTCAGCTGCTTCATCTGTCAGTCATTCTCTTCCAGGAGAAGAAAATACAGGCACTAACAACAAAATGAGATTGCTCTCTGAAAGCACAAAGTAAAAACTTGAAGCTTTTTTATCTTTTCCTGTGATCTTCCATTTTCTGTCTCTTGCTGTCAGTAAGGATACAGTTCTAAAAGCAGGGAATTGGATGAGCTTGGTTTTTTGTTCTAAACTTCCACTGCTGATGTAGAGAAAGTACATAGGTGTAAAAACAGGAAAAAAAGAAATTAAAAAAAAAAAAAGAAAACAGAAGAAAGGAAGATCATATATGCCTATATTTCCTGATTGAGAACAGAGCTCAAAGTACCATTTCGGTAGCAACACCACTGAGGATTGCTTCTCAACCAGCTCAGCTTCTAAGGGTACTCTAGTTCCTATGTTTAATACAATTTCTTTATTTCCAAAGAAATTGTAACAATCACAGCACTGAAACAGTCTCTACATTATCATCCTAAACTTAAATCATCATTCTAAAAACGGCTATAGTAATTTATTGCTGGTGCAAATTATTTCCTCTTCAGTACTATCCATAGTAAATATACTGCTGAGTTTATCAAAGTGTAGAAGCAAATTTTCTTCCCATTTATCTGCAGTGTTCTGCTAATTAAAATGGCCTAATACTCCTGTGGCCTGAGGTTTCAAGTACTCTCAGAGAAGTTTTTAGGGACAGAGATGATGAACACCCAATAAGCAAAGAAGACACAGATCTTGAATCATGAGGATCATGACATACCCTGCAGCTTCTCCCAAGAACCCTTCATCTTTATCATCATGGCATGAGTACTCACTGTTCTGCTCTTACATTGCTCCCAATTGATCTCAAAGCTTTGCAAGAGGTGCCATCCATAGCTGGTACTACCCTGAAGACTGAAAAATCAATGATCAGAGAAAAAGGGCCATCAATTACCAGCCCATTTAGGTCCTGGAGGCAAGTTAGTAGTGCTTTTTAGAGAAGCCATCTTGAAGTCATTTTAAAATGACACAAGGTACTGTCATTCCAGATGCTAAGAAAACTAAACAGCTTTCTCTAAAGACAGCTGTTTGCAGGGACAATTAACTCCAAAGGCCAGACTAAAATAAGTAAAGTACTCTATTTCAGTTCAACTGTGCCTAACAAACTAGCATTATGTAAATACTGCTTACTGACAGAACAAAGCATCTGCCTTTGTGAACAGATTTCAGTCTCAAGCTAAATAATACAAGGCTTCATTTTCTGAAGGGTATTTACATTTCCATGAGTAACACTGGAAGTTTAGTCCTTACAATTACTTATTTTTTCATATAATTTGCCATAATGACTGTGATGATAAAGGGTTCTTCAAAAATCCTGAAGATAACTCAGTGCAGTTTTTCTCCTTTGAAGGCAGAAATCTTCCAAGCAGCTTAACATATAGAATGCAAAGTCCTAAGAAATATATCTGCCCAAATATATCTTGGTCTTTTGGTGGAGGCCTTTCAAATATCAAAGCCAGACAACTACAGAGTACCTACATGTTTGGAGTGAAAACCAACTGGTTATGTTTTAAGAAAATAGTTTTCCTTTTAAAAAGCTGCCATCAGTTACAAATGCAACTGATTTGTAAGATAACCAAGATAGCCCAAGGTGATATGTGGAATAACAGTGACAGTTTTTTCCAAACAGTGTCTTCAAATTTCATCTTTACCTTTGCTTTGGGTTTGAGATAGAATACACTTTAGCCAGACCCTAGAATTCATCTCTTTTGGGTTTCCTCATCGATTACAAATTCCTTCTGTGGCTTTTTTCATCCCTTTCACGGATGTCTTTCATGACTAGCATGTGAAAAAATACAACCTTGCCTTATTGGATACCTGATTGGTAGATAATTGGTGTTTTGTAAATCAAGGGGAAAAGTGCACTGGTGACAATTAATTTCTCCAAAATAGAAATACAAATATTTATTTCTGTCCTCAAGACAGTTTTCTTCTTTCTCTTTTTATAATGCTAAGGACACTTTTTAGCTCCCTTCCAGATGCATTCTTCCATTCTGTGACCTCTTTCTTTCCCATAAAAGTATCTGTGATTCACAGCAAAGTAACAGTCAGACTCTCCCCGGTGCTAAGGATGTTTACAAAAAATGTTCATCAACCCATTGTCCTTATGGAGTTAATGCAGTTAAGTCTGTTCAATTACTTACTCAATGCCATAGATTTCTGGGCAGCGCTACCATCCTTGAACTTCAGTTTTGTTAGAAACAGCTGAATCAGACGAGAAACTGAAGCAAATTGTCGCTCACTGGAGTTCAAGTGGACTACAAATAGCAATTGCATACCTTCCAGAGGAGAGATTTCCAGTCCATCTGGACGGTCATCTGTAACCTCAAGATAAATCTGTCAGAGACAGATTTCAGACTGTTTCAGACTGTTACACCACATGTCAGCTTGCACTCATGCAATGCCTGAAGCCAAACCTCACCCTTCCTCCTCTGCAGAGCTGGCAGAGGTTGATATATCAAGCTGTGGAATGTCAAACAGCTATATATGTCTCCTGTCTCAGCTTAAACTGACAATGTTCATAAAGATGCATCTTTCTCACAAAACCTCTGTTGCTGGCTTTTACGAAGGATTTCTCAGTGGGGCCATTGGACGATCCCTGCTACATGATCCCTGCTATGTGGGCCCAGATGGAGACAATACATGAACATTGAAAGCAAGGAAATCAGTGGAAGACATTCTGTCGTCTTTTAAAGATATCCATAGACCAGGTGTTCCCAGAAAATACATCACTAAATATTGTATGCACAAGTATGAAAGAGCCCGTTAGTGTTTGTTTTTTTTTTTT
>VWZV01004880.1:0-17970 GCA_013397155.1 Irena cyanogastra | reverse complement strand
TTTTTTTTTTTTTTTTTTTTTTTTTTTTTTTTTTGTTTTTTTTTTTTTTTTTTTTTTTTTTTTTTTTTTTTTTTTTTAATTTTTTTTTCCCCGAAGCAATGGCTGGCAACTATTTGCATTTCGTTTTCCTTTCAGGAAACAATCTCTTGTCAGTTTATGCTCTCTTTCATGATTTGTCCTTGGATCAATGTCTCAACTGTAAGTCCACTTAAAGACCTATTCACTGTCAAAATACCTCAAATGTTTTGTTTTGTTTCATTTTGTTTTGCTTTGTTTCTGCAGAAAGACTCTGATTTCAGAACACTTGCAAGTACAAGGAATAAGGCATTATGCATGAATTTCCTCTGATCCCCTACCACAGTGTAAGAAAAAGGAGAGGGAAGGAATTTGACTATGTTTGTCCTAATAGCTTCTAAGTGTCTGGGACAGTTGTACCTAATGGATTTCTTGCAATCCATCCCAGCCTCTATAAATAAAATAGAGGAATATTTTCTATGTAGCTTGAGCCTTCATTGCCTGAGAAAGCCTAATTAGTGCAATGTGAATCAGGCCATGGCACTGACTACGTAATCAAGAATCATCTATCAGAAGAAACAGTCCCAGGATATATAATAAGAGAGGCTTTTACCTCCCTCCTTACAACTGGATTCTTTCTTAATGGTCTACCACTAAATTTTCTGGAAATGTGTATTTGTTTAAGTTGTGACACTTGCTGGAAAACCCATGCTTCCTAACTCCAGCTTATTTTTACTGTCTTTTTTTCGTAATTGCTAGTATTCCTCTTTGAGATGCAGAATACCCAATATATGTTTACTTTTATCGCTAAAGGATATATTTGCTTCTAGGAAATACTATCCTTAAAAAAATAGGTTTCAGTATTACATCACTATATGGAGTTTATGTCACCATATGTAAGGGGATCTGCAAGTGTATAGAAGTAAGTATTACAGTCTGAGGAATAATAAAAAAAACAAAGGTAATGGAAGTTACAAGAGACTGGAAAGAGAAAAGCTGGATTTCACGGCAGAGATCAGGAGTAAGATACAGAGAGATGATGCAAAAGCCTGAACCTGCAATATGTGCCCACTAGATCCAGGCTGCTGCAGTTCCTCCAAGAGAAAGCTTACAGAGAGCATGGAAAAGTAGGAGTACTAAGATAAAAAAAAGAAACAAAAAAACCCATGCAAATTGAAATAGGCTTCTATTCAGTAGCACAGACTTCTTTAATCACTTCATGTAGGAGACACATGACACTCACAGGTGTGCTGGAATGAAAGTTGTGGAAGTAGACTTAAGCCCTTACGTTTTGGAAACAAGAATGAAATTATAAATGAGTTAAAATATTAATAAATTCAAAGATTAAGGAAATACACAGCATCTGATACGAGGCAGATCAGTTGAATAGCCTAGAAGGCCTGAGTGATTGGAAACTTAATTGGTAACTTACCTCTGTTCAATATTAGAAGATGGTCTTTTCAGGAAAAAGAGAGAAACACACTTAACTAAAAAGGCTTTCACTTTTATTTGCAAATTGATGGTGTAAAACCTACCGAGGATATGCAGAACAGGAAACATCTGGTTCTGTCCTTCTGACACATTTTGTGAAGTCTGCCAACATCATTTATACATAATTATACTAGTTTTAGCAGGACTACTGCCTCTGCAACTCTAATGAGAACGAATATATTGCAATGTTGGCAGACGTTTGTGCTTTTCTAAACTTTCTGAATTATACTGCTTGTGCAAGATCCTAGCTTAGGAATTTATTTGCTGGGTTGCATCATTCAATTTCTGTGTGATACAATATAAGTACTAATTTTGTTATCGTTATTTTTCTTAGGACACGCAAGCCCAGATCAGGCACTCACTACATAATAGAGCCTATTGTCCATCCAAAATAAAGGGTAAAAAACTGAAGACAAATCAGTGTCCCAGGAGACTAGGGGACAATGTCAATTAAATGTGCTTGTCTTCAACACAATAACAGATTAATAATTATCAGTTGTTTTTTGGGGAGTATTATTCAGCACTACAGCAAAGATGTGTTTGTGAAGGGACCAGGGAAGTGAAAAGCCTAAAGTTGTGTATATTTATGGGTAGCTCCATATAAGCTTTTTGAACGAATAAGCAGATGGGGCAACAGGTGGATTAATTAAAGCTTGAACCTCATTCCTAGATAATAAATGAAAAATTATTCATAGAATGAAAATAGCTGTCGAATTCTCTAAAAACAATTTTTTGTTTGTTTGTTGTGATGGCTACTGTCAACCTTGCAAAGAGCTGCATGAGCAAATCAAACTGGTGGGTTTTGAAGACAGTCTTGGCAGCAGTGTATAAATAGATGTGCGTAAGACAAAAATGCCTTTTCTGGGGCCAAGACGTTATAGTAAGTAAGCTGTAAAATAACTGTGACCTTAATGAGAACTTTAACAGCATGAGTGGATGAAAAAGGCCAAGTTTTAGAGATGGTTCTGTGGGCATAGCAAAGAGTCTAAATTAAACCTGGCATCCAAGTTATGGGTGTTTGTAGCAGGACAGGAAGAGTCCTTTCAGAATCTGGAGAAGAGGCAGAGAAGAGATGGCTTGAAGAAGAGAGACAGCACTGTTTTAGCTGTACTGAACTTGAGATGACAGCCAAGGGCATGTCAGCAAGGCATGCCTTGGTCTTACCCTGTGAAGGTAATATTTTGGGGTAGAGAAGTCTGTAATGAAGCAGTATCTGAGATATTCAGATAAAGATTACAATGGAGTTTGTAGGTGAGATGAAACCGGGAGAGAATCAGAAAGAAGGGGACAAGAACTATTGGAAGTGCAAAAAATGTGACCTATGAGGAAGTGATGAAGGAATAAAGATATTTTTTCCTTAAAAAGAAATAAGAAAATTTTGTTACTGTCTACATAAGCATTAAGGGTAACTGGAAAATGGAGAAAATAAACTGTTCTCCATCACAACTGGGAAAAGAACATGTCAGTTTAAGGTAAAGGAACACAAAAAAACTTTGCAATGATATGGGAAGAAATCCATGAAGACTGTGATGTCTCCTTAGGTGGATGCTCTTAGAAACAGATAGATATCTGCAAGAAAATGAGATACCAAAGCTAGCTACAGCTGAACTTACCAAAGTCAGGTGGTTCTAATGGTTTCTTGCAGTCTCTTCCAAGTCTGACAAAATTGAAGGTCCATGAAAAGTCTAAAAATGGGACATCTTTCATGTATTCTTCACCTTTTGTAATGTTCATAAGATCCAGTATTATATGTGTGTGTTTCACTGATATTTAGGACTTTTCCCCATCTAATATGATTTGAAAGACTAGGCAATACTTAAGAACTTCTGTAGTCATTAACCAGTAAATGTGATTTTTTCCATCCATAGCAGAAGGTCACAGGCTTGGTGGGCACCTGGCAACGTGGGAGCTTAGAACATGTCTGGCTCTGCCTCGGTGGGAGCTGGCTTTAGCTGTGGTAGAAATTGCCTGGTGGACACGTGCCTGATGCTTGCCTACATTGGCTTCGCTTTGGGAACGCCCGGGCTAGGGGTGAAGTCACCAAGATTTTTCTGTAAATTTTATTATTTTTATTATCATCATCATCATTATCATCATCATCATTGTTACTGTTCTAAGTTTTAGTAATATTTTTACTAGATGATTTAGATAACAGTTAGGCTCATCATAAATGGCCAGTTGCATGTATGTGGTATATTGCCTCTTGCCTGTAAGCATAATCTTTTCATATAAGAGTCTGATGCCTTCCCCTGATTCAGAATTGCTCGATTTATTCAATGCATTATTGTTTTAATTTTGATCAGATAGTTGATGGATAAGATAAACAGTTTTAGCAACAGCTTTCTAAGATAGGATATAAAAATTCTTTGAATGTTCAAGAACTGGGACCTGGATATGTGTGGGTATTTCCTGTGGCACTCCTATTTATTAATAAAAAACTTTGTAGCCTAAAATAGTGGTGTTAGAAGCCTGTTACATCACGACTGATGTATAAATTGTTGGAGCCTTCACAGTATGAAATATTTCCACTGTATCTAGTGGAAACAATGACCCAGTCACACTTTCATACTCATTAACTGAATCCCTGAAAATAGGAATTCTCAGAAGATAATCCAGTGCCTTGAAAGGATATTAATCCTGTTTCTCTGTTTGTTTTCATCAATATTCTGTTTTCTTCTAATTTTTACAACTTTTCATGTTTCTCCTTTTGTTTGTATTGATTTATGCCATATTTTTTCAATGTGTTTAAAAGCCAGAGAGGTTTATTACACAAAGAATTTAATTAAGCTTTTCCAGGAAAACAGTTATTTCTTCATCCACTATTTTTTTTAGTCATGACCTCTTCAATTCCTTTTCCTTATTTACCTCAGATAGTACAGAGGGGACTTTGGAAATTGTATTCTTATATAAATTAACTTACTCATATTATTTGCTTCGTTAAAATGAAGGAAAAATGGGGAAGTGCCAACCTATTATCTATGAGGTAAGGGTGTCTGAAATTTTACTATTTAGCAAACATTGACAAAAAGCATTATATTATGTATTCCTTACCTGCTTTAAATTGTGGCCAGTTAGAGCTGTAACCAGAAGCTGAAATGAGCTGCAAGCTGCGAGCCGGTCTAGCACTGTGCATTCACACTTGATTGTTTTCACTGGTACAGTTCTGTCATTGTACTACTTTCAGTTCCTCAGTAACCTCAGCAGAGGTCTAGAAATAACCAGGATCACTGAATGACCATTGTTGAAAACACTTGAATGTCAGTTGTAGTTCTGGCTTGTATTTCTTTGTCAAAACATCAAACTCAAAAAGGTCTTGTCAGTATTCATCACCAGATCTTAAACTTATGGCTCAAAATGGTCACTTCAGACTGAATTGGCAATAGTCTCTTCCATTCTGATGCTGCTGATCAAAGAAATAATCCAAGTTGTAGAAGATTATTTGGAAACCAAAAATGTCTCTGTAAAGGTGGTAATCACGACAAGTTTTGTAGGTTTTCCCCAACTCACCAAAGATCAGTGAACTGCTGTTTTCATTTGTAGGCATAGCACTTGGCTGCATTTTCCCCAAGTGCTTGTAATACTAATTTTAGCTTTTCTGTTTAATACAATCTGATGAAAATTCATCTGTTATTCTTCATGTACTGCAAGAGATACTTAAGTACATGCAGATGATATGGAGTTATTTTGGGTAGCAAAGATGAAGAGCAACTAAAAATTCTGCAGAAAGTCCTCAGAATGTGGAGTGAATGGATGATAAGAGAGGAGATAAAATTCCATATATGCAACCATAATGGGACACACAGAGAAGGAAGCAATCCTAACTTCACAAGAGTGATGGATTCTGAACTCGATGTTGTCACTCAGGAACAAGATATTGGAACTGCAACAGCAACTTTTGTGAAAACATCAGCTCAACTCTCAGTGGTGGTCAAAATAAGTACTGAATGTTAGGAATTAGTAGAAAAGGCTAGAAAGAAACCAAGATAATCTCTTATTGCTTCTCTCTCAGGTTTAGTACTATGCAAATCCATTGCATGCCTAAGCCTAAAAGGCTGTTTACACATTTGATTCCTCATGTTTCAGAACAGACAGAAAAGGGAGATTCAGAGAAGTGTATGTGGTCTGGAGAGGGCAAACAGGTAATGACTAATCACTTTGCCTTATGACACAATGATGAGGGAAACTCATCATTGGTGGGAAGCTGTTCAAAACAAAAGGGAGTGCACCCTTTCAAAGCACACCTCAGCTGTGGCATCCCTCAGCCTAAGAGGCTGTAGATGCATCAGTGACGGAAGAAATTTTGGAAACATAGGTCTACGGAGGACTGTATAAATGTACTGAGATCCTGCACTACTGGATGTCTGTAAGCCATTAATCACTGATGGGCAGCTGTACGCTTGCCTTGCTTAACTTCTTCTTAAGAACCTCATATGGGTGACCATCAGAGACAGGTCAATTAGGCTAGATGGATCACTGCCCTATTCCACCTCTTACACTAAAGAATTTGAGGGCTCTGGGTGAAGGGACTATCTGAACGTTGTTTGGCAAAGGGTGGGTGGATTCAGGGATAGTACTGAATAAACATTTTATTATTTGGTTAACACGATGAAGTGCCACATAATTTTGCCTTTTCCTTTTTTCCTTGCCCTTCACTTTTTAAAAAATCTATCTGCTTTTCCTCATCTGCTTGCTTTTAATCTCTGCTTCTCTTTAAATTATTTTTCCTTTGTACCAAACAATTCTCCAGCCCTAAAGAAAAACAGGGCTAAAAAAGTAAGCACCCACACTGGTGAATAAACTCTGTGAAGCATTTCCAGCTTTCCTTCTTTGTTCTTGGCTCTCTAATGTGGAGCTGAGCTCAGTCTGTGTTTTCCCAGCTACCAGATCAAAATCAAGAGATGCCATAGGGTGAGATTTGAAGGGAGTTATGATTCTTGTTTAATGTTATCTCTTATTACTGTTTACTGAAGAGCCTGCAGTTTGTTGTATGCTTGTTCATCAGTTGTTTAGGGATCAGGTTAAAAAGTGGTTCCAGAGCAACAGCACTGAGCTCCTGGTCCAGCATTGGTGGGATGCTGATGGAGTCAGCCTTGTTTGTGCTGGATCTGTTCTGCTTTCACTGTGTTTCCAGTGTTAAGATAGCAATAACAAACATTTGGAGGGATAAAAGTTTTTCTGTTTTGATCCAGACAGTGGTGCAAGCCTCTTGGTTTTTTCCAAGGTGAAGCTTTTCTAATCAGGTCACCGTGAATTGAACTAACATAAACAAGTAGGGTATTGATGAATTTTTGGAAGTGCTGTACTGCTTTCTTTAAGTGGGTGGAATTGAAGTTCTATGACAAGCTCCATTGAAAATTCAGTATTTCTTGTCATGCTCTTACTAATCTTTTTAGAAAGTGCTTTAGGTGATATATACATCACACAACATTTTCCCCCTTCTCTTTTCTAAAATAATCAAAAGGACTTTGGTAAAAGACAGGGAATGTGTTTGAAATGAGATATGAGATGTTAATTTGGCCTCTACTCCTCTGCCTTGGCATTGGAATAGCAATTCAATGGCAAGTTAAAACATTCCCTTTTAGCTCCTGATGACCCAAACTAGTTTGAGCCCCTAAGCCATCAGTCTTTCTTCGTTTATCCTTCCTTCCTTGAGGCCATTGCTACTGGTTTTGTAACAAGCAGGGTCTGGTATCATCAAACCCAGCTGTACACATGCTGAGTGATTGCCGTGACATAACAAATTACATTTCCACAGGCTTTAGTAAAATGCATTTTCATTTATAATGTTACTAGAAAAAAGAACCCCTCAAAACAATCAGCATGACTTGTTCTTCAGCACTTCCAGTTACAAAGAAGGGAGTTATAAGAAAAAGAAGAAAATAAATACCAAGGGAAGATGTATGTTTGTTAGGTAATTAGTTTCTGAGAAACCAAATATACCCTTAAAGAAATTTTGATCAGATATAGTTAGACACTCCATTCCTAGGTCTTGGCAGTGTTAAGGGATTCTCAGATCTTTGTATCTGATTATAATGACTGAACATCTTTGGCTTTTTTTCCCATCAGATTTGTAGAGTTTATCTGTAGCAGCTTCCACAGAAAATCACAGTGTGTAACTTTCTATCAAACAGAAGAACTGTCATTGATTTTTTTTTTTTTTGCTATAGCATTAATGCCGTTGGTAGATCCAAATGAAACCAGAGTCCTGTTGTGCCAACCACTGAGTAAATACACAGAGTTATAAACTCATCTGTGGTTTCCTCAGGTATAGTATTTGTAGATGACAACATATTATCAGCAGTAACCAGTATTGTTGTAAAAAAACCCAGTACTCTTGATGTTGAACAGTTAAGCAACATAGGATATGTGTTAATTTGTATTTTGGGATGAGTGATCTGAATTTGAGAACTGAAAGGAAAGCTATCATGTAAAATGAAAAGACTCAATTTAGGTTTTCTTTTATGATCTCAACTAAAAAATCCAAGGAGTATTTTGGCCCACTCTAAGTTCTTTCCTGCTGATTTTTTAGCTGTATTTGCTATACAGAATATGCATTTGAATGCTGTTTTGTGTGATTCTTCATAGGGAGTTCCAAATAGAATGTAATTGATTCAGGTTTAAAGGATACTTTTCATGCTGTGTCACTTTTAAGACTTGCAGTGTACTGCAAGATGCCACTAAATACAGCAGGAACTTTGAGCTTTATTTATTTATACTATCTATTAGTTTTCTTCTAATTGCAAATCCCACTGGTGTGCAAGAAAATTGCAGGCACTTCATTTCCTTAAAAGGGTCTTGGTTGTATCAACCCAGAAACACTACAACCCATTCTTGTTCCTGCCCAAGTCAGGAAAAAAAAATCTTTCCCAACTATTTGCTATTGAACAAAACTCCTAAAATGCTTTCAGGTGTTCTTACTACATCTAGTGAAGAACAATCCTGTTTAATCAGTCAAGTGGGAGGCTTTGCATGACAATCTGCTGTAGGGAATATCTAGGACATTCCTGATGGCAGCTCCATGTCTGCTGCCCCTGGGAACATCAACCATTAAGTGTTGAGTAGAAGTGTTTGGAAATTTCCTCAAACATTGCGAAATAAAATTATAAAACAGTAGTATTCTGTATTCACATTGCTTTTGATCACAGCAGCAGAATGAAAGCGTTTATGACCATACAGAATTTTTCCAGTTCATACAATTTTTCCCTCAAATAATAGAACATCTCTCTAGTTCCCTCCCTAAAACAAAGGAAGTAACAATGTGAATAGTCTAGAAAACTTTAGGCAATACCCAAGGTCCTTTACTGAACAACCTGAACAAGTAAAAAGGAAATAAAATCAGTTATACCATGTGTCTAGGGGAGCTGATCTGTGTTTATTTTCTCCAAAGATGCCCGGGGACGTGGTGGAAGCAGCAAGATCATGAGGGATGGAGTAACATAGTTCACACCTCTTCCAGGGTATGGAAAGCAGGAGGAGCTGAGGGTATCTCAGACACAGGAGATAGCCTAGGGAAAACAGTTTTCATTTATTGTTCCACAGAGCTTCTTGCTTTCATGTGCAGCTGCTGTGACATTGCATTTGCTTTTGTCTCATGGAGAAATTACTATGTAAAACTCTCCCAGAAGCTGATGCTAATGAAGACGTGTCAGACTTTTTTTTGTGCTTGTTTTTTGTTTCTTGTTACATGATTTATCATGCTATAACCAGAAACTCCCAATTGTCTACCATGTTGAGTGACTGCTTGCTATTGTCCCATGCATACACACTTGGGAATTAATGTGTCTCTTCCTTTGTGCTAGTTATCCACTTTTACTCAAAATGAACAGCTTTAGGGAGACTTTCTCTCAGGAAAAGTTCTTAACTTTTGAATTAGTTTTTATCTTCTGGTCCAAGTTGCTGTGTCTTTGGGACATAATACATAGCCTATTTTTGTGAAAAGTCAAGGATGTTGGTAGGCATGGAGGCTTTGGGTTGCAGTTGGATGACTGTTATTTTTTTCTTGGGATAATGTTTCCATTTTTCAACTGAGTCCTATTATAGACTTCACGTTGATAATGGCTTCATATTGATAATACAAGGAAGTGATTATTACAGTAAAGAAGATAGCATTACCCATGTAGCTCCTGTGTATTTCTTCAAAGGAAATACACTTCACTCTCGTCTTTTAAATTAGAATCTCTATCCCCTGCTGACAAACCTGATTGAAATCTGATATTTTTATGCAAACTATTTCATTAACAGTTCTATTGTGCTGCAAGTATTTTTAAAATTTTAGCCTTTGAATTCATTGTAAACATACGCCTGATGGAAGAACAAAGTGAACGGCCTTATTTCATTTACACAGCAGCATCAGTGCACACACCAATCCCTCCACCAGCCCTCAGCTTCTGTTCTGGATTGAGAATGTCCACTAGAGACAAGAGACACTTCAAGGTGTGTAGACATTAGCCCTTGGTCTCCTTTTGTTATCTTCTGGTAATATTTAAATTATGACAGTGGACTTACAAGGCTAAGACGGGTTTCGGTCTCCTTCCTCTCAACTTGTGTCTTTAATGAAACCCCAAGTCTGAATAAGTAGTGAAACCACTTAGTAATTGAATTGGAGCTCGGCCTAACTGCAAAAAAATAGTGTTTTTTTCTCTTCAATAGCATGTCTGCACATCCCTCCTCCTGCTTGAGCGTTCTGCAATAAGGCTTATTTATGAAATTTCAGGTTTCAAAAGTCAAATTCTGGCTTCCTAGAGCAGACTTAGGCTAGGTGTCCCCATCTGAAGCAAAACTTCTTACAGGTTTTCAATGTGTCCAACCAAATAATTATTGTGCAATATTTTAACAAAGCAGTTTTTATTATGCAAAATATAAAGAAAAAATATTTTTAACATGATACTTCTGATTTAAATAATTTCAATAACTACAATGCTTTCAGGCTATGGAGAGGAATAAGAGGGCTACATATTTAATAACTGAACTTATACTATACAGAATACTAATTATTGCTGAGGGCAATTAAGTCAAGCACTCAAATGTTAGGTAGTAATAGTTGGTGACTTGATCCTAGCTAGATACTGAGTATGCATGAAAGCCACTCTGTCACTCCTCTCATCAGGTGGGAAGGGGAGAAGAAATATAATGAAGGGTTGAGACAAGGTCAGGGAGAGATCACTCACTCATTGCTATCACAGGCGACACAACTTTGGGAAATTAACTGAACTCATTATTTATTACTCATTTTTGCCAGGCAAAATAAGAGTAGGGTAACGAGAAGTACAATAAACCCTAAAAACACCTTCCACCCACTACTCCTTCCTTCCTGGGCTTAACTTTATTCCCGATTTTATACTGCAGCCCTAGCAGTGCAGGAAGACAGGAAAAGCCCTCCATGGACTTGTCAAACAGGAGTCCTTCCCACAGGCTGTAGCTCCACAAACTGCTCCAGTGGGAGTCCCTTCCATGCAATGCAGCCCTCCAGGAACAGGCTGCTCCAGTGTGACCCCTGTGGGGTCTCATGTCCTGTCAAAAACCTGTTCCAGTGTGGGTCTCTTTCTCCATGGGCCTACAGGTCCTGCTGTGAGTCTGCTCCATGGGGGGTCAGCCTCTTTTGGACATCCCCCTGCTCTGGGATCGGGCTCTCCAGGGCCTGCAGGTGGATCTCTACTCCCCTGTGAACCTCTATGGGCTGCAGGGGAATCTCAGCTCCAGCACCTGCAGCACCTCCTCCCTCTCATTTCTCACCCACCTTGGTGTCTGCAAGGCTGTTGCGTATTCTCACGTATTCTCACTCCTCTCTTCTCTGACCACAATTACTTTTGTGCAATAACTTTTTTTCTTTCTTTAATATTACATCCCAGAGGCGCTACCACCATCACTGCTGGGCTCAGCCCTGGCCAGCAGGATGTCTACCTTAGAGCCAGCTGACATTGGCTCTGTTGGACACAAGCTTCTAGCAGCTTCTTAAAGAAGCCACACCTGTTGCACCTCCACTACTAGAATCTTGCCATGAAAACCCAATACAAGTGAAATCAGTATCACCAAGTGATCCTATTTCCATTTTCCTGCAGAGCTACTATTTCCAATTTTTGTTCATTATGGAACATAACCTTGCTTGTACCCTGAACTAACAATGTCACAATGTAGGCTGAGATATATATATATATAGATAGATAGATAGATATCTAAGAATGAATGAAACAACTCATAATAGAAAATAGCCGTGCACTTTTAAATGGTCTGCCTGTAATAAATTGATGTGCTTTACTTTGCCAGCAAAGCTCACAGCTGTTTGGGAAATGGTGGGATCTCTTTAGTTTGGGGATAACCATGGGACAGAGCAAAAAATGGAGGCTTAAAGTTTGACAGCAGAGAGTTCAGCTCAATACAGATTCTTAACAGATTTTTGGTAGTGCTTATAGGCAACTTTTGAAACAGATCAAAAAAATGACACTTGCTAAATTCGCAAAGCACAAAAGCTTTGTAAAACAGTGCGCTGGGCTTCCTTTCAAGTCGAGAAAGACACAGGTACCTCCTTATACTCTCATTGCTCTCGTCTGGCCTGAGTTAAACTAGCAACAAAACAGAAGACCAGACTGTGAGGAAGGTGCTTCAGTGTCTGAGTAAAATCATCAAAGTAACTAAATTCAGTAGGGTTTGCAGAGTGTGTGTTTGTGTGTGTGTGTGTTGGTTACTTATTTTTACTTCTCAGTAACAAACACTCACTAGCTTTTAATTTATTTTCTCTTTTGTCTTTGCCTACTGCTTCTATAGCCACTTTCAAACTGTTAAGCATTTTGCTCTGTAACAATTCCAGATTACAAAGACAGGGTCTAGACAACACCATCTAGTTCTTTCCTAACAGGCAACTGAGGACAATATCACTTGAACTGGACTTGTAACTTTTATTGCTGCTATCAAATGATCTGAAAGGAAGTGCATGGCTGGAAAAATTCTTACAATATGTCACACAGCTTGTTAAGATGCCGACTCCCTTCCTACAAAACCCCCCTTGACAAGTACATCTACCTTTTGTGTTCACTGTCAGTCTTGGAGAGTGAAAAGGCAAAGAGCAAGTGAGGTCTTGGTCACATGAATATGCTGTCTGTGCCTAACTAAATGGGTAAATGAACTCTCATTAAAGACATCAAACTCTTTATAAGAAAATCCATTACTGATTAGTCATTTTTTTTTGTTAATGTCTATTTAATTTATGTGCATTTTTAGTGGATTTAAGATATGCTAAAAGCAAAACAATAACGTTCATAGGGGGTTTGCACTAATTTAGATAAATCACTTTTCAAAGGTGACTTAGATGTTGGCCTACTTCAAGAACTTACTATTAAATTAAATTAAATAGCATGGACAATTCCACCACCACTTGGTAAGCTTGTTATAGGGCTCCTACTGCTAGGTCAGTGCCACAGAAACGTTGTCTGAGTTATGAGGACTTGACAGGTGGTTAAAATTCCTTTTAGAAATTGCAAAGGTCTAATACTACAAAAGCAGGAGTTATGTCAAGTATCCTCTCTATCCACTCATTCCCAAAAAGGCCAGCACAAAACTGAAGTCTAGATGAGCTCTATAGCCTATGTTTTAGACTTCTTGGCAGTGATAAAGTCATATATATATACACACACACGAGTGTGTGTGTGTTTGTGTGTGTGTGTGTTCTCTCTATCCAAATTTCACTTGTACTTCTGGGTGATGTAGTAACACAGGAATTCAATATTAATGATTAGGGACAAGCAGACAGAGAGGAGCAACTAATGGATTGATAATATATACCATGGCTTAGTTTGAAGAGGTGTCTTGGGGCTAATACAAAAAAAATGAAAACTTAAATTAGTCTATATAAGAAAGTTGTATAAGGCAGTAGAATATATTACCATTCAAAGTAGAGGGAAAACACCAAATATTTTTATTATGTATTAATTTAAAAATCTGTGAATCTTGATTCAAATTTAATAGCCCTTATGTCTCAGGTTTGTAACTTTACATCATTTCAGTCTAAATTCTGACCTATGTAAGAGACCAGAGTTATTAATATTTCCTATTATTTCTACTCCTCAAACTTTATGACTGGATTTCTCCAAGGCATTCTTCATTCCCACTACTATCTTCCTCTTCATTTTGAATGTATCAGTTCAGGGAATTGGCTGAAAGATAGAAAAACAGACACATAAAAATTGTTTGACTGATGGTATTCATTGTAAATTTTTTTTTTCCTGGAGGAGATATGAAGGTGAATCAGGAAATGGATGGCATTTTCAGATCACATGAATCAGTACCCAAGTATTCATCATTTTCACCAAATATCTAACTGCTTTTAGGTGGCCCTTATTTAGAATTCATATAATAACTAAACTACCTCATCTGTCAGAGACTTTAATGGAAAGAAAGCAGCAATTACTAAAAATCAGGTCACAGATTTATAAATGTAAGTGCACATTTATTTATATAGCTGTGTTGAAAATATCTTAGGCATTCATAAAAACAAACCATTTTGTTTATAAAGACCCTTAATAATAGAAATGCCGTGAGAAATATTACTTTATCTTTTGATCACAAAAGGGAAGCATAAGCTTATCAGAAGAATGTATAGTTCTCAAAAGCCAAGTTTTAGACTCTTCTGTAGCTTTTCCTAATTCATAGATATTATGGAGACCAGTCAGCTTAACCTTTAAATACAGAACATAATGTAGGACAGTAACTTAATGGAAAACAACAAAGTTTGTAACTGTTGACATTTACTTCTCTATTACTTAAATGAAGAATTACAATGGTGTCTTCTGCTGAGATGATTAAAATGATTCTCAGTCTGATCTTGTCCTGTGTCTGCTACTGGGCATACACAGCTACAGCCTTTCCTGGCCTGCCTTTTAACAGTGCACTTCCCTACCAGACCCATCTGAGGATGAGGATGGCAAACTTAAATCTTCTGGGTCATCTGCTTTCCTGGGATGAAGATGTCATTCCTATTTTTACACACGACAACACCACAAGTCCCTGGTATCTAAACATGGCAGACTTGTGATGATCCAGCCTTGCAAGATGATGTTGCCCAGTGCAGGCGGGAATTCTAAGGGCTCGCTCAATTCAAATGCAGCGGGGCAGATATTTCCCCTGAACAGTGGGAAAGAAGAAAAAAACAGTAATGCAGATCTGATGATTAGGTATTTCAACAATGTCGTGTAAGTCAGGTAAATTCAAGACACCAGACTGCACAAACTCTCTGTACTTAAGCATTGACTCAGGAAAGGGTGCTTGTTTGTATGCACCATTCTTCTGCCTGGTCTGCTCCGGAAAGCCTCTGGTCACCAGCAGGGCTTCTCCTCAGTAATAAATGATGTGGTTAGATAACACAAAAGTAGGCAATTAACTGTGAGACTTCAAAGTTTTCCTCCTCATGTTTTTCATGAATTAAACAAAAATGACTAATGTTTTCAATGGTCTGGAAAAAGTAACATGGAGTGGTAATAAAGACTTTGAACTCTGTGATCATGAAACAAGCAAAGTCCTTTCCCTATGATGGAAGCATAACTCAAAGTTCAGTTTTACTGAAGCTAACACCTTCTTCCTTTTCTATTTTTTTTCTTTTTAAGCCAACTTAAACTTTCAATTTACTGTATCTGACTTTTTTTTTACTAAATGGTGAAAGAGATGCTTACTATCCAAGGTGCTTTTGATGGGTAATCTGAAGACAGGCCTTCCCTTACACTCTGACTTTCCCACCTAAACAGATGGAAATCCACCCCCTTCCCTGCTTTCTAACACTCCTTATATCCTGACACCACAGGAACGAGCTGAAATCTGGCTTCCCACCAAACTGGCCAAAAGCCTGAAGGTGCTGTGCAGCTTTTCTCTTCCAACTGCAGTATCTTTACTGTTTCCACATGCTGCCATCCCTTAATATGCTGGGGTCTATTTTGTTGGAAGGAGAGATCAAAAATTACTAACAGTGAGAAATACAATGTCAGGAAAATATGAGGCAGAAGAGAAGGACAAGCTCCATACTGGAAGAAAAGCTGGATGTGATGGACTTGGTCTTCTAAGAGGTTTCTTTCTTTTCCCTTCCTTAAATCAGATAGCAGAGCTTCTCCTGCTGCTTTCTCCCTTGCCATAATATTCCTAGATTATATTAGAATATCCTTATTTATTTTGGATACAGTTACACACTGAGGCTTAGCCTAGGATTGAGACAACACTGTGCAACTTGTGAAGAAACAAGAACCCCTCAGCGCCTACTTGCGAGGGTACATCTGGGGATTGCATCACCTAAAACTGCTGGGCTCACTCACTCAACTCATCTGGTTTAACTCTATAACTTAGACATAGCACAGAGTTACATGTAACATTAAAAATGTTACAGTTTTTAGCCTAAATTTCAAACATTTTTAATCTCACAGGCAGTTCCAGACATCTTAGCCCTTGAGCTTTTACAATAAAATTAAATAAAATTAAGCATTGACATCATGACTGTTCTTCCATGAAACTAGTACAGAACTATACAGTGCATGATTTAAATGCTCTGTGGGTGATATAGAGTCAATATGATTCCAGTGGAATTTTTCTTAGAATGTACTGTATGTCATTAACACAGTATCATATAAATATATAAATGTCGTGAGTCTTGGGATTTTTTTTTCCTTATATGCCTATTGTTTCACAGCCAAACTCCAGAGGAATTTTTAGAGGCTAAAATGTACATCACTCAGGGGGCTAGAATTTTGATAGGTTTTTTTGCTGGCAGTTGGTTTTGGATACACAGTGCTTACTTTTCACAGATAAAGTAGGAATGCTTTATTTTTTTTTTTACACAGCTGTTAGAAAAACAAATATATCTCCTCTTTAAAAAGGAAGTCTAAATGTATTGTAATAGGTAGAGGTACATAAAAAGTGGAGGACTTGTTGATCTGAAGTTGTCTTTAATAACACTCCAAAGAAGTTCACAGTGTAGATATGTGAATCATCTTATATGTGCACTTACTTTGATGGCAACTTTTAGATGAAAAATAATTCCTGTATTTTCTGTACAAGTATTTTCTGGGTCAGAAGGAAATCACTCGAGAAAGTGACCCCAGGCATTACAGTAATTACAGCAGTGGCTTCTCAAACACTATTGTTATAAATAAGGAAACATCCTTGAGTGTCAGGGTTACGTGACTTTATGAAAAAAAAAAAAGTTTGGCCTTTAGTATTTTTTTTAATATCAACAAGTAAACAGATAGCATGTTCCAAATTCCAGGACTTCATTTTAATGATAATTTCAAACTTTTGTTAATGTTTCTACTTGAAAAAGTTTCTTTTATATCCTAGCCGAAGTAAAATTGAGCTGGACGTTTAAGGTAATTTGGATTTGCAACATTTGGCTTGCTGATAAGTTTTGATGTTAGTTGTTTTAATTAGCTAATTTTTACAGGATTACTCGAGCATGGATGAATTCCATAGTTTTGTTTGTTTTAATAAACTCTTACTGCTTTTAGTCTTCTAAATGGAAGTCTTGCTGCGAACAACAAAAGTCAGTTTCTGCTGCAGTTTGTAGCAGAAATGCGCAAATGCTGTCATAAAAGAAAAAAATCAACTCTGACGAATTACAATGCACACATGAACAGAAATAACCTCCTACTTTAATACAGGTGAGCTGACAAAACACTAAGGCATGCGCCGAGAACCCGGTGAGCGCGAAATGCGAACGCACCTACCTGGGGGAGATGCCTGCGCACCCCAGCTGCAGCCCCGCAGTGCCACGTCTCACTGTCCCACGCACGCCCCGGGACCTTTATAGGGGACTCTCCCAGGGCCTGGAAATGAACTTTTGGGGCTGACACGTCGATCGCGCCATGGGGGAGAGGGAGGGGACGGGACTGGAGGGGGCGGAGAGGGACTCGCCGGAGGCTCTTACGTGGCGGCAGAAATGTCAGCACCGCGCTCCCCCTCGCAGCGGGGCTAGGGCCGCTGGTGTGGGGCTCCTGTTGCTAATGCGGTTCCTCGCCGGACCCCAGAGGCCCGGGGCTGGGACACTGGGGCTGGCTGGCCGGCAACGGCATGGCGTGAGAGGTGAGGGCTGGGGAGAGCCGGCGAGCGCGCAGTTTGGGAGCTCCCAGGGCGCTCCCGTGCCCCTTCCGTCCCGGGGCAGTCGCTGGCGCCCAGCCCCCCTTCGCCTCCTCTATCAGCTGCTCCCCGGTTTTGTTACATTGGCCAGACACCGGAGCCCCGCGGAGCCCTGGGCAGCGGCCGGGAGCCCCTGCGGACCCGGCACCAGAGGCGCTGCCCGTGTACCACCACCACCACCACCACCACCTCCCCTCCCTCTTGCTGTCGCTCGCTGCAGCTCGCCAGGGTTTGTTGTGCTGAGTTGCACTGGCGCTGAGGCGCCCCTGCTCAGATCTGATGATAAAGGAGAAGCCTCAGGTCATGTTTTTGTGAGCCGCGGAGATTAAGGAATAAAAGGAAATGGAAATAAAAATTAAAAAA
>VWZV01004879.1:559684-663255 GCA_013397155.1 Irena cyanogastra | reverse complement strand
AGGTGGTAAACTGACTAGAAGTTCTAGGTTTGATTCTTTACATTATCAGCGTTCAAAGGAAGGTTGTGGGGGGAGAAGAAGTGGTCTGAAGGGTTTGTTTTGATTCTTACTGCTTTTTTCCCCTTTTAGTCACTGTTAATAAAATTTTCTTTATGCCCTTTTAAAATTTTGAGCCTGCTTTGCCTTTCTCCTAATCCTATCTCACAGCAGGAAGTGAGTGCACTGGTGATTGGCCAGCACCAAACCCACCACATTTATTGGTGCATTGGCTGGGAAATCTCAAAGTTGGTGAAAATCTCAAAATCGGTGAAAATCTCAAAGTGGCAAACCAAAACCACTACAGACCAGTGTCAACACCATGCAAGATCTACAAGAGCTTCTAGGAGAAATTAATTGGGTCAGACCTATTCTGGGAATTACCAACAATGAACATGCCCCACTTTTTGACTTGTTAAGAGGAGGCTGCAACATCAAATCTCCTAGAACTCTAACACCTGAAACACAAGGAGCCCTTGAAAAGAAGCTTTCCAAAGGACACAAGCCCATCGTTGTGCTCCAGAAAAGCCTTTCTTCCTTGCTGTTTTGGGAGAAAAATTGCAACTTTATGGTCTCATTTTTCAATGGGACCCTTCTGAAAGAGATCCTTTATTAATAATGGAATGGGTTTTTCTTTCTTATGGGTCTCCAAAGACAATTTTTACAACTATGGAGATGACAGCACAAATTGTAATTAAAGCCAAGACAAGACTGTTAACTTTAGCAGGTCAAGACTTTACAGTTATCTATTTGCCCCTGAAAAAAGACTATCTTGATTGGGCATTGCAAGATTCAGATGATGTGCAAAAGGCATTGTTAAATTTTTCAGGTGTTTGTTCTGTTCATTATCCAGCCCACAAATTGTTGCAAGCAAAATTGAGTTTTAGAGAAAAACCCATGCTAAGTGAAGAACCTTTGAGTGTTATAACTCTCTTCACTGATGGGTCAGGGAAGACACATGAATCAGTAATGGTATGATTAAATCAAACCACTAAAACATGGGAATCAGACATTCAAACAGCAGGAGGCTCTCCTCAGATTGTCGAGTTAGCTGCTGTGATTAGGGCTTTTCAGCTCTTTCAGCAACCTTTTAATTTGGTTACAGATTCTGCTTATGTTGCTAATGTAGTTAATAGAAGGATCGATTTTAAAGGATGTTAGTAATGGTACCTATATCATTGGCTTTCATGTCTTTATACAATTTTGCAACACAGAACTCACCAATATTTTGTTTCTCATATTAGGGCTCATTCCTCACTTTCAAGATTTCTGGCAGAAGGAAATGCAAAAGCAGATAAACTGACAATGGTTGTTTCAAACACTTTGCCAAATATTTTTGAACAAGCAAAATGGGGTCATGCCTTTTTTCTCCAAAACGCACAAGAACTTATGTTGACGTTTTGCATTTCCAAAAGTCAGGCTAAAGCTATCATTAGTATTTGCCCTGATTGTCAGCTTGTGCAACCCCATATTGTACAGGAGCTGTCAACCCACGGGGTTTGCAAAGCCTGCAATTATGTCAGACAGACATCACTGAGTACCCTTCCTTTGGGAAATTTAAAAACATCCACGTCTCAGTGGACATGTTCTCAGGTGCAGTCTTCATTTCTGTCCACACAAGAGAAATGGGTAATCATGCCTGTCAACATTTTTTGCAAGCATTTGCTTCAATGGGTGTGCCCCAACAAGTAAAAACAGACAAGGCTCTGCATATATATCCCAAAAAGTGGCCACATTTTTAATGGATTGGAGTGTTTGTCACACCTTTGGTATTCTTCAGTCCCCCACAGGTCAAACAATTATTGAAAGGACACATCACATGATAAAACGCATTCTAGATCAACAGAAAGGGGGAGTAGAGGCAACGCCACAGATGAGATTGAGCAAAGCTTTATATGTTTTTAACTTTTTGAACAGCTCTTTTGCAGAACCCGATCCACCAGTTTTTAGGCGTTTTTCAAATAATACACAGGCAAAACGGAAAGAAAATTCTCCTGTTTTAATTAGAAGCCCTGAGACAGGACAAAGTGAAGATCCTTTCTGACTAACAACTTGGGGGAAAGGATATGCTTGAGTTTCTACAGGTCCAGGACTTAAGTGGGTTCCAGCAAAGAACATCAAACCATATTGCACACGAGAATGCGCTGATGAGTCCAAAAGCAGAGAAAAAGTACACAGACATAAGCCAAACAGAGAGACTATGAGTCACACCTGACATACCTTGTTCACCTGTGGAACCTGCAAACCTTGATATTATGTCAATGATAAATGCGTGAATTGTTGGTTTCGTAGAGCTCTTTTGGCAAAAGTGTGGTTTCCGTTGTGTTATGTTATAGAATCAGAGAAAATGAATGCCTCATTGGATTTTTAAAGGCGAAATGACCCCATTTTTAACACAGTCGTTTAGTCTTCAGACAGCTTTGGGAAGGAACAAAAGCAGAATTTGTGAGTGGAAATATATGTGGAAATCTTTTGTCAAAAAATAGCTCATGAAAGGTGTGGAGCAAAATTGAGTGTTACACTGATGCTGACTAGCTTTGCTTGCTTCTTGCAATGAAGATTTGCCTGTGGAACAGCCAAAAACAAATGTTTGGATGACCTTAGCCAAGGCAGCAGGCTTGGACACCATATATCTGTCCAATTCGAACCCAGAAAAGCCTTTTTTGACCTGTCTAGTCGGTGTGCCAGTAAAAGATTGGCCAATACCTGTATATTATGATCCTTTGAGCAAAAAGCAACTTAATAATAAATCAGGTGAGGTTGCCAATGGGAGCAATCCTGTAGCTGACTGGGACATTTGGACCAAAGAACTTCCTAAAGCACCTTCTGAACCCCAAGAACTGGAGATTCTTGGTAATAGAGAGTGGTTTTCAGATAGCAATTTGCGAGAGAATGATCCTCTGAAATACAATGTCACTCCCAATTACTCTGCTTACAGAAACTTGAGGTTTTGATGTAATTACTCAGATAGTTGGGGTGGACTTTCCGGGGTTGACCGATATACACGACAATTAGCAAAAGGATATTGGTTCATTTGTGGAGATAGGGCTTGGCAAGGCATTTCATCACACCTTGAAGGCGGTCCATGCAGTATTGGACAACTTAACCATGCTAGCACCTAGTGCTAAGACAGTCATTAAGAAAAAACATAGAGGAAAAAGATTTGCCTATCAAGATGAAGAAAATTGTAACAGTGATTTTAGGCCCTGGAAAGCTGCGAAAAGAGTTTCAGCGGGTTGCTTCTACCCCATCTTGCTTCTGCCATGGCATTGAAAAAGTTAGAATGAGTTGGATGTTGGCTGAGTAAACAAACTAATGCCACATCCACTGCAATCAGTGATATGCTGACAGATGTCAGTGGTGTCATGCTACCTTTCAAAACAGAACAGCAATTCATTTTATTTTACTAGCACATGGACTATGGTTGTGAGGAATTTGAAGGATTGTGTTATATGAGTTTGTCTGACCATTCTGAATCCATCCACAAAAGCATACAAAAGCTGAAAGATCTAACAGCTCAAATCAAAGAAGATGGTGGATCATGGTTAGAAGATTTGTTCAAAGGATGGAGCTTTGCACCTTGGTTAAGGGAACTTTGTAAAATAGGTTTATATGTGTTGGTTGTTTCAGCGGTGATACTAGTAGTACCTTGTATACTTCGGTGTGTGTGACGAATGATGGACAAAACTATCAGAGAAGTTTTTATCGTAAAAGCAAGAGATGTAGGAAATGGAATCACAGAAAGTTCTCAAAATCTTACAGAGATAGTGGATGCAAGTATAGACATAGATGAAGGCTTTGAATTAAGACCTTGGAACTGACAAGATTTATTAGAACAGTAAATAGTAACTACTACCGGATTTGACTTATATCCTTTGAATAGACCAGATCTTTTACAGCATTAAAAATTGCTGTGGTGTAAAATAGCAACACTTAAAACAAAAGAGAGGTGATTCAAACAAGCAAAAACAAATACGTATTATAGTAGAGCTATGTAATGCAAGGTAGTCAATAAGCAACAAAATTAAGAGAGTTTCTTTGTGGTTGTACCAAGAGGAGGAAATATGGGAAATAGTAAAGGTAAGAAGATTTTCAGAAACCTGGGAAAAGCAGGCCTTAGAAACGGAAAGAGCAGAGAAATTAGAACTAGCTGCAGCTGCAAAGTTTGAAAGTAGGAAAGTTACAATAGTACAGCAAGCAAGGACATAAAACAATAGCTTGAGTTTTAGGCTTGGCTAAGATAGACCTTAAGACTGCAGAAAAATATGCTTAGCAAGATAGTAGAAGGTTTTAAGCTTAATAATGGAGTATTCTGTATTGTTAATAAAAGAGAAGCAAGCATTGTGTGAAGCAGGTGTATGTGTGCTTTTAGTAATTGGCTAAAACAATTGGCTGTAAGCTTTAGTAATATGCTATTGGCTAGAAAGTTTTTAAAATGCTCTAAAGAAATCTTTGGCTGCTGCTGGCTGTAGGTGAGCTTTTTGCCATCTTCCTATTGTCTCAAGCATCTAATGAGGATGATGCTGCAATAAAAGCTCAAGGAACGTACGCCAGCAGTCCTGTCTTGTTCGTGAAAAGAAAAACTTCCCAACACAAAGTGGAAAGGTGGTTTAAGAGACCCAGCCTCCAGACTTCCCTCATGGTTACAGGGCTGGTTAGAGCCCATGATGTGAGTGCAGTGCAGCTCTTTCAGCCAGGGGACACTTTGTCCCTAGCTGTTGTGTCATGGCAATCCTGGACTTTTCCTGGCCACCTTCTGTAGTGAAAAACCTTTTGAAAGGTGGGGAAACATGGTATTCTTGAAGAAACAAGTGTTCTGTGTGCCTCTGGACTTTGGGCTAGCAGGAGGTGGGTAACCATGATCCTATGGTCCTCTGTGACCTCAGGGCTCATTCTATTCAGTTCCTTCTCTTTAGCAAAACTATGTGTGGTGTTCTGTTTTTAAGTTTGTTTGGTTCCAGTTAGTTAATTTATGTTAGTTAGGTTTATAATGGTTTCTTCCAATGTACCCCCATTCCTTTTCCCTCATGATGGTTTCTCCCAAGTTGTTTTTCACCCCGTTTTCCCGCCACATGCCTGTCAGTCTTCCCTCTCCTCCCCCAAGTTTCTAAAAATACCTATGCCAATCCCTGTTGTCACTGCCCCTACCCTTGTCAATTACCCTTGTCCAGCCCAGTTTCTTCTTGAACCTTCCCTGTCATTTATCCTAATCCTTACTGTGGATTTGCTCCCTGAGACTCTCCCCTCCTCTGTGAGATCCCCATTTGCTCCCTGTCATCCCTCCCCTAAGGGGTCCCCATTGCCTGATATGTGTGCCAACCCCTTGTTACTGTACCCTTTATATTGCTTTCCTGAGCCTAACTCAGGGTCATTTTCTTTGCTCTCATCCTTGAGGAATGAAACCCTTTTGGACTTGCAAGTGAGTGGCCTCTCCTTTGCCTTTTGCCTCGGCTCCCTCGTGGGGAACTACCGCGACAGCAAGCCAACCCGCGCACCGTTGCTGAAGACCAGTGGCTTGTCGGGCTCCTCGGCTGGGCTTCCCATCTGCCCGGCCACTGGTCAGAGAACCGGTCTGTAGCAGCACTACTAACCAAAAGAACAACTGTTGTGTTTCAATCTCCAATCCAAAATTGAAAATAATGTTGCAAAATTGACCTTGCCTGCTTAGCCTGGATCTGATTTTACTCTGTTAGAGGCAATTAAATGGCAAAGAAAAACTAACTACTAACTATGGTGGTGTTCTAGCAAGAAACAACCAGGTCAGAATATGAACCAGGCAGAAAATACTGGTCTTGTCTCACTTTCAAGGTCCTCTCATCTCTTAATTCATGGAAGTTTTTTGCTAGTGGTTTTAATGAGAAATATCAGATCCTTATTTAATGGGGATTTCTGAATTTGTGAAATACATACTGTAAGTGTTCCTGTGGTCAGTGAGGGTTCTTCCAACCCTATTTTGTGTTGTAGAGGATGAGGAAGGAAGTTTTTTACCAGACATGGAGGATTATTTCTCAGCAAAAGGGATTCCCCACTCCCACACTGCCGGCAGAGATTCTCCTCAGAGGATGTCAGCTTGGGGCTCCAACATGTGTGCTCCTGCTCCCTGCTGATGGCAGAGGAAGACAGTCAGCCCTGTTTATTACACCCTGTAGTACCTGCTGCTCTTGTTCTATACACTTTCACTGCTGCAGCAGTTTCAGGCTCCAGGCATGAACAGGAACCCAAGTGTGCCACATTTGCTCTGAAAGCAGAAAAAAGAGATAATCCTTCTGTGAGGAGATTGTTACTAGGGATATGTCTTGCCAGCAGACAGCAGGGAGCTGGAGATTTTGAAGCAGAAGTATGAGGAGGGATAGCTGACACCTGCACGCTGTCTTCCATTGCCTGCTTTAACACCTGGGATCAAAGTGTCCACAATGCTTTTAGGATGCCTTGAGTGTGAAGTGCTTCTGATAGCCTGGACTCGAGGATGTTGGGCCATGCTCTGAGGAGAGGCTGGTCTGGAGCCAGTTCTGTGCAAGAAATGAAAAAGTTGGGTAAAGAAATAACTGAGAATTTGTGACAGAGGTTTACAAACCCAAGACTGGGCCAGAGAGAGTAGATGAGCACCAACTATTCACCATGTACTGACTTTGTCAGAGCTAGTAGAGAAGAAGATAAAGAATAGGAAGAAAGTACTTGAGATCCTCAACTGAAAAGAGGTCAGTCAAATCCTTGGTTCTCAAGCAAAATGCTCCTGAAATCTGCTCAGATGGGCCCTGAGCAAGCAGAGTGGGGCTGTTTGTCCTCTCCTTCAGACTTTGTGACTAGATCATTCTGGACCTGCTTTGGATTTACGTAACAGCACCACTGTCAGGCAGCTACCCTGTGAAGGGTGTTCATTCCTACCAGTGACAGCTGGAGGCTAGGAGGGTGTGTCAGGAGTCCGTTATCTTCTCTGCTTTCTCTGCCCTGTCCTCAAGTAACCAAGGCTACAGTAAACAATGGGTACTGGGAGGGACAGACCTCCGCTCTGAACCCTACAGAACTCTCCTGTCAATTTTGCAAGAATTAAAAAAAGGAAATCTCTGCAGGGAAGGGGCATGGCAGCCTGGGCTGAACCTTCCATGGGCCACATTTATCCAGCAGAGTGAGGGGAGTTCACCAACAGGATGCAAGTGCTGTCCTATTTTAGAGGATAAATAGTTACCTGTGTTTTCTGAGAGTGTGCTACTGTACTTTTGGGCAGTGCTATCGAAATTGAGAAAATAAATCTATATTCCACACATAGACTCAATCCAATCCTTATTAATGAGATTGATTACTGGGGGAAAGAAAAAAAGGGGAAAAATGCTGTCTTTTTCAGGAAGTATAGATGATTTTGGGTGAAGAAATTTTCATTCAGAAAGTTCATTTTAAATGAGAATGGCTCGGCTTACAGTCCCTTCTTCCTCCTCTTCCTTTCATTAGGTCCTCTTCTTTACCTACCAGACCCTTCCTCCTGCTTTCCACCCCATCTACAGACACTGCCCTGACTGAGCACTGACCACACACAGCCTTCATGGGTAGAGAACATCAGCAAATTTGTGAGAACGAGGCAAGGAAAGGGGTTGGAGTGGGGTTGAAAGGACAGGATGGGTCTGTGAGCTGCCAGCCAGCTCTCTGTCAGATGGATCATAGCTGAGCTTGGGGAGCCTCATGGTTTCCAAGCAGCACAGAGTGGTCATCACACGTGGTGAGAGTCCAGCACATGTTCTCTCGTTGCTGACTACACCACCTCCTGAACGATAACACAATCAATAATCCATCTGCTTCTTAGATTATGTTTTTCCTGCCTGGATGCTCAAGGCATCTCTATATTTCTGACCTAGCACTGAAATAGAGCTGCTGGGACCTAACCATGTTGCTACCTCCTCCTTGTGATACAAGTGGACCTACCTCCCCTAGGGAAGAAGCCCAGTTTGCCTCCAGAGCACGTCCTTCAAGAGGCAGGACCCAAGGTATACACACCCACAGACCCATGTCCCTCATGCACAGTACCTGTTTCCTGGGAGCTTGTTAACATTGTGGGGGACAGTGGCCTGCAAAGAAGCTCCTGGCTCTTCCCCTGGTCCCCACTGTCATTCCCCATCCCAGCAGGACTGAAGACCCAGCCATTCCCATTGGGTTGTTTTCTCGCTGTGTTGACAGAGAAAGAGCAGCAGAAGTCGGCTCCACCTTCAGCCACAGGTCCCCTACAGGTCACATCCTCTGGGACACCTGTTAGGGACCTATTCAAACATACCCAAACAGTGGAAGATGCTGCCAGGCCAGTGGGGGACTACAGAGCTTGTGTTCCTGCTCCTGTTTGGAAAAGGCCACTCTTTGATGCAGATGCCAAGCCGTGCCTCAGCAGAAGGGGTGCAGACCAGGACACACAGCCAATTTCAGGTGTGAGGAGGCCCTGGGTGCCTGGCACAGACATGGCTCCTTTTGCTCAGCAGCTCTTCTTCCTGGATGTGCCCAGCTCTGGGTGGGTGCACCAGGCTGGGGCTAGAAGCAGCTTGAGGGGCTGGGGAAGATGAGACCAAGGAGGAGACTTTCCCCAGGCAGTTTGGACTATGAGACCTATGGAGGGGTCAAAGGACAGAGACACAGAAGCATCCAATACTGGCCCAATGCTGACCTTGCTGGGCCATTGGGAATTTTGTCTCTGATGAGGCCAGTGGGCTCAGGCTGAAGCAACAGGGCCCCTATATGAACATCTTACCTGTGGGATCTCAACAGCATGGACAACCCCAGCACAACTGTATTTGCGGGGACATAATGGAAGGAAGCCTAGATGGCTTTGGGTGGATTTAGTCATTTATGCACCATGGCCCATCCTGTAAAGGGATTAAAACAAGCGGGTTTTCTTTCTTTCTTTCCCTTTTCTCCCTACAGACAGAGAGTGTAAGGATTCTTGTTTTGCTGATAAGCACTGCTTGTGATTGTAGGAGAGAGTTTCTCAAAGCAGAATGTAGTAACCGAAATGAAATAGAATGACTGCATCAAACCCAAGGCATTTAATAAAATAAAACATCTCTTTTCTGCCCTCTCCCCCCGCCCCCCACCAAAACCTGGGTTAAAAATATGTAGCTATACATTGGTTTCAAAGGACAGAAAATTCCTTCTTCTGGGGGTACAGAGTAACTTTTCAAAACAATTCAGTCCACTAGACAAATGTATTTGGGGGATTGGACGGAATAGGCCAGGCAAGCTTTCTTTCTTTGGCTTCCCTGTTAAAAGCATCATAGGTGGAGTCTTTAGTGACACTTTTGGCTGTAGCTGGAATATCTGCAATACCAACATGATTTTTTTTTGCTATCCTGGAACTGGTGGTGATGGTGTATGCATTGCTTCTGTAGCATTTCATGGCAGACATGCAAAAAGTTTCTTTCATCCCTCTTCTGAAGTTTGCATTATAGATGGAGTAGAGGGTTGGCTTAGAGGCTGAGGAACTGAAAGAGATCCAAGTGATGGCCAAGAAAAGCAAGGAGCTCTTTCTGTAGTCTGTTTCCTGTGGGTGCCACAACTGTACCATGAAGAAAGGCAGCCAGGACAGGAGAAACATTGAGTTTAACATTAAGAACATCTTGATGGTTTTCACTTTTGTTCTTGGAACAATATTTGTTGTTCTCCTGACAGTCATTCCATCCATGCCTATTCTCCAAATGTACTTAATGACTTTCTGGTAAAAAAGGATAATGAGGAGGGATGGGATCATAAACACCAAGAGGAGGTGAATGATACTGTAGGCAGATCCTTGCCAAGAACTGGGGAGAAAAAAGTTGCAGTGGTGGTCACTGTTGGAGCCGTAGAGAAAACAGGCCGGTGATGCAAACAGAGCACCACAGAGCCAAGAGGCCAAAATCATTTTTTTGGCTTTCCCCCTGGACACTTTGAAGCTCAGGGGGTAGACAATGGTGTAGAATCGATCCACGCTGATGGCGAGGAGCACGTAGATCTGGACCCCGGGCGTGAGGTACTGGATGTACCTGACCAGCCGGCACACCCCGCTGCCCAGCATCCACCGCCCGGAGCTCAGCTGCAGCAGCAGGAAGGGCATGCTCCCCACGCTGCTCACGAGGTCTGCACAGGCCATGGACACCACAAAGTAGTTGGTGGTGGACTGTGTCCTCCTGCTCCTGTGGATCACTAAGCAAACGAGGAAGTTTCCCAAGACAGAGATCAGCCACAGCGCTCCCCAAACCATGCTGGCTGCTGCAATTTCCCCCGGCCTCAGTCCATACTCCACCAGAGAGTGGTTCCTGCTGGAGCCGGCTCCTGGGGCTGGAGGTTCTGCCATCTCGTAGCCAGCAGGAGGGGTGGAGGCTTTGGGGCTGCTGGTGTTCTGCAGCAGGAGCAAAGTAAGGAGAAGAACAGGACCACTGCTGTTATCCATGCTGCGAGCAAACTCGGCTATGTCTTTTGCTCAGGCTGCAGACAGAGGAGAGAAAAGGTTCTCTTGAACAGCATGTATGAAAAGCCCATATTAACTTTAAAAAGAATATTCTCAGTAGTAGAAATATATACTGTGACTTCTGTGTTTCTGGGCTAACACTGAAATACAGCTTCTGGGTTCCAGTGTAGCTCATGGTACAACAGGCTGTGTCAGGGGGATCCCACCCCATTCCCTGGCTGATTTGAGGTGGCTACCAGCCTTTCATGCCCTTTCACGTCTTTTCACTTTTTTTCCTCACAGCCCCACTCCACATCTTCACCATGTGCACCATGACCCCTACCCTACCTTTGGGGGGCGGACGAGAAGGGCAGGACCCCTTGGCCAACACAGAAGGTGCCCAGGTAATAAGAGGCCTCAGTACAGAGGAATTTCTGGACCATATATGTCCACAAGCCCTGACCAGACCAGGTTATAGCCTCCTTTTTCATGTGGTTTTCCTTGGAGTGGGATGTCTGTGGTGCAAAGTCCTTACCTTGGGGCTGGGGTGCTGCCCAAGGAGACTTCCTTGGATTAAGCACCCTCACCACTAGCCCCACATCTCTGGAAGAATGACTGTTTTAATCTTGAGTGATCCTTAGACCCTTGTGGACGAAGTGTGCTGAATTTCTGGGAGCCCTTCAGTGAGACGCCTTTGGGGTGTGCACTTTGGGCCATTGTTCTTGTCTGTGGAATAACTGTCCACAACTGGTGACACCAAACCTATCACCTCAAATGTCACTGCCTGTGAATTACATTTTGTCTGAGGGTGTTACCTGTGTGAAATTGTTCTCCTGCACCCTCCTGGCAGACACACCACAGAATGTGATGGGTGTGGCCTCCTGTTCTATGCCTGTGTTGCTAGATAGTTTCCAGTGTTGAGTTTAGCCAGATGGTTGGGTTGGTCTTAGCCTGTCGCAGGGATAAAATGGAAAAATAGCTAATTTTAGTGGCTATACATATGCAAACACCCTGCTGCTGTCTGATGTCCTTTCAGTCATCATCTTGACATGTGTCATGGTTTGACAGGGGAGGAGTTTGGGAAACGAGGTGAAAGGTTTTTGTGTAACTGACAGTCAGTTGAACCACTGAGAAGTTGGACACGCCTCTGTGAAAAACACACGTTAAAGACGAAAAAACCTGGGAACTTCCTCTTTCTTCCCCGGCCAGCAAGAAGGTAACCAGGTCCAGCCTGGCCTGTGTCTCAGCCGGGCTGGGCCAGGTGGCCCTGCTGTGGGGCTGGGCACTTTCCCCCCTCCAGGCCGCCTGTCCCCCCCCTTCCCCCATCAGCTGCCGGGCAGAGGGAGGGGGTGCTATATGCTGGATGGAGCCAGCCTTGCTAACATCTGGCTGCTTGCTACAGCCCGGCCCGGGACCCAGCCGAGCCCCGCCAGCCCCCGGGAGCAGCCCCGGGACTTTGCTCCGTGGGAGTTGCCCCATCCATCGGGCAGGGAGAGGGAGAGACCCCATCCCGGCTGATTCGATCTGAGCTGCAGCAGCAGTTCCAGCGGTCGGGAACACCCAGTTTGATCAGGCCCAGGTGACATATTAACCCTTTCAGTGCTTCAGTCCTCCCCCAAGTGAGAGAAAGGAACAAGATGCAAGCATGTGAAGGAACAACAGGGAGACATCATGGGTCAGTGAGGGAAGAAGTTAAGTCCTAGATGGGAGGGATGAGAAGATGCCTGCTTGGGGCTGAAATCCTCTTGTAAAGCTATGGAGAAAGACTCTTTTTCCTTATAACACATGAAATTATGGGGAGATGAAAGTGTTCAAATTGATATTGAGCAAAGGCCTCCATGCTGAAGTAAGCAGATGTGAAAGTAGCTGTGATCCCATGAGAACTTGGAACAGAGAGAGAGAGGAGAAGTTTGCTGCCCCCAGGAGAAGAAGAAGTAGATCTCTGTTCCCAGGGATGAGGACAATTTTAGAGATAGATAATGAGGACTTTGTGCCTTTGAACTGTTAATTTTTAAAACAATACCCCATAAGTCAACATGGCCCATCGACAAGCTGTGGGAAGGCTGGTGGAAATGGGAAAAACTTCATGATTGCAGATTTTCCCCCGGGCAGCTGCTATTTGTGAGCAAGCCACGAGATAACTGTATTTTTCCCTCTTGTGGAGAAGTCTCCATAACCTTAACAAGGGGGGCTTCTCTCCCTGAGTGAACTGTAGAAAGACTATTTTAGAGGTGGTAAACTGACTGGAGATTTTAGGTTTGGTTTTTTACATTGTCAGTGTTCAAGAAAAAGGCTGGGGGGGGAGAGAAGTGGTCTGAAGAGATTGTTTTTATTCTTATTACTTTTTTCTTTTCCTTTTTAGTTACTATCAATAGATTTTCTTCATACTCTTTTAAAGTTTTGAGCCTGCTTTACCTTTCTCCTAATCCTGTCTCACAGCAAGAAGTAGGTCCATTGGCTGGGAAATCTCAAAATTGGTGAAAATTTTGAATTGGTGAACCAAACCTACTACAACGTGCAAAGCCTTTTACTCACTAAACATACAAAGTCTTTTCTATGGGTCTGCTGGGAGAATGCTGAACTCCAGAGCCTGGTACTGTGCAAGTTAAATCGGGATTCCGTTAATGACTGGAAGGTGAAAAAGTTCATCCTGGAAGCCAAATGAACAAGCTTAAAAAGCCACCACCATCCTCCTCAGCTTTCCAAGTGATCCAGATTCCCAGGTTTGCTTTCTGGTGGGCTTTTTCCAATGCTTCACTGATGCTTTTTGCTGTGCCTACTCTGGCTCTTCATCTACCATCTATTATTTTCTCCTTGTCTGCCTACTCAGAGTGAAGCCTGAAAGCACAGAGCCACTGGACGAATTTGAGATCTTGCCCCTTGTGCTGTTTTGCATATCTCCTTCAATCATGCAGTGAAAAAAAATCATCAGATGTGGAAGAAGAAAAGAAGTAATAATTGCTTGGTTTGGTTATAGAAGATTTTTTTTTTCCTCTAGCTTTTTAGAGCCTGTACTCACTGTGACTCTTTGTGTCATGTGAGGGGGCACTGTCAGCAGGTCACACATTGCCCCTTGTCCCCTCCTCTGCTGGAGGGCTGTGGGTGCTCCCTCACCTGGCCTTGCCTTCCCCCTTGTCCTTGGTTGCCTTCCCTCTTTCTTTTCTTAGTGGCTTTGCCTGGCAGATGATTCCTGATTTCTCAGAGGGCTCCTGCTTGTCTTTCTCCATCTTCCTTTGGATGGATCTGCCCCCCTGGAGAAAGCCTGCTGTCACCAGCTGTTGGCAGGGCATTTGGACTGCTGTGTCTGGCAGAGTGGCAGGATGCATTGCCAGTGCAACCTGCTAAATTACCTGTTAGAATTATCTGTAATAAAATAATACATGTGGAGGCTATTAACTAGATAGAAAGGAACGTTATGGGATAATTTTCTTCCTTAATATTCCTTCTTGCCGTGCAGAAGTATGTGCCATTTAAAAATAGCCAGCGATACAAATGAAGCTTCATAGAAGAATAATCAGATAAAATATCTTGACCAGTACTGAAGAGCAATGGAAATCTGGTACAAGAATGGCCTTTCTAAGCTGTTAAAATAGGCAGACTTGCTAACACTGTTCTCATTATATTTCTCCTTGTGAGCCACATCTGCTCTCTGTGTCTGCTGAGGCTTGACACATTTGGTTTTGCAGGTGGGTAAACCTCAAAATAGTTACAGGGCTGTAGTGCCCAGACAGTACTTTTTGGCTTTTCTTCTGATGCATCTTGCCTAAGAGTCAGCCCAATCACTGTTCATGGAGGCCTTGGGTTACCTGCAAACATGTCTTGGAGAAGACAGGAATTGAGCAGCCCTGGGCAGAGAACAGTGTGTGACCCCAATGGAGAGAAACCAGTGGGTGTCCAAAGGAAGGAGAATTCCAGGAGGTGAATCCGGCTGCCTTGTGTCAGTGCTTTGCTGGCAGAGGAAGCAACATGAGGGTGGGAAGAGCCGCCCACGTTCAGTATAGATGGGTCTCGCGTGGTGCTGGTTTCCTCGCTGTCAGTGGAACAGGAGAGGCACCGAACAGAGGGGCAACTAATGCTGAATTTTTTGATTTTTTGGAAAACTCCCAGGTCATTTATCCCCCTGCCCCTGAGGGTGGTGAAAATATAGGTGCAATTATAGGAAGTTTAACTAACTTGAGCCTAGGATTTCACTGGTTGTACAGCAATTACTTATTTTATTTTTCAAAAAAGTAAAATGCCATGTGATTAACCACTGTACTCTTGAGATTCCTGCATTCCTAGTCACAGACAATTTTTTCTTCAAATGGACCAGAATCTTATTTCTTTTATTTAAAATGATCTCTATTCAAGCCTATTTTTCCTTATGTGGCACTGAGATCAAGATCATGCCCTGATTTAGTAATAAGAACCTGAGTGTCTATAGCCCAGCATATATTTTTCTTCAGTGAGCAATTCTAGTTTTTATGAGTCTGTTTTTTTATAGTGGAGACTTGAACTTCTGCATTATGAGTAATGCTCCAATAGGAAACATGACCATAAGAAGCTCAGCATAGGCACAACTTTTTATGGGTCTGAGATGCAAAAAACTGGAGATACCATGATTTGCTGCATTATTTTTCCCCATGTCTATGTTTGCTGCATTGTTTGCTGAAATATGGTTTAAATGTTAGTGAACCATTCAACTTGCAAATATCAGACCCATAAAAACCAGCGATGAGTTCTGTCAACTCCCTCTGCCCTGAAGGTCCATAAGCAAAAATTTAGAAGCACAAGTAAAAATTATGTATAGCAAGTAAGTGAGGCCTAATTACATTTTTAGTTAACAAAAATGCTTGTATTAATTTTCCCTTTATACCAATATAATACTGATGTGAATGGCTGCTTTCCAGTAATTACGAGACTGCATGGATTCAGCAGTGCCAAAAATCTCACTTTGTCTTTTAAGCATTTTAGAGTGGGAATCCTTTTAAAACTGGTATGAGGCCTTTCTGTATTTCTGTTTAAAAACCTACTTCTTTGTGCATTACCTTCGGAAAAGAAAGAGCATGCAAGATGACTCATAATCATTGAAGAGGGATTTCCTGGTGCCACAGTTCCATTTTACTGACCTTAATTTGCAGTTTGGAAATCAAATAGCTCCATTTTGAGCTGATAGCTCTCCAAAACAGATTTGTTACTTAGAGATTAACTATTTGAGCCACAAGAACTTAATGAAATCACTGCCATGTATATTTGGCTGTTGTACAAAGCCCATATGGCATAGTCACTGTGTGTTTGCATGTTCACGGTCCTGTCTAAAAATGCAGCGTCTATTGCAATTTAGAAGAGCAAAACCTAATAAGATTCACAAAGGAATGCAGTAAATGGGATTTTTAAAATGTTTAATCAGAAGAAAAAGCATTTTGTTTCCCAACTATTTCATGATTAGAAAGGCAGCTAAATAAGCAGATGATTGTACATTACTTGACCTAAGCACTAGCAGAGGGGCTTTTTTATTCAACATTTTTTACCTCTCTGCATCATAGCTGTGAAACACCAGGTGAGCATTGGCCCAGCCAATTATTTCAAAAGCATTAAGCTGGTCATTTACTCCAGAAACTTCATTCTCTGGCGAGTATTTCAGGAAGAACTGTCAGACTGGAAGAGAAATGCTTCATCTAACTGAGTGTAATCAACATTAGGAGTGTAAGTAAATTGAATCAGAGTGGGGGAGGGGGGCTTTTGTCTGGCTGTAAGATGCTAGAAGATGACATCCACCCTGCCTAAATTCAAATGAACTGCCCTATGCGTGCATTGTGCCAATGTAGAAACCCCTTTGTAGAAGAGCACAGTGTTTTAGCCTCTCTCTGTCCCTTGCTGTGCAGAGATGACTGTTGTGCATATTGAAGCCATTTAGTCCTGCTTCCCGTGGAGGAATGTGGATGCACATTCTTCTGTAAGCACACAGTTGCCCTGCCAGTCCTTTGCTCTGGTGCTCATAAAAATGCTCAGCTCTTTGCCCTGCTCCTCTTATGAAGGCATTTCTATTCTCTGGGCAGCTCTTCTGAGCAAAGCCTGAAAATCTCTCAGAGTGAAGTGTGTTCCTCCTCACTCTCTGCATTCTTATTCCAGGGGACAGGAAACATCTGCCCCTCTTTTATCAGGAGAATAACATGTTTTGAGTGCAGTGAAGCCTTTAAGGTCCCTACCCACAACTCCCGTGCTGCTGTCTGCTCTCTAGCTTCACCCAGCTGGTGGAGATCCTTGTTCTGCAGCGTGGATAACCAAGGATGACATGACTGTAAGCATGAATTTGTTCATGGATGGAGCTCCCAGTGCTGGTGTGGACATGGCTCAGCTGATGGTAAAAGCTTCTGAGCTGAACTAATTGAGTGAGCTGATCTGTGTTTTTGCATCTTACATCAGGATCTGAGGGCCTAGCCTGTACTGAGGGGTGAGGTCATGGGAGCAGGAAGTATGGATGGAATCAAATAAAAGAAGGAAATGTTCTAATTTTCAGCACATCTAAAGAATATCTGCTGTATGTTGGAGGAAATTTAGGGCACCCAGGCAGACTCTTAGCCATTGGCCTTCTTTGACTCTTCAAGTTCTTTTCTGACTGTTTCAACAAGGTATTAAAACTGGGGACAAGGATATAATACTGCAACAGCTGCTGGGATTGGAATCAATTTATATCTCTTGTACTGGCTGCTTAGAGAAGAATCCTTTTTCAGCTTCATCCTTCTAACTGACCTTAGTAAGGGGTAAGACATGCAGTAGCTGACTGGAACAAGAACAGGGTCCATCTCTTCCTTCTGGGTCTGTCAGCTCACACCTGGAATAACTACTGTGACCTGGTGCACTGGGTTAAGGGCAATCCCACAAGGTGTGATTTTGATGAGGAAGCAGGATTCAAACTCGCACACTAGTCACAAGTCACTGCATTTTGGCTGAGTCTCCTTAATAGATGTTGCCATCTCCTGAAGTTCATTGTGGTTTTAAATGTTCTGGGAGCAATGGCTTTTCCCTGCATCTGGAGGCAATGAATTTTTCTCATGTATTTACTGCAGGTTAAGACTGACCTAAAGGAAGTTACTGTAGGCCTATTAACCTGAGTAAGTTGCTGAAACTCAGTAATTATTCATGCACCTAAACCTTGAGATGTTTATTCTCTGTTGGCACTGAGGAACCCTTACTGTAACTGCAGATTCCACTTACACCCAACATCGTGCTCTGGTCCAGGTACAGGCAGTGAGCCTATATGAGCCAGATCTGTGCTCAGTATTACCCAGATAGACATCCTCACCTCCTCAGAGGCCACCGCACTGTTCACAAACAGGTAGACAATGGTTGCGGTCTCTTCTTGGAGATGTAACTCTTGCCCCCAAAGGACAGCCCCACAGGTTTAAGTGTTTCAGAGCTTTATTTTATCCTCGCACTGCTGGAATTAGTATGCAAAACTCCAGATTAACCCTAAATGTCTAAAAATGATTATCTAAAAATGGTGGCAGAATCCGGATCTGTGCCCAGTGTGACTGTGGGGGCACAAAAAAGTCAGAGCAAGCAGAAGAAGGACTGACCTAATTTCCAACTCTGCTGTCACAACAGCTTCCACCTACTGGAATTGTCCAAGAAGAGTGTAGAGAAGCTTGAAACAGCTTTGGAGGCTTTTTGACCTCCCTAATGGGGATTGAGTCTGTCCTTGTGACGGCTAGGCTGTACCCTTTCGTGATTCAGAGGTAAAAATATAGATGCTCTCTCCCACGTGCTTGCATTAATTTTTGGCAACACACATTAATTTTTGGCTGTGCCCACAGCACAGCACATTCTTCTGCTTGATGTGAGGAACGGTGCTTACCAGGGCTGCTGTGCCATGGTGGGTGTTGACAGATAAGTGATGGTGAATCTCATGCCTGGCTGGTTTCTCTGCCCATCTCATGGAAATTCTCACCCTCTCCCCCACCGAGAAAATGCACCAGCAGCTACAGTGAGGACTTTGGCAGCTCATCTCACTCTCTCACCAGCAGGGAGCACAAATTCTCCCCCTAGGAGAACTGGAGGATTTTTTTTTTACTGTTGGTTTTGTGTGAAAAGGTTATGTAGAAAGGAATTCTTGATGGGAAATCTTGTGAAAACAGCTTTCTTGTCACACAAGACATTAGTGTGGCAACAGGATTTTTGCACTGGTGTGAACATTTGTGCTGGGATGTGGGAGTTCCTGTCATGTGGCTCTTGACCCTTCTTGGTAACAGCCTAGGAGAAGCCACTGAGGCAAGTTGTCAGCCTGCTGATAGGCCCTGATCTGTAGATGCCTTCTTGGACAGGGTGCCAGTTTCAAGAGCTGTGTTTGCTGCCTGCCAGAGGGTAAGTCTAGGGAAAGATGGAAGCTGCTGGAATGCAGAAACCCAAACGCACAAGGGCTGCATCATGTTTTGGTGCTGGGAGAACTGGTGGGGAGTGTGAGCCGACTCCACCTGAGGATGTTAGGGGTTTGTTCTGCATTGTCTGACTGAAATTGCTCTCTGTTAAACACCTGAGAGAGGGTGCCAATTGGGTTGCAAAGGAAAATGCAGATGGAAGTCACATGGTGTGACCCAGGTGTGGGAATTGCACTGCACAGCTCTGCAAGCAGAGGCCTTACAGGAGAGCTGTGGGAGGAATGAGAGTCTGCAAGCTCTTACTTTGAGACAAGGAGCACAGCTCCCCAAATGTGTCTACGGTGTAGAGATTCCTCCCCTTACTGACTCATCTGAGACAGAATGCTTAAAATAAATCAGAAATCGAGCTTACTCATAAATCAAGTTTTAAAAAAAATCCGTATTTAGGTGCCCAAATAAGCTTTTAAGGATGCCTCTGGGTTGGCAACCAGTTTTCCTGCAAACCAAGCTACTTGTTTAAGTGGTTAAGACTGACTTTAACAACAAGCCTTCAAGAACCACATCTGAGAACCTTTGCCAGAAAGAACTGGCTATGGATCCTGCCTCATACACACAAATGGCCTTTTGAAAGCAGAAGGCAGCTTTACTTCCCCATTACTCTGTGGAGCCAACATACTGTTTGACATGCTGGAAGCCAGCTGGATAAATGAGAAATATTGCTATGCATTCTTAGAGAGTCTGTGCCTGAATTAGCTAAATCAGAACAGCCTTCTTGCCTGTGCTGGCTGTGGATAAGCAAAGATTGCTGTGACTGTGGGGTTTCCCTGAGTAGCTGCACCAAGGCACCCATATAGAAAAAGAGACACAGCGCTTTCAGAAAGGATGTTTTCAAATTAATGACTGAAAAATACAAAAGCAGCTGAGGACGGAAGAAGATGTTTGAGGAAGGAAGATGTTTGAGTGTATTTAGAGACAAAAAACCAGATGAGCGGATCGGTCTGCTCCATTGCTGTAACCTAATTTTCTGTTTTCACTGAACTGATGTCAGGAGATCGTTTCAAACAAATAAGTAACATAATTGAAAGATAATGAATATAGAGAGAATGTAGATTTGTCCAGAAAATATAGGTAGTTATTCTGCAGTAATTCTATAAACTCCCCTGCTTTCAGCAGAATAAGCTTAAAATTCAAGCCCCACAGAACATTTTCTCTTGAGGAATGAGTCTTCCTGGCTAATCCTCAAGTGATTTAAAAATGCGTAAGAAAAATTACTGGAAAAGATCATGTCGTTTGCCTCCACAGGGAGAGTTACCCCTTTAGCTAGAGCAGTGCTCAGCACGGCCCCCATGTATCCACATACCTGTTCCAAAGCATAATCCCAGAGGCGCTCGTCTCCTCCTTGCTCTGCTGGTTATCCCAAGTGAAGCCACGTCTGGGAAGATCCCTGTCATACGGGGAACATCCACGGCGGCAGCTGCCTCTGCCAGGCTGTTTGCAAAGCCGCCTGAGCGGAGGGACGGGGTATCCCACCCCTCTTCTTCACCGGAGGAAAAAATGACGTTTCGCAGGGGTGGCCGCTGCCCAGCTCCTTTCTGTGTCATGTGGGATGCGGATTATGCGGCCGCCCTCCGGCAGGTCCCGGGCGCCTCTCCCGCCCCTTCGGGGCCATCAGAACCACGGACAGCGCCGGGCGCGGCGGGGTGGCCACACCGGGGGACACCGGGGGGACCCCGGGAGGGCCCCGGGGCTGGGCCGCCCCCAGCCCGCGGCGGGGCCCAGCTGCCGGCGCTGACGTGCCGGTTGCCATGGCGAGCGCGGCGGCTGGAGAGGATGCTTTTCTCCCACGATGGTCGCCATGGGACCCCGCCGATTGAAAGGAAAGGAACAAATGAATAAGAGGAGGGAGGTGTAGAGAATATTTAACTAGTTTCCTCCGGCAATTTATGCTTTTTTTTTTTTTTTTTTTTTTTTTGTTNTTTTTTTTTTTTTGGTAATTCCCATGTGGATACTGAAACTCAGACAGCCTGGTCCATTCCCCTGCTTTGCCCCCGATTTAAAATTTGGCACCTTTTTTATTTTATGGGGAATGGCACCGACACAATTTCCTTATATTCTCTGTCACATACACTTTATTAAGCAAGTTGGAATAATGACAACCCTCCCCAAATCTTAGTCAGCTGTCTCTCGTTTTCCCCGCAGAATTACAAATTGTATTACACTGCAAGTTCAAGGAAGGAAGGAATCATTTTAGTTCTGACAAACTTTCTGCTGGTGAACTAAGCAAGAAATTTGTGTGGAGTATGGATTTCTATTATTTAGGGATTTCTGACTTGAAATGCATTGGTAAACTGAACCAATAAAGGCTGGGTATTTTCCTTTTTTCCCCCTCATTTTTTCAGTGGAGAACTCCAAGTATATTTTTATTTTTTTTTTTACTAGATTTCTTTAGTGGAAAAAAGTACAGTTTTTTATTGAAAAATATTGTCAAGGAAGAAATAATCAATGTAGTTTTTTCCCCACTAATTGCTGTGGTACAGTTCAGTTTCCTATATTTTACACTTTTAAGTAACATTACTACCAGTGGAGTACGCACTCTGGGAATCAGGTCAGAAACATAGAATAATAGACTAGGCTAGAAATAGGTAAGGTGTGGGTGGATTTTTTTGACTGAATGACATGGAGAGTGTCAACAAGAATTATCTGTTTATCTTCCAGTGGGAGAACTTGGAAGGGAGCATCAGATGAAGTGACCTGGTTCAGAACATGAAGAAGAGGGGTAGAGGGAGTTCCTCAAAGTGTGGGTGCAAATCCCTGGGGTTCCTTGCCAAAGGATGGTGTGGGTGCAGAATTTCACATGAAATTGAAGAGAGATTGAACAAATGTTAGGAAAAATGCTAAACAGAACAGAAATCTCTAAATTAATAGAACATATTGCTTTCAGAAAATCATCTGAGCTCAGTGCATTGGAGGTTGAGATAACTCCTGGGGAAAGGATTGTACTGAGGTCCAGTGAAAGGTATTTTTATAAACAAAGCAATGATTTTATGAAGGAGCTGGGAGTGTGACTTTCTAAGTAGACCTACAATACGCCTTTGCCCTGTTAGAGAATGGCAATAGTGATGGCAGCTTGGCCATACACCAGCTTCATTGCCAGGTACTTCACAGAGTGTTTTTCAAAATTTGGTGGGTTTTTCCCCAGCAAGCTGGGTTTTATGTGGTTTTTGTTGTTGTTGTTTGGGGTTTTTTGTTTGTTTGTTTGGGTTTCTTGTTTACTGTTCTTCTCCCTATGGTTGTCAGTGTTAGAGGAAGATAATTTTTGCCTACTTTTCAGCTTGGTTTTCCTGACAGTGCAGAAGGGTAATGGAAAGTTGCCTGACATCTGTGTTGAGGAAGTGTTTCCCAGGGAGATGGAAACTGCTCGACTGATTCACACCTCAGTTCCCCCAGTTCAGGGGTGGAACCTTTGGCAGTTGTAAATGCACCATGTTTTGAAAGAAAGCATAAAACCCTGACAGTTGTTTTGGGGTTCACTTTCTCCTTCTCATCCCATAGATGTAAGGATGAGGGCTTGAAGTATTTAGTGATACTAATTTTTCATGAGCTTTGCTGTGCCTGTTGGATTGGTCAAGCCTTTATAAAATCCGACCACATCATTCTGGTATTGATAAACTGGAAGAGGGTGAGGATGTACACCTCCTTCAGTATATCCAGAGAGCCTGAGACATCAGTCATTATTGCTTGGAGACTTGTTTCTCTGACAAGACCTAAGCATTTTCTCAAGTTTTCCCAAACCACTCCTGTTATTCAAAATCTGATGTCAGTTGTTGTCAGAGCCACAGCTGCTGTTGATTATTTTGGAACTGCTTTTGCAGGGCAAAGTAATTTTCATTCAGCATCAATCTGATTTTATTGTATGGGGGTTTTTTGACCAAACCTGTAAGTAAATCTCAAATTTATTTTTTTTACACCTGTCACATTCCTGGTATTAAGAAAGCTTTTATTCCTGCCAATGAATCCAGAGACAAACCCCGACAGATATGGCAAGTACCCCAACTGACACTTAACACTTGAGAAAAGGGTTCACCACCAGAAAGTTTGCTGTGGGGAGGGTGAGCAGAGAAATAAATCCTATGAAGGATTTATTAATTTTATGAAAGAGATAATAGGTGCAAATCAAAATGTATGGAGTGTTGTGCCTTCCGTGTATTGGGATCATTATGGCTGAGTTACTCTCTGGGGTGCAACTCCATGTGGAGTCTGTGTTTGCAGGGGCAGGAAGGGGGAAATCATTGTCATTTTTGCGCAGGGCTAGACTCTGGTCTGGTCTTGATAGTCCTTATGGGTCCCTTCCAACTCAGGGTATTCTGTCATGCTGAGTTTTCTGTTTTGTTCAGGCGGATCAGGCTCTAGGGCTCGGTGCACAAGGGTCACCAGGCCCAGAGGGCTGGAGGCAGCTCTGGGGTTGCACCAGGAAAAGTCTATCTTAAATTCCTGCCTCTGTTGGTACCTCAGAGGTGCAGTTCTGGATCCATTGTTTAACGTCTCTGGGCCAAAGTCTGATCAGGAGAATCTGCACTGGATTGAAGTGAAGCTGCTGTCCACTGGAGCCTCACGACAAAGCCCAGCCTGTTACTGGTTAAACACATCTCCATTGGTTGTCGTGGGGCTGAATTTGGCTCAGAGCCTTGAGAACTTGGACCAGGGCATGAATGACTCCAGGTTCTCTAAGAACGCTGCATTTCAGCCTGGCTTTGTCTCAGGCATGAACAAGGATCCCTTACAGTGAATTGTGCCACTAAATGGTAGCCCACCAAGAGCAGGGCTTTTTATTTTGCTGTTTGTTGTTTTCACCTGTTAAAAACCCAACAGTGGTACAGAGAGTAGTGAGAAATGCCCCACAGCTGAGCTAAAACCATATATTTTCTTAGCTGTGCTCAGACCCCTTTAAGGTCTGACCTTGCCGCTCTGGGGTCTGAGCACAGACATGTGAAAAAAAAGTGAAATTCTGGGAAACAAGCTCTGACAACACCTTGCATGAGCTTGGTGTGGAAAATAGTAACTTACCTGGAGGAAATATGACTCACTCTCACTGGTGTTTGGGAAAGTAGGGGGATGTCTAGGTTTCTGTTCAATTAAAGCTTGTTATGAACTCACTTACTTTGCCTCCTCTCCAAACATTGCATGCAAAGCAGGAGTCACTGGCCCTTGGAGTGAATTTACTGTACTATGCATCCTGATGGATGTCATTCCATGTGACCTACATGCACAGAGAGCAGCTGGGATGAGTCAGGTCTCTGTGGCTGAGGCTGCCACAGCTCCTGCATTCTTGAATTAATGCATGTGTTTGAAATAGAGCAGGACTGATGCTGAACCATTCATTGAGAAGCAGCAGTAAGATCTGTAGCAACTTTAAATAGGAACTCCTTCCCTGGAGCCTCTTACTCAGAGAGAGTTTCCAATCATGTGCCGATGTCAAAGTCAGGTCAAGAGGTCGAGGAAAGAAAGGATTGCTGGCAATGCCAGTCAGGGAAACCCTAAACAGGGAGGGAGCTATGGCATCAGAAGGAGCGATGGCAAGCACAGGAAACATGGATAATCCAGTGCTAAGGAAAATGGAGTCACAATGTATTATTTCAGTCTGTACATACTCTTGGCTGAACATGACAGATTTGATTGTTGGGGTGGCTACCTCCTTCCCAGGAGCACAAAATCTTTTCTACTTTCCTGATGGGGCCAGAAAACCCAGGATGGCTCAGATGTGGTCAGTGTAGTCTGGGGGCCTTGTATAGAGGGGTGTGAGCTTGCCTTAAACCAAACCAAAGCAAAACAACCCCCACCAAACCCCAAATTTATGAATTGCTCTCATCTGCCTATCTTCAGATAAGAAGCCTGGATCCCTGCAGCCTTCCATGGCTCTCCTTGGAAGAACTATCCCCACTAGAAGTTTAACATACTTATCAATAGGCAGGACTAGCTTCCCACAGTGCTGACCCTGCTTTATAGCAGCTTCACCTGAGGGGCTGCAGAGATAGGAGCCAGCTCTGTAGAGCTCTTTCCGCACTGCGCATCTTCCCTACAGCAGATCTGGTTTCCCAGGGATGTGGAGGGTGAGAGGAGCTGATTTTTAGCTGCTATGTTACATGCCCTTGGTCGGGTCAGGGTCATCTCCAGCCCAGAGTATGTGCTCCAGCTTGGCATAGCAGCTCAGGGGTCAACCTGGCTCAGTGCCGTGGGCAAGGCCTCAAAAGGACAGGTATTTAAACACATAATCTTACCCCAAAGCTGTCTCTTGTACCACACAGCCCTGCTGCAGCCATAAAGGCATTCCTGCCACATTCTGTCAGACAGTAGCTCTTAGTCCTCAGCTTCATTCACTAAGACTTTTACATAAAATTTTGCCCTGTGAGCCAAAAATGAACTAAACATTGAAGAGACCAAGCCTTCCTTGCAGTGGAGGTAATTAGTCTCTTTGGTGCTGAAGTGTCTCCTGAAAATAGAATGAGAGGCTTGCTATGTTGACAAGAGCAATGGTAAAATAGATTGCCAAACTCTGGGTTAAATCCTGATGAACTATGTCTTATGCTCGAGGGAACAGAAGCAAAAGGAAGTGAAATGGTAGAACTGTGAATTGAGCCCTTATCACCCAGGCCAATGTGGAGAATATGCTCCTCACTTGGCCTAGGGAAATGAAGAAATAGCACTTCCTTAAAATTCTGAAATTTTACTCTTTAGAATAATCACCAAGATTCTGCATATAAAAATTCCCATAAACATTTTTACATATTCACATTTAATGCATTGGCTATTTTCAGATATTTTTCAGAAAATCCTTGCCTTATCTCATCTTTGGTGAAGGAGAGCAAGGGATCCCCATAACTTTCTTATCTTATGTACTTTCTTTTCTCATGCTTCCTTTTTAAACACAAGGACACTTGCCTATGCTGTGATGGAGTCTACCAAATCTGGCACTGAGCTTGGGAATTCCATGTGCTACAGCTGTCCTTGTTCACACTCTTCTGATCAAGGCTGGTTGCTGCTGATGGCTGGAAAACCAGGTCCACCTGTTCCCTCCAAAAGATGCAATAGAGTGGCTTTACAAGGACAACACACCCAAGACGTGCTGCAGATGTGTTTGTTTTGAGCCTGATGGCAATCTCATTAAAACCATTAAAAAGGCTCCCCCTGGCTTCAGGAGAGAGTTAATTCCTTCCTCTGGAGTTGTCTGTTGAGTTACACAATGGAAACAAGGTCAGGCTTTATCCTAAAGTTGTTTACATAAATAACTTATTTCAGGGTTAGTAACTGATGCAGAGCCCTAGGGGTCAAAGGGTTCCTTATGACAACTGATAAACGACCCCTGAGTGGTGCTCTCCCAGCATCTGTGACAATGCTGCTGATAGGCATGTCATACTTATCCATCAGCCTTTTATGTGCTACTTATAAATGCCATATCACTGTGAATCTCAACCAGCAAAACAAGCAACTCTTGTGTCAGAAAGCTGAGCACAAAGCTTGGAAACTCGCTTGAGTGATTTTTGGCATTTGCAGACCGCTCAGTTGATGGATTGAATGTTGTGAAATGTATTTCTGGGAGAATATGAGATATGCTCCAGCCACAAGGCTTCTTAATATGCCATTAGAAAGTCAACTTATTTTCTGGCTTAACTTTACCATTGTAAAAAAAAGGGGGGTAGGGAAGGGGACAGGGCGGAGACAACTTACTTATTTTATACAAAAATACAACAAATGACACACAAGCCCTGAGAATGGACACCAGGCTTTGCCACATATTGGCTGTTCCCCCCACCCCACCACCTCTGAATTTGCTTTTAAAAATTACTGTGAGGGCATTATACATTTCCATTATAAAAATAGCCATCATCACTCACTGGGACACCAGATTTTCTTACTTGAAGAGATACAGTAATTTCTTTCCCCGCACTGCGCAGAACACTGAGGTTGTGAAGCCCTTAGTTTCAATCCTGTCTGGTAGCAGCCTAAATGGAGTCACCCTTTGAAGTGTCAACAGTGGCACTGCTGGACTCGGACCTTTTGTCTTCCCTGGGTGAAGCAGTGGCTGCACACCCAATCCCAGTGCCAAAGGGACAATGGGATGGTGCAGGAAGGTGGGGGTGACTGTGGACACACCAGCTCTCCCCCAGTCAAGCCTGGGAGGCAGTGAGGCTTTGGAAGGTGCTCACAGAGCAGGGGTATTTGGTGCAGTGACACCTGTGTCAGAATGTAAATTCCTCTCTGATCATCAGCTGAGCACCCAGGTCACCAAATCCTTTCTGGGACAGGTTCAGGTTTTACTCCTCGAGCTGGGAGAACTCACAGATATCTGTGGCTCTTAGGAGCAGCTCCGGCAGGGCCCTGGCAGCTCTCAGCTTGCCTGAGGGAAGGACAGAGGAGGATGCACATCACAGGGATTTCCACCTCTCCCCTATCTTCCCAATGGATTTTCACAATCGCGGCAGAGAAAATTCTCACATGAATAAAACTGTACAAAAGGGTCATGTGTTATTCCAAAGAGACAGAGAAAACAGTGGCCAGGTGGTTATTGTCATTTACTGTCTATAGTCACCTTGCTTTTGGAAAAACGACGTTCAAAGGGATCTGTTCCTTGTCCCAGCCCCCTGGCCAAGAAGGCTCTAACATCAGGAATTTGACCTGAAGGGTTTAAAAACCAGAAGAGGGATGCAGCAAAAATCTGCCAAGGCTGCGCTTACACTTCCTTAGTGGCACGCCGCTGTAACTTTTCACACATTCACCCAGACAAAAATCTGCAGCAGTTCCGCATGGTTCGTCTTTACCAAGCTCCCTGCATGAAGAACGAAATTCCCTGACCTCCCCCGCGTTTCGGAACGCAAATCGCTGCTGCCCTCCCGTGGCCCCGGCTCTATGCGCCGGGAGGATGCTCCGCGTGTCCCGCAGCATCCCCGCACGGATCCTCTGCTCCGCAAGAAGAGCTCCAGACACTGGAATCTCCGCACCCGTGCTTTTCACACCTCCTCCCACCCGGACACCTGAGTTTGAAGCCTTATTTTTTAAATCAGAGAGCAGTAACAGCTTAACTGGATTGGTCATTGCCCTTTGGAGGAATATGCTTCTGTCCTTGAGAAGGTGGTGAAGTCAAGACTGTAAATGCAGAGTCATTGAATCTGTGCAATGACAGTGCCAACCATGACCAGGTTTCCCTGAAACCCATTTTTGTCCTGCATTTCCTATTAGGCCTTCCCAGTGATTGGTTGGAGGAGGTGGTAACTCTTCAAGAGGTCATGTTGTCTTATTTGTCTTCTCTATTTCACACATTTACACTCATTTCTTGCAGCACCCAGGGCCAGCAATACCTGCACTGCTATAATGAGACTTCAGGAAAGGAGAATTATTATTATTGAAGGAATGTCGAGACAACAGCAGTTGCAGATTAAACAGATGTGCTCTTCTGGGTGACAGCTGAGGAGGGGGCGATGTGCTAAATTGGGGCTAAATTCTGTACTAAGTCTGGAGTAACCACCCTGAAACAAGTAAAGTAGCTTTGGTCTGCCTCCAGTGTATTGGAGAGCAAAATTAGCCTTGTAAATACACGGAAAAAATGCAGCAGATGAAAAGGAAGCTCAGTCAAGACAGGGTTATCAAAGCTGTTTGATTTCATTTTGTCTTCTCTTTTCTGGTAGCATTTCTGGATCTGGCTTCTCATACCACATTTCTCTGTTTTTAGGGAGATCTTTGGATTTGCTTTTGTAAAAAGGGCTTGGACTCCGCTCTCACACTGTCATATGCCTGTCTATTTCAATGTAGTTCAACTCTACTTAAGCTTTTATAAGCAAGAAAAATATCATAGGTCTTACTGTAGCTGAGCAGCAGGTGAGTCACAGCTGGTTCAACAGACACCTTGAATGCCATGAACAGAAAGACTTGGGATTGACTTCTGTCCTCATACACAAATCCTGCTGACATCAACATCTGAGGGTAAAATTTGGCATCTATTGCCTCTGACTGTCCCTCAGCTTTTTAGTCGGCACTGGCTTTGAGAACAGAGGACAAATCTCACTGCTGGCAACCTTGTGCTGGGGCCATGGTGCAAGTTACCTGTCCCACCTCACCTCTTCCTCCAGGCCCTATGTATTCTGATGGAATTCAGCATGGTGATGGTGCTATTTCTCTTCTTCCAAACCAGCACCATGCAGAAACACTTCTGCTGGCACTAGTCTTGGTTTGCAAATGAACCCAAGTTTCACTCAGGTTGGTGGTGCTGTGTTGGTTTGTGCAGCTGGGCTCTGGAGCACTGAAGTTATGGGAATTTTAAAATTCTCAGGAAAGGAAAATGGAGGTGGATGTCTCCCCTGTTGTTATTACTGTCTGACCTTTTTTCCTGTACATTCTCCAGTGTTTCATTTAGCATGTGAGCACTTCAGGGAAGAAGAGAGGAAGGAAATATCCTTAGTGGGCTTTTCTGAGAAATGTGGTAGATTTGGTGATTTTTTTTTTCTCATGGACAACTATAGATTTAGCACTGCGGACTTTACTCTTTCAAAGTGTTCAGCTCTCCCTTAAACTGTGAACTTGGCTTAGAAAGGGTTGTAGTGCTTACACTTGAGTGAGGTTAAATCCTACCTTTCCACTTGTACTGGATGGTGTATTTTTTAGGCAATATGCCTGAAATCTCTGTAGAGGCACAGTGCCTGTCAGGTATGAGTCTCTGTAGATGGAAATGATGGATAATCTTACTGGAAGGGGTTGAAAATTATTTGTCTTTGCAACTTTTGAAATAGATTAGTCCCAAGACGTTGCAGTGTTATTCTGCTCAACATTAGTATATTGTCTGTGTTCTTACCCTCCTTGGACTGACCTGCAGCCACTTTGCCTGTTTGGAAAGACAGCTGATAAGTGTATTTAGAGGGCAATGCTGCTTTTATAAACAAGCTGTGAAGCCCATGGTGAGTATCTTTCAAGATCTAGACTAAGTAATTGAATGGGTGCAGGTCTAATCAAGTTGCCGGGCTCTGGGCTGGAGATGGCTACCTACAGCAGAGTGATGGATGTGATTCAGTTGTGCAAACCCTGTTTCTGAAGTGGTGAGCTAATGAAATGTCAGTGGCAGAGATGGACTGAGTTAGAGGCAGATGAGATTTCAAATCTGCTCCTGCCAGTGCTCTTCTGTTATCTGCAGTGAATCACGCACCGCTGTGGTTCCTGGAAGATGAGCTCCAGGGTCTGAGCTAAAAAAGGAGTAATGAGAAGTTCTCAGCTCCTGCTCTTCAGACAGGAGAAAAATTTTCATATGATGAGTGAGATGTGTAGCCTTGTGCTAAGTTACTCAAAGAAGCGAACAGAATACAACTCTTACTTCTTTTTAATGACATCTTGCAGGGAGCCAAAGCCTGGCAGCCTGGGAACAGGCAGTCTAAAAACTTCTTCAGTCTTCCAAATCATAGAAATATAAGTCTCTTACAGATGCCTCAGTAGGTGATTTAACTATAGCCTTTAATCCTCCTGTGCCTCAGCTCCCTTTTTTTAAAGATACAGATATACTTTGCAGCCATCCTGGAAGTATAAATATCTCAGGGACTGTGATATTTTCTGCTATCTTGTTACTGTGGTGGCAAAACACAGAGGCAGGGCATTACTCTTAATTGTTAAATTTCCAGAGCTGGCATTTTAAACTACTGTGTGTTTTGGCAACAGGGCGAGGGAGGGCTAGAGACAGAGGGGACTTGCTCAGCCTGGGCAGAGAATGGGCAAAAAGGCTGCTCTCAGTCTTCCTCTCTAGTTATGGGGCCATGCTGATGGATTTTGAGGGGAAAACCTGTGGGACTTCCAGGCAGTCTGCTGCTGCAGCACTGAACTTGGAAGGTCTGGAGCTGAGGAACAGAGGTGTCAGAAATCTTGCCAAAAACCACTATGAATCTGCTCAAATAGCCTTCATATAATAATAAATGCACCTTGACATTTCTGAGCACGAGGGATGAGAGGAGGGCACAGAAATTTGGGGTCCTGCAGCAATGCTCTTACAGGCCAGCAATATTTTGGAGCTTTAGTGTTTTGTGCTGTACCCTATAGAAGGCATGTGATTAATCCACTTAGGTTGTGGGTACCGAATGCTTGAATAAAGGAGAGAAAGGATCTAATATGGCACTTAACACCTCAAGTGGATTTCCTGGCAAGCCTAGGCATGAGATTTTCCTTACAGAGATTAGTTAGATTGCTTGGTAGAAATGGAAATCAAAAGACTTGGGCATGGTTAAAGGAGGAAACAAGGAAGGGATGGTGTAACTTTATGTTTCTCCATGGGCTACGGGAAGATAAGAATGTATTTTGGGAAGTGGAAGGCAGTTTTTTAGTGATGGGAAAGAACTGTGCTTTGAAAAGTCATGATATGAGAGGGATGGAAGTGGAGGATATGTAGAAATAAAAGACTCTGAGACCAGGAGACTACATTTATGAAGTGTAGCCAAGTGAGGAATAATATAACAATGAGAAAGAAAAGAGCTCAGTATCTACAGCAGCTCATTCTTACTTTTCTTTAACATTTTCCTGGTATAACATCGAAGAATCACAAAACAAAATTGCCACTTTGTGCTATGTTTCAGCTTCTATATGGGACAACACTTGTTCTGCTTCTGATACAGAAGCTTCCCAAATCTGCTTTGAAACTGAGGGGTCATTTAATCCCTGTGTTGGTAGCAGCATCTCTGCAGGTGATCAGGGGGATGTTTGAGCAGCTGTTGGCGGTTCCATACCCAGGCTGAGCCTCATCCTTCAGTGGAACTGCATCAGTGATCTTTAACAAGAATTTGGAGATGTGCAAGTGTTCACAGCGCAGTACATGCTTACACATGTTTATCCAAGGAGAATTTCCCCCTGTGCTGGCCTTATCCTGTTCTACACCTCCAGCACTTTCTCCCCTGATGGAGGAGGAGGGTGAGAGGTTCTCTCGTGGCTGCTGCCTGCTTGGAGGGTGAGGTGAAGGTTTTGGAACCCCTTGGTGTGCAGGATCCCGCAGACATCAGTTGTGAGGCAAACTCAGCAGAGGGAGCCCCGCGTTCAGTCCTGGAGCTGAGGAGGCAGCAGACCTGACACATCTTGGAAAGGAAGGTTGCCTTCCTTTTTTCCTTTTTATCCCTCCCTGGGGAGCCTGAGCTTGCTGTTGGAGTGGGATTGCCTTGGCAGGATTCCACAGTTCCCTGTGTGAGTGCTTTATGCTGCTCATGCAGTTTTTTGAAGCACTCAGAGCCTGCCCCTGTGATGCTGTGCTCCCAAACTCAGCTCTCTCACCACATCCCTGGGGCGGCTGTCATTCTGCTGGAAAAGGTGATGGAGGAGGAGAACTCTATATAGAGTTGGTGTGCATTGTCCAAACGTGTTTGCTGTTCAGTGGAGTTCTGTTACTCTGAAACTGCCCAAGCATCCTGCTACCTGACACTGGCTCTGCCACCCAAGAGCTGGTGTGTGCAGGCTGGGGAGGGAGGTGTTTCTCTTGTGTGGCAGCTCCTGAACAGCCTCCCTGTGTTAAATATTAACTATTACTGCTGATCTTCCACTCAGTCTCCAGTTCTATTGACACACAAGAAGAATATTTGGAGTGTAATTTGAATTTTCTATGCCTGGCTGCTTCACTGTTAATTTTGTAATTGAAAAATCAGGCTTTCAGCTAAATGAATATTTTTAAGAAAACGTCTTACTACTCATAAAACATATTTGGTCAAAACCTAACATGTTTTAACTTTCATCTTCAAGGCTTTCATATTTGTGACAGTCATTGTGTGAAAACATTTGCTTCTCATGTTAACATTTTTTCCCCCCAACAACAATTAGGACTTTATATTGAAAACTTCCTGTTTCCCAAAGTTTTCTGTTTGAGCAGCCCATGTGCCCAGCCCTGGTTAAACAAAAGCTGTTCATATCCCAGGCTAAGAGGCGGAGGAGAGGATGGGCAGCAGTGGTGTTTTTGTGGCTGTGCATTGTTCAGGACAGCAATAGTTAAGAAAAGATTACTCTAAAAGAAAAGCAAAGAACCAACCTCGGTGATGTATATAATGTCTAAGGTTGGAAATGGGGGTGTGTATTCTATTCCCATCTGTTAGAGTTGTGACAGTTATCTTCTGTTAATTCGGCAGTTTTCTTTATCCCTTCCACAGCCAATCCTGCCTCCAGGAGATACCTTCTGTTAATGGGCCATTGAGTGTCCCTGCATGACTGATAAAATTACATCATCCCATTGGGAGATGCTCCACCTAGAGGGAGCAGCGAAGCATTCCTACCTGGATATAATCAGAGAATTGGAAGACCACAGCCAGCCTTTTCCATCGGATTCCCAGAGGAAGACTGGGCCCATCTACACCACTACCAGACCTTCAGAGGAAGACTACATCCTTCTACAGAACCACATCTGCCACTCCTGGAGGACTGCAGCCACCATTTTCAGTTGGACTGCTACCAACACCCTGACCAACAGGGTGTCAAGTTGTATTCTGACTCTGTCAGTATTGTTTTGTATCACTGCATTGTTTATTTTTTTTTTCTTCCCTAATAAAAAACTGTTATTCCTGCTCCCATATCTTTGCCTGTGTTGTGGTTTGACATGGGAGGAGTTTGGGAAGTGAGGCAAAAGATTTGTGTATAGCTGACAGTCAGTTGAGCCACTGAGAAGCTGGACATGCCTCTGTGAAAAACACATGTTAAAGATGAAAAAAAACCAGGAACTCTCTCTCTCTTTTCCGGCCGGCATCAGGAAACCAATCCTGGCCTGGCCCCTGTCTCGGCCAGGTTGGGCCGGCCAGCCCTGCTGCGGGCTGGGCACTCTTGCCCCGGGCTGCCTGCCCCCCCTCTTCCCCCATCAGCTGCCGGGCAGAGGGAGGGGGTGCCACGGGCTGGATGGAGCCAGCCTTGCTAACATCTGGCTGCTTGCTGCAGCCCCAGCCGGGCCCAGGGCACAGCCAAGCCCGCCGGCCCCCAGGAGCAGCCCCAGGCTGGCGCCGGGACTTTGCTCCGTGGAAGTTGCTCACAACCATTGGGCAGGGGTAAGGAGGAACCTCCATCCCAGCGTGCTGCTGCTGAATTCAGGCCTGGCTGATCCGATCTGAGCTGCCTCCCCCAGCCGCAGCTCCAGCAATCGGGAGCACCCAGTCTGACTGGGGCCCAGGCGACATGTTAACCCTATCAGTGCTTCAGTCCTCCCCCGAGTGAGAGAAAGGAACAAGATGCAAGCATGTAAAGAACAGCATGAAGACATCATGGTCAGTGAAGAAGAAAGTCCCAGATGGGAGGGATGAGCAGTTGCCTTCTTGGGGCTGAAATCCTCTTGTAAAGCTATGGTGAAAAGATTCTTTTCCCTATAACACATGAAATTATGGGGAGATGAAAGTGTTCAAATTGATATCGAGCAAAGGCCTCCATGCTGAAGTAAGCAGATGTGAAAGAAGCTGCGATCTCATGAGAAGTTTGAATAGAGAAAGAGAGAAAAGTAGTCTGCTCCCCCCAGGAGAAGAAGAAGCAAATCTCTGTTCCCAGGGATGAAGATGATTTTAGAGACAGATAATGAGAACTTTTGCTTTTGGACTGCTCATCTTTAAAACAATACCCCATAAGTTGACATGGCCTATAAACAACCTGTGGGAAGGCCTGTGGAAATGGGAAGGACTTCACGATAGCAGATTTTCCACCTGGCAGCTGCTATTTGTGAGAGAGCCATGAGAGAACTGTTTTTTCCCTCTTGTGGAGAAGTCTCCATAACCTTAACAAGAGGGACTTCTCTCCCTGAGTGAACTGAAGAAATACTATTTTAGAGGTGGTAAACTGACCGAAAATTTTAGGTTTTGATTCTTTACATTGTCAGTGTTCAAAGAAAAGGTTGTGGGGGAAGGAGAAGTGGTCTGAAGGGTTTGTTTTGATTCTTACTGCTTTTTTACCCTTTTAGTTACTGTTAATACAATTTTCTTTATACCTTTTTAAAGTTTTGAGCCTGCTTTACTTTTCTCCTAATCCTATCTCACAACAGGAAGTGAGTGCACTGGTGATTGGCCAGCACCAAACCCGCGACAGCCTGAGAGCCCCTTAATTTCAAATTTATAACAATTCAGATGGAGGGGGGTTACTTTTTCCATTTCAGGGGAGGCTCCTGCCTTCCTTAGCAGATACCTGTCTTTTCAAACCAAGACAGTAATGAAAAACATTTCTGGCTTCTTTATCCCAGGACTTCAAGGTCTGAAACATTCTCAGGTGGGTCTGTTTTGTTTGTTTACACATCCATGACTTACCCGAGCTGAAGGAGTTGCCGTGTCACTGGCAGGCAGGAGGTGAAGCCCCAGTCCAAGGCATCAGACGTGATGTTCCTGTGAGCTCACTTTTTGTTTTCCCCACTTCTTGCCTCTCTTTTCTCTTTGCAGTGAAGGAGGAGCCTGTCCTCTACAGGGTCCCAAAGTGAGTTTGACACAGTCACCCTGCAACTTGAGCTAAAATTGGTTTGCCTGTTCCGATAGGTAAGACTGAAGAAAACAAGCCCTACTAGAAAATGCATTGGCCTGCCTATGATTTTAAACACAATTTGGCATGTAATTTGATTCCCTTTAAAACATGTCAGCTGGTAAAAGTCTAGCTCTAGCAGGCACTTGAGAGGAATCTCAGCAAGTTAACATGCTTTTAACACACTCTGCTCCATCATTCGTAAAGACCTGTTGGAAAGCAAACAATTGTGCTCTCTAACAGTGCTGTCTGGTCTGCTGGAGCACATGAGATACTTTCCAGTCCCTACCACCACCCTCTCTTCTGAAACAAAGAGTAACAAACCCGAGGAACAGCTTGTGAGCCTCTGTCTCATGTGCAGTTGTGGTCTGACTGAACAGGACAGTTTCCACCCTTAAATAACAGCATCCATGCAAGTGTGGCTGCTTTGATGGATAGATCTCCCTGCAGAGGTTTCACCCTTGATCAGAGCAAGTCAGTCATGACCATCGTGGGCAATTGCTGTCCTGGGAGGACAGTAAAGACTCCAACATGCTAGTAGGAGAAAAGAGGGACCTTGAACCCCCTGCCCCCTCTGGACTAATACAATTTGATTTTCCCTGCAAGCACCCTGATCACCTCAGGGGACCACAACAGCTCTCTTAAGTTGAACTGTCTGAGCCCATGAGCTAAAATCCTCACGGGCACTCCTGCCTGGGCTGGCAGGCAGCTCATCCCTCAGAGTGTAACAACTTCCTGGCCTTCCCTTCTGGATATGGAGAACTAGCATGGGTTTCTCCCACAGAACAGGCAAAGTGGGAACACTGAGGTGGGCTGTATGGGAAACAGAGGAAAGGCAGAGGGGCTGCTTGGATAGACAGGGAACAGCCTTTTTTCCCAGTGCCCTGCAGGTGCTGTGCTGCCTTGGCAGAGGAGCTGGCTGAGGCAGGACGTCTCTGCCAGCTCTTCACCATCTGCTCCTCTGCTCTTCCTCTAATGCAGCCAATGTCCAGTGCAAGGATGCCTTTGAATTTCACCCATGTCAGTCCAAAAACAAAATTAAAGTTCTGTAGGGCTGACTTGCACCCTTGACTCGACCCTCATGCCCTATGTATCCCTTGCAAAGCTGGGCAGACCCCCAGGCACTGTTGGCATGTCCTCCAGCTGTACTGCTTTGGGATGAGGAGCACAGCGCTGCTGGAAACCCCCGAGGTGAAGGAGACCAAGCCACTCTCTGGGTCCTGGAAAGTGTGAAGATGTGACCAACAGTCCCAGGAGGAAGATGGGAGCATTTCAAAGTGAATAGCAGTGCATACCACCAGCCCAAATGACTTTCTTTAGCCAGGCTGAGTATCAAGGGTAAAGAGGATGGGCTTGAAGTAGGGAGACCAATCTCCTGAGCTGCCTGCAGCCAGAGCAGCCCCGCTGGGCACCCCAAGGCTGGCAGGGCTCGTTTCCAGCTCTGCCTCACAGGAGGGTGCTGCTGCTCTTGCTCAAGGGGTGCTCACAGCATGCAGCCCAGCTGGCTGAGGCCCCAGTAGGGTGTGGGAGGATTTTGTGGCACCAGCAAGGGAAGGGGGAACAGCTGTGGAGTGGGTGCCGCCTCTGAGGAGGCTGAGGCATGCTCCAGGGTGTTCAGCCCAGAGCCTGGTGGCTGCATTAAGTGTAGCCACTGGGAGGTCATTTATCATATCCTGTGCAACCAGCCACCCTTCAGCAGCAACTACTGCTCTTTAACAGCTTCCAACAATGCTCCCTGCAAGTTGTGCTTGCTGTCAGAACTAGAAAACAGATAGAGGGTGAAAAATTCCAAACCTAACCAAACAAAACCACAGCTTTGCAGGGTTTTTGCGCTTTTCTTTTAAACTTAACAGGTGTTTCTGGTCATCCTGCAAAAACAAGGGAAAATATCTGCATGCCACTGAAATGAAGCAACTCCAAACCAAACTCTGTGAAGATAATCCCATCTTTTGCTTTTGTTTGGTAGAAATGAATGGGAAAAAAAAAAACCAAAAAACAAAAAAGCTTCGACTCTGGGTTTTCATGATGATAGAGTGGGAGCTTTCACCACCATCCCAGTTTTGGACTGCATCTGATGCAGGCTCATGGAGACAGGGGACTGTTATTAGAGCTGTGTGAATAATCTACAGCAAGTAACTGAATGGAAGTGTTTGGCCTTTTATTTGTTTGCAAACTATCTGTGAGTATGCCTGGATGTTCTTGAATGTGTTTGTTGTTTGAGGTAATACTGTCCGTAATTTCTGTGAATAATCATTTATTTGTGGCCTGCCTATGAGCATTTAGATAGTCAAAATGTCATTTTTGTTCCATGGTTACATGAGTGCAACCCTGAGACTTCCACCAAGAGTACTCACAGTCAGGAGTGGTAAATTCACTTTCTGTAAAACCCTATTGAAATCTTCTTAGGAAATGTAAGTTCATCTGCAATATTCGTGGGGGAAAAAAGGGAGGAAAATGCAGTTAAATAACAGGGGAAGGGTTGGTAAAGTGTTAAAAAGCATTTCCAGGAGATTCCCTGTGCCCCTGCAGCCCATGGAGGTCTGTGGGGATGCAGAGGTCCACTGCAGCCCCTTGAGGAGCCCACACTGGAGCAGGGGGATGCCCAAACAAGGCTGGGAAACCTGTGCTGGGACCCGCAGACCCATGGAGAGAGGAGCCCATGCTGGAGCAGGTTTGCTGGCAGGAGTTGTGACCCCACGGGCAACCCAGGCTGGAGCAGCCCGTTCCTGAGGGACTGACCCTGTGGAAGAGTGATCCTCCTGGCAGCAGTTTGTGCGAGGCTGTTGCCCGTGAGATGGACTCACACTGGAGGAGCTCATGGAGAACTGTCTCCCAGGGGAGGGACCCCATGGTGCAGCAGAGGATGGACTCCTCTCCCTGAGCAGCAGCAGGAACAATATGTGATGAACTGACTGGAACCCCCATTCCCTGTCTCCCTGCAACACTGGAGGAAGGAAGGAGGTAGAGCTGGGAAGGAGGAAGTGGTAGGGAGAAGGTATTTTTTAAGCCTTTATTTTACTTCTCTACTGTCCTGCTCTGACCTTGTTAGGAGTAAAGTCAGTTAATACCTCTAATTCAAGCTTGTTTTGCCCGTTGGTTGGTGAGTGACCTCTCTCAGCCCTTATTTTAACCCATGAACCCTCAGTTATATTTCCTCTCCCCTGTTTGCCATCTGCTCATGGGACCAAGGGAAAGACACAGCAAACATTCCACCCATGAGCTCCACCAGCCACCAGAGTAGAAGGGTTTTATAACCATCTTGTCCTCCAAAAAAATGATGCAAACTCTTGAGTCTTGCCATGTTGTGTCTGGGAGCATCCCAGCCAGGTCTTTCACAGTCACCAAACTTTGCTAGCAGCTTGGAGAGGAGTTTCTTTGGCAGCAGTGCAGGCAGGACCAAGAAGACTTTACAGGAACACCTCTTGTGTTTGTCTTCATCCACATTGGTTACCCTATGTGGCTGGATGGTTTTGTGGTAAGGACACCTTGAGGGATAAATTGCATAAGGGTATTAAGGAAAAAATAGTCAATTCTATTGACAGGCTAAGTACCTGCACCGCAAATGGAGATTTATTTTCAGGGGGAAAACAGTATTTTGCAAATAAAACAGGGCATGACTTCATTTTGGGTGTCTGTAAAACTTCCTTCTTCAATTCCTTCAACAGAGGCTTGTTGTTTATCCATTGCATTCTGAAAGCAATGTACTACAGAAAATTATTTCTTCTGCAAATATCTCCCAACTTCTGAACCCTCTGTTTTCAAACAGCTTTTCTCTGAACTATTGTATGTGGCATTTCCAAAATATTAAATCTCTTTGGGCTCCCCAAAGAGCAGTGTGGGCTCCACTTTTCTGCTACCTTGTAACAGGCTGCTTAGAAAGCTGATGTCCATGTGATTTACCATCACATTAGTGATGGTAAAATCTAAAGTAGTGTGGGCAAAGGTTTGGGAGATAAAACAGCCTGTGACCTCCTGCAACTCTACTCTGTTTCCTTTCCCAGGCCTTGTTGTTACCACTTAAAACCATAAACATGTGGAGTTTTCTACAACAGATGAAGAAAAGAAAATTAAACTTTCTGTAATGGAAGGAGGAGAAAAAAATTAACACTGTTCTTTCTTACACCCTTCCTCCTCTCTCTGTGTCATTTTACTAGTTACTTTCATTCTTTTTTCTTCTGTTCTACCCCTCATTGTGGCTCGTTTATTGTCCCTCTACCTTGTCTTATTCTTTCTTCCCCAGGCAGATTTCAGTGGAGGGGAGTCATTTGAGGGGATAAATATCTGCCCATCTAGCTTGTGACCAGTAAGGACTGAAATATGAGTTGCAGTGAAGATGAGGCAATTTTTGTGGAAAATGTAAACAACAATAACTTTTTCTCATTTTATTGACATTTTTCAGAGGGTATTGTCATTGGTAAAGTGAACTAAAGCCAGAATTTTGGCTTCGACTATTGAAATGTTTAGACGAAAATTTGCCAAACTCCTAATTTATTTTTCTAATTCTCCAATTAAAGAACCCCCCGCCATGATTATTTAAAGATTCTTGCCCACACAGCTCCCTCCTTCCCCTGTTTTTTTTTTTCCATTTTAGTCAAAGAATCAGTTTTCCACTAGCACTAATTCAATACACTCATTTTGTTTCAGAAGCCACATTGCAGTAATGCCAAGAAAGGAGTCCAGAACCAGCTGATTGAATGCTCATGGTTGTTTGTACCCTTTTTATTTTGCTTTACCTGTTTTTGAGCTGCATTTGCTGGGGAATGTTTTATATAGTCAAGTAGAGACAGCACTCTCCAATCCTGCTTTGCTGCTGAGCTGTATCACCTGAGCTGTGGCTGCAGGGGTGCATTGTGAGGGCACCCCCTTTCTCAGCCAGCTGATAACTGATGGTGGAGGTTCACGTATGCATGATGTAGTTTTTTCTCCTGTGGAGGAAAAAAAAATCTTTTAAAATTGTTCCAAATGAGTTAGGCTGAAAGACAGTCTGTCATTTTGGGCTCTACATGATGTGTGTGTATGTGGAGGATAATTGAGGGTTGAGATTGATTTGGACCTGACAAAAAATAGTGTGAAAGTTTGGTAGTAAAGTCATGGAGCTCAAGACCAATAATTAAGCTGTGTGAAGGCTTCACCTTTTCCTCTCCTGCAGAGGAAATTAATGCATTTACTTTGAAAATCTCAGGTTCTGTTTTTTAAGTGATAAAAGGCCTTGGGGTCATATTTAAAAGTGAGTGCTGTGAAGGCATGTGGTAATAGGATCCAAAGCTGTTGTAAAGGACTGCAGAGGATCCCTGGACACAGCGTTTCCATGGGGGATGAGAAAGATTTATTTAAAACCAGCACTGACTTGCACCTTAGACATGCTGCTGGTGTGCAGCCCGTCTGTCCTTGCCTTGCTTCAGCACATCACTAGCTCACAGCAGCCAGCCTGGTTCCACACTCTGGGCTCTCCCTCACCCTTAAAGCACAGGGATGATGTGCATCCTTCAAGCAAGATAAAGGATGCTGGTTCTGGGGGAGGTGGGATGCTCATTTCTTGGTTGTGACCCCGAGGGATTTGGGAAGGGAGACCTGAAGTGGAGCACAGCCTGAGTGCAGAAAGCATGAGGAGGCAGCTGGGGGGAACAAGGGCTTACTGCCAGAATGTCCTTAACAGCTGTTGATATTTAACAATATATTGGGCTGAACCATCCCCAGGACAAACCTTTTTGCCCCAGTGGATTTGGAACAGTGCTTGAATGGGGCTGCAACGAGGTTACAGAGCTTCACCCAAATCCTAGGGCCTTAAGTCACCTTCATTTCCAGCTAGGACAATGATGCCAGTGTCATTTTGCAAAGAAAGAAACGAGATGGCTGGTTGGCTTTAGTGTCCCTAGGCATACTTATTTGTGGGGATGCCATGGTTAGGTCACCAGGAAGGTTAAACTCCATTTCTTAGGCATGAGAGAGACTTGGCCAAGATGCTGGCGGGGCGTGGCAGCGCCCAGGACAAGGAATTAATGATGGAGCTGGCAAAGTGGGTGTCTGGCTGCTTCCTTGTCATTAATTAGGGACATTTGGTCACAGCAGGGCAACTCAGGCCAGGCTAGGAGAGTTAGCTATGGAAAAAGGTTAGACTCTAACCCCCTGCTAAGAATAACTGTGTTTCTTTCACAGGGGACATGCAAGGCTGAAGCAGATTTTGCATAAAAATTGCTCTCCATGTTTGTAACCTTAGGGATTTGTGGCACAATCTGGAAATATGACAAGTAGAGGCTCTGGGTGCCTCTGCGTTCCTGTGACTCTGAAGCAGTATTTAAACCCTGCCCAAGTCCTGACTCTTGCAACATCATAGATTATCTTAATATTAATCTAAATATCATAAACAAATGTCACAAACAAATAGCATAAATTCCCTTCCACAAAGTTCTGTGTTAAGTTTCCAGTAATTACTTAAAGACACAGTCCTCAAGCAGAGTTGGAACACATGGACAGGATGGTCAAGGCCAAGATATTCAATAGTCCTTGTGGTTCTGCCTCCAGACTTTCTCCTCACAGCCTGCTCCAGCATGGGCATTTTGTAAATGGGCACTTAGGACATGCCCAGTGTGGGGAGAGTCTGAAATAATTGTTCATGTGGCAATCTTACCACCAGATGATTTACACCTGGACAACAACTTTGCTATCCTTCTGGTCATCTAGATGAGGCTATGCAGACAAGATTTATGTGCTTGCAGTTATGTCTCCCAGACCTTCAGTTTTCAGCTGCAAAGACAAAAATCAGTAGCTGAAATGCTCCTCCTGAAGACTCTACAGATCTTGTGTTCATGATCCTAGAAACGCTGTCAAGCTTGGCAGGACTAGCCTAAAACCAGCAGTGCCTCAGACCAGGATGGAAGTTTGCCGACCAAACAATGTGGAAGAACTCTTGGCTGTGCTTTAATTTACTGTCTTGCACTGCTGGCAAAGCTAGGTGCATAAATTATAATGATTAATAAATCTATTATGACCTCCTTTATTTCCTATTTGCAAACTGCCCAAGCAATTTTCTCAACTGCATTGTTATTCAGAATTTTTCACTAAGTAATTTCTGGAGATAATTCTTGTGTTTTTATCTTGTCTGGGAAGTTGTGTTGAGTCTGACATTGGAGCTGTTTTCATTAGAGACATAAATCTTTCTTTTGTTGTTTCAAAATCGCATTTCTCATGCTACCATTTGCAATTACAGATATGAAACTTGCTTTCTTTGACTGCTCTTCAACATCCATTTATCACTAGCTGCTTCAGCTGCTGTTGAAATGCTGTTAAACTGTATCACCCTCACATTTGGGACCAAACACCATAACAGAAGCATGCATTTGCTTGCACAGAGGTTAAAAAGAGTGAATGAGCATATCTGAAATTTTGGGGATGGGGTGGTGGGTAAAGAAAAAAGAAAGTGAACATGGCCTACTATTTCATTCTGTACTTTAAAAGAAAGTGTTGGCTACCATGGCCTTTTGGAGGAGGAAGAATCCTGAAAATATACCCTGAGAATGTTTACTAGGTCAGGAGTCTCAGGGAAAAGCAGAGGAGAAACATTTTGTTCCTTGCTCGTAACTCGGCTTAGGCGCTAACCTGCTCAGAGAATTTTGGGAAGGCAGAAATGGAGATTACTTGTTTCTGGGATCAGAATTCAGCTAATAAAAAGGTTCTCCAAGACAATTTTTGTAACTGGGTACCCAAATTCCTCCTAGGTCTCACTGGTTACAACCTCTTTGACCTTGTTTGAGGTAAGTGTAAGGCTTTGGGGCACACCGTTGTGAAAGGAGAGGCTGGGACAGAAAAGCTGCAGGAAAACACCTTAGTGGAGGAATTTTACTATTGCCTATTTTAGTGGGGTAGTAGAGGGGGAATTTCCTGACAAGCTTGAATTCTAGGGCATTCACTTGAATTAAGCAAAGGGGGGCAGTGGCAGTTGGTGGAATAAGAATCTCTGGACTCAAAAGCAAGTCAATGCATGCATGCAAAAACATTTGCAATTGTTTAGTGGAACAACAACAGCCTTAATAGTACAGCATTAGGCAGAGGACCAAGAGGTAAAAATATTTGTAAATAGGGTTTGGTAATTTTTTCCACTGGCAAACATAGCAAAAGAAGGAGGGAGGAGTTAGTGCTCTGAAGAGACAGTCAGACTGGGAGCACAGGTCCCTCTAGGTTTTTGAACAGAATCCCTCTGCAATCCACATCCCAAATGCAAATAAGAAGTTTATCTCTGGGTGTTTGTGGTTTTGTGTGTGTGTGTGTGTGCACAGCAGGGGGATATAAAGAAGACATGGTAAGGAGACATTGCTCCAGCTCCGAAACAGGAGCTGTAGAATAAGCAAGAAATATAGAAGGAACTTTCCTTTCCCTAAAAGGATGTCAGGGACTAATTGAGAAGAAGTCAGTGCTGGGTATTTCTTCCCAGAGACCCGTCCTTTGGAAGGCTCTCTCACGTGTTGGTGGTAGGGAGCTGATGGGGTGGCTGTGTCCCTACGCCAGCTCTCCTCCCTCCCCTCCATGGCTTCCTCCTGGCTGTGGCTGTGGAAGGAATTCTCATCCTAGAGAGACACTCTGGAGCACACTGAGATAAAGGGATTTGGAGAAGGGCAACAGAACCCCTCAGCAACTGGGCCTGGGAAAGGTTTGTTGTCTCCCTCTGACACGTGGCTCAGAGATTTCCTTTCCACAACCCTTTTTCATTTAGAGAGAAAATCCTCTGTGCAGGTTCTGTCTGTTCTGTGGCTGTTGCTGCTGCTCCCACCTGCGTGGTGAACCTGAGCTGTGTGCTGTGGACAGAGAAACACAAGGAAGTCATCAGGGTGTCACTTCTATAGAAACCAAGAGACTGAGTACTCAGCCTTTGAGTACAAGGTAACAGAGCTCTTCCAGTTTGTTTTTGGTTGCAAATAGAAGGAGTTTTCATAGGAGTATCAAAGAATGGACTGAAATTTTGTAAGAGCATTCATTTTTCTCCATTCTGACACTTGCTCATCAGATCTACTTTTGCACCTGCCTGTGTTGCTCCTTGCCACAGCAAGAATAGGCTTGACTGAGACACAACTTTACTGCAGAAAAGAAGAGGGTATAAAGATTTTGTAAAAAATTGAATGATCGCCTCAAATTCAACTTACTGTTAATGTTTCTTCTTGACCTTGAAGCACAATAATGCATCTCTTTGATGTGCACACATTTCAGTATCCAAACAGGTGATACTTGTATCTTAACTGGACAAACTAAAGCCTTTTGAGGTTTCCTTTTGAGGTGGAGCTTATCTGAACACTGTAATCAGTTTGGCTTCAGATTAGACAAAACTCAAGCTGTGAATAATTTGTATCTAAATAGTGAAAAAAGGAATCTTGCAACACACACTGTTCATGTGAATAATATAAACTCTTACAAAATCCTAAAGGTGGTTAATGATAAACCTTCAGTTAACATTTACCAAAAAAAAAAAAAAAGCATCTTACAGGTGATGAGAAGGAACTAATGGAGTCATGAGAAGGAACTAATGGAGTGATGAGAAAGAACTAATGTTTTACACAAATAATGCCAGTAGTTCAGCAGAACTCTCTAAATTAGGATCTGCTATTCTCCCTTCCTCCAAAACAGTCTGACCATGTGCAAATGAAAAAAAAAAAAGAAAGGAAGACGAGTCCAAGAGAGGGCTTGCACTTGTAGCATCAATTTCAGAGGGGACTGGGAGCAGAGAAAAACCAAAATGTGTTAAGCTAAAATTATCACATGTTGGCTAACAATGTCCTGCTGGCATATTTAGGTTTTCTGTAAAATGTTTTCCACCACAAAGTCCTTACTTACACAAGATCCGAGAAAATGTGTGATTGTGTGAAAGAGCTTTGGGTGTCCCTCCTTTTTAAAACCGAACACTGTGCTGCATCCTTGATGGTGTATGGAAGTGAGGAGTGGGTTCTTGGGGCAGTCAGACAGTTTGGTGAAGGTCCAAGCACTTCTCCTTTTTCACTTCTCCTCTGCATGCCTGAGCACTTCATGTTTTACCCATCTGATTGTGGGAGCATGGGCCAAACTCCCTCTGCAGTTCACTGATGTCCACTAATCAGGTGAGCATGCAGCACCTTTGCACCTTCCTGATTTGAGAGGGGATGGTGGGAGCCACACAGGAACAAGGCAAGGTAGTTGAAACACCTTTGGCCTTCACCAGACCTCTCCTGTTCCTCCAGTTTGGTCTGGAGGCTTTGCCACTTGTGTTTGCCTCCAGACTTGGAGCTGGAGAAGCCTAGAACTAGATCCTGTGAGTTCAAGTTGTACTTATTTAATAATACATTTAATAAATATTGAAAGAGGAAAAGGTCATGGGTGATGTGAAGGTTCTGCTCTTTTCAGAAAGCACAGAAAGTTGCTTACAGGGAGATTGAGAAGTAACCCCCCAACTCACTGCTTTTGTGGCTTGTGACGGAATCCTACTAAAAACAACTGGTGATTTATTTCAGCTGCATAATAATATTACAAAGTAATAAAAATAAAGGCATATTTAATGATGTCCTTCCATTAAATGGTATGCCCTGGCTGTCTACCAATGGCTCTACAGACCTACTGGCGCCTGTGTCAAGACTCTTTTCTTTCAGCATGGGGAGAGACATCAAATACCATGATAGAGTCCTATGTACCACCAGGTTATGCTGCACAATTCATTTCCATTAGGCAAGTCATTTTTTTCCTTTCCTTGGCCATTGCTACTTTGTTATGGTAATAAATATGCTTGTGCAGTGGGACCCAATTTAAACAAAGACTTGACAGTAACTTTGCTGGACAATGGGACAAAGCCAGAATGGGACATCTGGGTCTCATCACAGCCAAAGATCTCTTCCCTCACCCTCCCATCTTCACAGCATATCAGTGGTCTCAAGCACAGCTCTCTTCGAGTCTCCAGAATGCATTTGTTGTTTTCATTATTAGCTGGAAAAAAAGCAGGCAATCCCCATTCAGAAGAGGACAGGAAGAAGGATTTTCAATTGTAAAGGAAACTGGAGAAAAACTGAGGAGAGGAATTACTATAGTGGGATAGAAATAAGTTGTTGACATCCTCCTCCTCAAAGTTTTCAGAAGCATTTTACAAACTGCATTAGATCATTTCTCCAAAACACAAAATGGTGCTATCTCTTAGGCAAGAGTACAGGGGATGTGCTTGCTGTCCTGGTATAGAATGAGATGTGTGAGGTGGATCCTACCCCAAACAGCAGTTCAGCAGGGAAGGGCTGAGCAGGCAGGATTACACTTCACCAAAGGTTCAGTGTCAAAATCCAGTTTCTGGGGAAAGTGCACTTGCACATGCTTGTTGGAATCTCCATTTTCTGTCTTTTCTGAGCCATTGGGGGAAGTTTCTCTCAAGTGGTCAGAGTGAGGTGAGCAGCTTTTACTCCCATGTGCTGACTGGGTGCAGAAAGAAATGGAGTTGTGTGTTCTCACATGTTGTGCAGTGTGAGGTTAAAGCTACTGCCAGGAATGGTAGAGCCGTGAAGGTCTTTTCTGCCATGGAAAGGGCTTAGTTCGTTTCTGGCTCAGGGATGGTTTCCCACAGTTACCAGAACCACTTTGGTAGTGCTTGTGCTTTCATTGAAGGTTTCCCATCCAAGGATCCAGCAATTTTGACCTTGGCTAATTATTCCTAGAGGGAGCCTACACACACAGCATCCTCCCACATGAAACTGCTCTGCCAGATGAATCCCAACCTGTTCCAGAGGGAGGAGACCAGGAGCCTGGGTGCAGTGAGAGCAGCTCTGCCCATTTGCTGCATCTTGGCTTCTCCCATTCTTAAGCCAGACCTTGAGCTACCCATGCTTTTAGGCTGAAGAAGAGGGTTTGGCACCTGTCACTTTCCCATTTACAAGTTAGTGGCCAATACTGAATGTGTTTTGTTCATTTTTATCCTCTTCTCATAAGATATTGTTTATTATTTATACTGTTCATAGGAACAAAGCATAAATGATTAAAAGTTTTCTGCCAAGCAATTTTGGTGCACTCCAGAGAGAGCCCCTTCTCATGCCAGGATTGTATCCAGTTATCGGTAGTGGAGACCTTTTTGGGAGAGGCAAAAAGATGAATTCTTCAAAGAGTCTTCTGGCTTTTCAGGTCCTCAGCAGTGGATGAGGAGAAGGAGGAGGAGGCAGAGGAGGAGAAGGAGTGAAGAAGGAGAAGTGGAAATAGAAAAGGGGTAGGAGAAGGAGGAAGACAGAATAAAAAGTGAAAAAGGAGGAGAAGAAGAAAAAGTGAAAAAGGAGGAGAAGAAGAAAGGAGAAGAAGGAGGAGAAGGAGGAGAATGAAAAAGGAGAAGCAGAGGGAGAAAGAAGGAGGAGGTGAAGGCGAAAGAGAAGGAGAAGGAAGATCCAAGCATTTTTCCCTTCCCACTTTGCATGCTAGTGAAATTGCAGGTCTGCCCAGTCCTTTGATAAAAGCACAAGATCCCGAGCAGGGGGCGTGTGACTCAGGGAGACTGGCTCGCCTGGTGCACTGCCTAACCTTTTATCTGCCTTGATCGCTCCTCCACGACCTCTTTCAAAAGCTCTTTTTCTGCACTGTAATGTTCTGCCAATCATAATTTGCATTTCTGAACGCATGAAAGAACTGTTTCCTGTCTCTGATGGAAAAAGGGAGGGGGAGGGAAAAAAGTATTTAAAGTCAAACTGAGCTTTTTCTTTTAAAGCCTGCTGTGGGAAAACAAAAGGCGTTTCCATTCCGGGCACAGCTCTGGCAGCAGTCGCAGCCGGGAGGTGTTAACAAGCCATGTGCGCGGTGGTACGCTCCCGGTTCCACTCGAGCGCCAGCTCTGCGATCAGGGCGGATCGGCGATCCCTGGCCGAGCACATCGCGCAGATCTGATAGCATGGCCACTCCATCCATCCATCCATCCATCCATCCATCCATCCATCCATCCATCCCTCCATCCATCCCTCCATCCATCCATCCATCCATCCATCCATCCATCCATCCATCCATCCATCCATTCCCGGCCCCGCCGGTCAATCCTTGCCGGGGAGGGCAGCGCAGAACTCCCTGAGCCGAAGCATTGGAAATTCTCCTCTCTCACGCAGCCACCGAGCACTTGAGCAGGTTCTGGGCACCGGCGGGGAACAAAAGCTCTTTGATGGCGCTGGGATGCCAGCTCCCTGTGTGGAGGTGCCGGTGTGTGCGCAGCAGCTCCCCCCAGCACTCGGCTAATCTCTATTACATATCTACAGACAAAACAGCTACTTGGCATCGTGTGGCGGATGTCTGCAACTTCTGCCAGGACGCTGAACAGGGGCCAGGAACCTGGGTGGAGACAGGAGCCAGGAGGTCATCTGGGGTTGCTGCTCTTTGTTAGAGCTAAATAACGTTGTGAATGTATTAGGCTCCTTTCCACGCAACAATTTTTCTTTTTTTTTAATGCCTTCAAAAGTATTTTTTTTCTACTGGGCTGGATTCATGTACAATTTATGTACAATGCTCTGCAAGGCAAAACAGCCTGCTCATTTGCACTTAGCATGAAACCCTGAGTTTGACTTCTTTTTCAGAAAAATGAACCAACATACTTCCTGCAAAGGTTTGCTCTGTGAGAACAGCAACTTGAGTGCTTTGTCATTTCCTCACTTTTAGAAACTGATCAGACAATCACATTCACAAAACTATCAGTTGATCTCATTATAGTTCCCTAAGAGAGTAAGGTGTTGGGGTTTTTTTGTTTTTTTGGTTTTTTTTAAATAAAGCTGAAAGTGGGCTGAAGCAAGTTGTGGCACCTGGAATTGCAAAGCTGCGGCTGGATCCCAAAACACCACTGAGCACTGGAACATTGCTGGAAACCTGTGGGGACTAAAAAATGGCAAGAGTAAGATCTGCATTTTATACAACTGATCCTATTAAATGAGTTCTGTGGCTGCATGGATGTATCTACTTGTTCTGACCTATTAGATGTCAGAGTGTATATATACATATATATGTAAAATTGAGTCATTTGTGTGGATCTCATTCTTAAAACAGCCTGCACATGAAAGGAGGTTAACAGCTCAGCAATCCAAATTACAGTTTCTTTCCATGTCAAATTACAGGAAAATAGTTACTTACATGGAAAGAGTAAACCATTTACTCTCAAGAAAATAATGTTTTCTTTTGGACACCCTGAAAAGTGGCTGGGTGGGTGAACACGTGGAGTTCAGGGTTTCGTGGCAAAGTCTCCACTGCTGAGACTGATGCTCCCATGGCTTCTTCCTTTTTTCACCCAGGTATTCTTTTATCCAAACCTGTGCTATCTATTGAACTTCACCCATCCCTGCTGCCCTGCCTGAGGTTCACGGTCATGGGAGATGTGTTGTTAAGGTTTACATAACCAGGCTTTTTTGTGGTAAGCAGCAGCCCTATTCTTCTCCAGACTGGACAACGTATGTGAACATCCCCATTCCGTTCTTCCTTCAGCTCCTGTTATTTTAACCTGTCCTTTCCCTGACAGATAGCACAGAGTAAGACAGAAAAATCACAGGCCCTAAAACATCACAAGTGTTCTCTGCAGTCACCTCTGCCAAGCCTGGCATGATGTGTTTGGGCTGGGATGCAAAAAATGCCAGTGGACACCACAAAAATCCCATCATAGATGTCCTTGGCAGTCCTGGGGGAGGTTGTAGCACCTCTTCTGCAAGGGTCCTCTCTCAGGAAAAGCTTTGTGTTGCTTCCTTGTTATATAAACAGCATCACAAGTGTTATAGGTCATCCCCCTGCTGCTCCCGTTCCCCCCGGGAACAGGATTGCATTGTATCGGGCCAAAAAGTGCTTGAGTCTGAGATTCAAATACACCTGTATCTCCATATGTTTATATAATGATATGAAACATCTTATTATTTCTTATATAATAAATATGTGCTTTTATAGTTTTTTTTCCCCCTGGAGCCTTGCTGGATGAAAGGTGTCATTACATAAAATATTTTATTCATGGCTATGTTTATCCAGACTGTGACACCCTTTTCCAGAGACATTATTTAATTCTAGCATCTGAGAGAATCTTTGAATAAGATTTTGTGGTAACTACAAACAACAAAGAGAAGAAGATTGTGGAAAGGTAAAAAGGCTGGTCTTGATTTGCAGCAGGTGAGCTAAAAATTCCCTGCAGTCCCTCAGTACTACATCCCAGTGTCTTTGTGCTGCTTTGCTCTTTAATAATGGCTTCTTTTTTTTTTTTTTCCTATTTTTTTTTTCTTTAAAGGACAAGACAAATTGTCTAGCCACAAGAATTTAAACAATGCTTTTAATCTGAGTGAAGAAATGTACTGCACTGCTTGGCTGCCTTTAAAGTCTCCTACTGCAATATCTCAGCAAAAGATGTATTTGTAGAAGGGAGAGCTGTAGCTTAATGTAGCTGCACCATAAAGTTATTTATTCATGCTGTGCTTGATTTACAGTTCTCAATAACTTCCTTGACATTTTTTTTTCTGTTAAGAAACCTTGAAGTGGTGCCTGCAGAGGTGGAAGCAGGGGGTGATTCACAGCTCCTCACCCCTGGTGCTGCCCTTGCCTCTCAGCCAGACAAGCTGGTCAATGATTAATTTTAATTCTTTAAATAATCTGAGTTTTAAGAAAAGGGAAATTTCACCGTACTTTTTCACTCTGAATTATACTGAACAGCACAAATTTTTCTTGAATGGAAATAAACATTTTCACCCTAAGGGCTGGTGACATCTTGATGCTCTTTTTGCACAGATCAAGTGCCTCTCCCCGCTTGATCTCCAGCTGTGTCCTTCCTCCCTTAGCCTGAGACACTCTGCTTTACAGGCCCCTCACATCACTGATGGGACACTCTGCTTTACAGGGTCCCCACATCACTGATGGGACACTCTGCTTTACAGGGCCCCCCCATCACTGATGGGATCTTGTGTGCACATCTCTCTCAGGCTGCATGAGTGGGTTGTGGAGGAGAGTCCATAAAACCATGCGAAAGGACAGGGACTCTGATCATGTCTCATTTCTCATTAATCAAGGGAGACAGTGCCAGATGCTGCTCTGGGACTCAACCCAGACCCATGCCCTGAAACACTGCTGGGAGCAAAGGGGATCAAAAAGTGTTTCCCATTAATTCCCAGAGTCCTCAGTTTCCTCGACACACCAAAATGTGCATCTTGTGGTTCACAGCCTTTACGAAGAACTTGATACATGGCTTGTAAGGTCAGAAAGTTTGGCTGTTTCTGGGTGCACACATTTTTTTCTCACATTTGGGAGGGTCTGTGCACTCTCTTAGTGAAAACATCTCTGCACACAGATATAAATCCATGTATTGGAAAGCAAGGAGACAGATGGCCTCTATTACCCCGTGTAACCAAACACAGGATGCAGATGATCTGAAACAATTAGAATGGGAGTTTTCCTATCTGAGAGTTTTAAAGAGATTTCATTCATCATATGCTTAGTGGCATGGCTCCAGCTCCAAGAAGGTATCTGAGGCAGAGATTTTAAAATATTCATAATCAAGTTTTTCTGTTCACTATAACATTATGATTGTAAAGTGTTAGTTTGCATAAGCCCTTAACACCAAAAGCAACTGATATGCATCACTCCAAATCCTGTGAGTTTCCCTTTTTCAGGGGAGTCATGTGAGAGTGTTTCTCTACTTCCTTCAAGTCAAACCCACCTTCATTTTTAGGAACAGTTCAGCAAACACTTCTCTGGGACACTCCTTTCCAATGACCAGCTCACCCTGGCCCAGTGGCGATTGAGCAGGGAAGGCTCCTGTTTTCAGGGAAGAATCGGCCCATTCCAAGGAAGCTGGGAGAATGTTTGTTTGGCAGGTGTGTGTGTGCTGGCTTTACCCCATCCACTGAGGCTGCTCAGCACTCTGGAATGCTCCTTGCCTGCACCGAGGGAGTTACTGGGCAGGGGGAAGGTTTTTATTCTATAAACACAGCTGATCACATGGAGCCACCACTTCTCAGCACCAAACTTGTAAGACAAAGGTGTGAGCTCGGAAGAGATCATCTGAAAGAGGGGACTAGAGAATCAGAATCTTTAAATCCATATTTAGTTCCTGAGCTGATTTTTTTCATAAGTGTTGCTTCTGAGTAATTCTTCCCATTCAGTAGAAGTCACTGTAAAAAGAAAACCAGTGTATGGGCATGCCATGTATCATAAATCACTTCATCACACATTGAAGCTTGGCCAGTCCTGGGTGAAAACCAGGCAGATGTTTAACACGCCATGGCACAGCAGCTCCCCAGAGCAGATTTCAGTGGGGCAGGAAAAACGCCACAAAACTGCAAAGAAAGACTGAGTTAGGGCGAGACGTAATTACCAAACCTGGACTATGTCCAGGACACTGGGGCAAACCCTCCTGCCTCTGCAAATTTGATTTTAACAACTTTAATTTTAAACACCTGATAGTAGTATTTCTTGCCAAGTGAACAGATTGCTGAAAGTAAGAGAGGCAGCATTTCCTAAATAGAAAAAAGATCCTTAGAAAATTAAGAAAGGAAATTAAAAAAACAAACAAGAGTTTCCTCCTATAAGATTTGTGACACCTCAGTGGGAAACCATGAAATATCTATGGCAAAAACACATTTTCTGGGTTGTAGGTCAGCTTAACTTATAGCACCCCACAGCTCAGGTCAATATTTTGTGCATTGAAGTGATGGATTGTAGAAAGTGGAACTGCACAGGGCCATTGGCAGGGGGAGTCCAGGTCAGAGAAGTACAGAAACAAAACAAGAAGAACCTGCCTAAAATAAGAAGAAAACTCAGCTTATTTTGCTGTTGAAACATATTTATGCACCAGCATTTATTGATGACATTGCAAATATCCACCTCTGACAACCAAATTGTTGCTTATGTGGAATTCAACTGTGTCTGCAGCCCTGCAACAAAACAAGCAAAGCAAAATGAACACCTGAAAGAAAACCTCTTGTATAACACAGACTCTCAGGATATCAAGAGGAACACTGCTGTCCTTGGTTACCCCTGAGATTTGCCACATGAGCAGAGCAAATCAGTTCTCACAGCAATTTGCAAACTTCGGAATAAGCAAGTCCTGATCCTGCTTTAGCACGGGGAGATGGAATAGGTGATTTTGTGGGTGTTCTTCCAGCCAGAAATTTCTGTGATATTAAGGCCCACTCTCAAAACCTATAAACCAGGTTCCAAAAGATAATAGTAAAATAATAAAGCATATACTACTGCAAGTTGTTAGGTGCTGCAGGAAACCAATGCTACCCTGCAGAAGGGTGCCCCAGAATAGTTTGCAGATGAGTGGTTTTAAGTAGAAGAAGCTGTACTTGCATCACACTGAAGTAACTAGAAGCATGTGGAGAATCTATTTTTCTGGCTTTTTCACCCAAGTGAAACAACCTTCTCTAGTTGCTGCTGAAAGGAATTTAATGAAATAATCTATATGTGAGATTATTTCTATGTTTGCATGAAACATAAAACAAGTGTTCGGGACTTGCTCTGTCCCATTTTCAGCTCTGGTTGTGTTGCACATGGCACATATTTATCTCAGATGGAAAAAATCTGCAGCACTGATTTCCCTGGTGTATGTGTTACTCACACCAGAGTGTTGGATACCACTGTAAGAGCAGAGCCTGAGCTGTGGCTGCTGAGCACATGGCCCTGAGTCACACATGAGCTTCAATTCTCTCAGGGGAAGAGGAGGCTCAGGCAGGTGCAGCTGTAGCTGTGTGTCAGCATGCTAAGGATCCTGCTGCAGGCTCTGGTCGCAGCCTCCTGCTGAGCAATCCTCACACCAGACCTTACATCAGTGCTGCCACCCTGTCCTGAATACCCCCAAGTCTGAACACATCCACCATGAGAAAGTGTCACTTCAAGGTTTAGGGGGTGGCCACAAGGCCCTGCAGCCAACCAAAGAAAGGGCTGAGCCCTCAACAGCTTTGTTGTGGGGTTGGTCTTAGCATGTCCAAGGTAGTTGATGCCCAGAGAATGCAGCAGACCCAAGCTCTGGTGTATTGCATTTTTAATCAGCTCTGCTGCCTCATTTCAAGAATGGGAGTGTTTACAGTCAGTATCAAAAAAAGTATTATTATTATAGCTTTGCTACATACTGGCCTGTTCCCAGGTGCGCACTGTTAAACAAGAAAGTACAATTCACGAGTTGAACAAAATAGCAAAATGTTCCATGTTTCACAGTTTCTGCAGCAGCCTGGGAACAAAACACAGATATACTTTATCCACCCTGCTGGTGATGAAGCTCAAACACTTGTCAGAGGTTTGTTGTTATTTTTAGCCATGATACAGAGAAAACTATAGCAGAAACCATTTTTCTTTCCCTTTTAAAACCCTTGTATGTAGAAAGGAGGCAATGGCTTTACACAGCTATTTGTCCATTACACAGCTGCTTGTCCATTTTTTCTGAGCAGAGTAATGAAAAAGACCAGAGCAAAACTTCAGCTCCAGTTCTTCTCTAGTGAAAACCAAGAGAGTTTCACCACAGAGCAGTGGAGCTGTCAGATAGTACACAACAGGACAGAGTTAGGCCCTCTGATACAAGTGTAAGAGACTAATCGCAAACACTGGGATGAAAACGGCATTTCCCTTTTCTTTTGTGTTACCCTATATCCTCACCTCCAATATTCTGTCTCTTCTAAAACTATCAATGAATTGGGTTTTCTAATGCAAAAATTACTTCAATGAATTGGCAAGCAGAAAGACATCACCTTCTCTAACCAGCAGGAAACCCATTTCCACCCTAGCCTTGAGCTTGCAGTCACCACCACAGCTGAGGCTGTCTATAAACATGGATAGGCCCAGTGTCCAGCCATGGTCTGCATTTTCAGTCTCAGGACACTAAAATTCCACGCTAAGCCCATTACCTGCATTGGTATCCAAAACCTGTGCTATTGATAACTTAAACAATTGCTTTACCAATTCCTATGATGCTTCGGTGTCCTGATTTCAAAACATTTAAGGAGATAATTCCTTTTAAATATAGGCTTAAGCACTGAGGTGTTTTGGAATTAATATGAAAAACAAAAATACCTTTCTCGTTTTTTTGGGACTCCAGTGCATTGACTCATTATTTTTCCTAATAAAGAGAAGCATTCCTTTTTTACTTAAAGATATGATATTTTACTTTATGACAACCTTGTACATGGCTGACTTTAGGGCTTTTATGCCCAGCTCATGTCACCCCAGTCAGAAAGTAATTCTGCAATTAACCTTGCTACAACCCCAGAAGGTGCAAAGTGTCATTGGTCTGCCTTAAAATTGCAAGCACATGGAGAAACAGTGGTGCAATTTTTCTGAATTAGAGAAAATGACCACACTTAAAAAAAAATTAATAAAAAAAGAAAGAAAGAAAAAAAATTACACTGTTCTAATCACACACAATGTTTGAAAATTAATCCAAATATACAAAAAGCCCAGCCTCACACCTTCATGCTACATCCCATCAGTCTGAAAAGCTTGTAACAGACTGGCCTAGCCCACAAAGTCTGTTCAGAAACAGACCAAAATCACTGTCTTGTGCCATTCCAGGGGAACCCAACTAACTCCTTTATTTAGGTCTAAACACTCGTAGCTTTTAATGGGAAAAAAAGAAACACAGTAAACCCTCGTGATGTTGCCCATAATGTATTGCTTCCACCACTTGTCATGCACACACCTCACACACACACACACACACACAAGCATGTTAATTTTTACTGCTCAAGAGAAGCCTGAGTTTGAGACAAAAAGCAGCAGTCCATCACCTCATGTTGTTCTAAAACCCTGACATTTACAGAGCTCTTTCCAAGCCAGTTCATTAAACACTGCATGCATCTTAAGGCCATATGCAGCAGTATAATTTAGAGTGTATATTTTATAGGTTTATTTTTCTGGTTTACCCGCTGATTATTACGTGCTGTAAAATTTCAATTATCCCAACCAGTCAGGGGAATAAAAAAGGTTAATAAAAAGTAGGTGATGGAAAAGTGTGTGTTAACAAATGCCATAGAAAAGAAGCCAATGAGACACTCAGATTTCAGTGTTATTAATGCCCTTTTCTCACAGACAGATTAGCTGTATGAATAAAAAGCACAAAACTACAACTAAATCTTCTCGTTCATTCTTACATGCAGCAGATATTTCAAACCACTGTGGACAAATCCATAGGTGAAATTTATCTTAGCTTTCCCTGTGCAAACTCATAGACCTGGGAAGAACAGCACAGCCTAAATTAAGGGCTGAATTTCACCCAGCTAGTAAAAGGAAAGACTTGAAGGAGATGAGAATATGCCTGCAAATTTACCACATAATGTGTAAGTTAAACAACCCAATTCTTGAGAGTGGGGCATACGTACAGGCATAAAATGGCTGCTGATATAAAGGGAAATGTTCCCAAATAATTTCACTTTGTCAATTTGCATAATTTATATTGACACCGAATGCCCTTAAGAGCTGTAAACACAAAATGCTGTACTTGAAAAAAAAAAAATCACAGAAAGGGCTGGCAATTTTTTTTTTTCAGTGCGCCAAACCTGTAAAGCTGGGGTGGTGATACTTGGTAAGTTGTCACTGATAAATCCAAAATAGAGGGTATGTAAAGATGTGACAATATGAAAGGCCCCAACTGCATAGTGACTTGTTCAAGCAAATTATTACACATATACAGTTGTTTTAACTGTGTACCACTTTCTCATGAACAGTGATTTTTAATGCATGTTCACCTGGTAGTCTTAGCCAATTTCTGTAGTGTCTAAACTTGTTAAGACAAACAATTTCTCACCAAAGGCATTCCAGCTGATTAGGCCTGACCCCATTCCAATGTGTGTATTTTCTGTTGTCACTGCTGCTGTCAAGATGACACCTCTGTAGGATGCCCCTAAGTCCACAGCCTGCACACCCAATTTTTGAAGGCTAAGGAAGCTTGGCAGATGTTTCCAATCTCTTCTTGCTTTCAAGAAGTTGACTTTGAAGCAGCTTGCATATTCATTCTGGCTTGCTTCTTTGTTGAGCAGTAACCTGGAAAACACAAACAGAATTAGGGTACAACACTGAAAATAGCTGCTTTTCAAGAAATTTCTCAAATTTCATTTTTGTGTAGAAGAAATAATTTTGACTTCTCCACAGCTCCTGAATGAACAAAACTGATACCTTTAGCGTGTCCCACATAAAGTTACGTAATACCAAGCAAAACAAAGGAAATGTGCTGGCCTTTATCCAGTTGACATCAAAAGCCTTTCAATCCTCTTATGCAAGATGAGCAATGCAACATTTCACTCCAGCATTGAGATCCCCTGCTGCAGTGCTTTCCTGGCAGAAATGGGGCTGGGGTTTTTTTTCCTTCTTAAAAGTAACAAAAATATGCTGCAAAACAACATCAGGAGAACTATGTATATATCACACTTTATTTCTGCTTATTAGGTCAAACTATAAATTCAAGGGCTGCATAGAAGCTTGCACTATCACTGAGTTATGACTAATGCCTTGCTCACAGAGTATGAACTGTGGCTCATGAGGAGAACATCCTTTGCATTTTCATCTGTATGTGCAGCTGAGTCTTTGTTTCAGGTGCAAACTTAAGTCATTCTTAACTACAGAAATGTTATTATAATGCAGGAGCTCCCCTATGAGTTCCTTCTCTGCTTCCCAATCTTGCACAAAAAAAACCAAAACAAACCCAACATACTTTTTTCAGGTCATAGGGCAGAACTAGATGAAATGGAAGCTAGGTGAGTATTTATCTTTAGAGTTCACGGGGTTTACCTGGTATAAATTGTTTATATTCATAGCAATGCATTTGTTTCAATTTCAGTTCAGGATGATATTTAAACCTGAGCTTTCTACACTGTCTAATTGGCAACAGCTATCAGGTCCTCTCAGCATGAAGTCTTGCATTAATTTCAAAGCAAAACACTACTGGCAGCATGACTGGAATTCTGTAGGCTTTAACTGCCAAGCTTGTTCAGAGACATTCCTGCAGCCAACTTCCTTCAGCATGTATCTGCATGGGACAGTGGTACCTGAACCAGCTGTAAGTCAGATTTCTGGAGCACGATGTGATCCCAAGGAGAATGCGCTGTTACCTCTGTTAACTTGGTAGAAAAGCTAATCCTGCTATTACCATAACTCTCTGTAGTCTCTTGGTGGAGCAGTAAGGAAAAAAAATCTAAATTACCAAATGTGATCCTTACTATTTATTTCTTCCATTTAAAAGACTTCTCTATAGAGCTAACCCTCATTTTGTTTTGGGGAAGGAAATGCATTAGGAATTATGCTTAGCAGATGAAATTCAGAAAAGACTGAAAGAGTTGGTATTCCCATTTCTGCCTGTGAAGAATCTTAGCAAGAGCCCAGCTGCTCAGGTGCCCACAGGATGAAGCCTGATTTCAAAACTGAGCAGCCAGGAGGATGCAGGTTCCTCAGAGCCATGTTTAGATGGTGTAGCCTCCATCTAAGATGCCACACAGAGTCCATGGGAATTGGCTGGTTTGGATAAGGAACCCCAAGAGTACTTGCACTGGCACAAGTAAGTGCGGGTGCTGGAGCCGGTCAGAAGGAAGGCCTGGCTAGAGAGACCCAGGAGGGAAAGCTCTCTGTTGTTCAAATAAACCTGCCCAAATAGCTGCTTTCCTTTCCTGTCCACTTTCTTCCTAGCCATCTTGCATGGACTCTCTGCTTCAAAAGTAAGACAGCATAAAGAAAACACAGGATTTTTACCAATTCTCTCTTTGACTCTTAGCAGAAGAGGCAAGGATTTATTAATGTCTCCCAGGAGAGCCAAGATCTAAATGTAACAGCCAGAGGCAAGCCACAAATGTTGGAAGAGGAGAGCTGGCATGAAGCACCAACCTTGCCAGTGGCAGGGAAAAAAAAAAAAGGAAAAAAGCCTGCATTGGACCTGCTTTTTGAATTTGAGACTCTCCCAGAAAACAGAGCAGAACCATTCTGGGTTCACATCAAAAAGGAGCAAATGGAGATGGAATATGTCTATATAAAAGGGTTGGGAAGTAGAAGGAAAAGCCTACTTCTGTACTGGTTGTCTCTCTGTATGACTGAGTAGTCAAAAGCAGCAGTAAAAATTATCTACTATCATTAAAATTATCATTATCTATTTCTAAAATCATCTTTATCTCTGGGAATAGAGGTCTTCTTCTTCTCCTGGGAGCACAGGACTATTTTTTTTCTTTGCTTAAACTTTTTACAGGATTACAGCTACTTTAACATTTGTTTATTTTGGCATGGAGCCTTTGCTAGATATTAAATTGAACCCTTCATTTCCCTCAGGCTTTCATGTGTTACAGGGAAAGAGTCTTTTCTTTATAGCTCTGTAAGATGATCTCAGCCCCAAGACTGAGGTATCTCCTCACCCCTCCCATATGGGATGTGACTTCTTCTTCACTGATCTCGATGTCTTTATGTTGTTCTTTTACATGCTTGTATCTTGTTCCTTTCTCTCACTTGAGGGAGGATTGAAGCACTGAAAGAGTTAACATCTCGCCTGGGCCTGCAAATGATCATTGGTGCTTGCAGGGGGAATGTGGCTGGGGCTGTGTTAGGATTCGCTGTATGGTTGGTTTTGGGATTTTTTTGTATTTAATTTAAGCTACAGGGCCACTCTGCGCAGGCTGCAGGGTTGCAGCTTGTTCCATTCTGGAGGCTCCAATGTCCACAAAACCCCATGTCTGGGTTCTAAGATATCGATATTTATTTATTGCTGCCTTTGGAAGCCTAAATTAAAAGCACATTGTTGGATCTCAGTGTAATGCATCACAGTGTTCTTGTTGACCAGAGCAGAACACAGATAACCAGGATCAAATCCAGCCTCAGATCCTAATCCCAAAGCAACCTTCCCTTACGGGATGGCAGAAGGCGAGCAAAGGAGTGGAAGCATGGGGTCAGACCTTGTCTGTAGGTGTGACTTTCCCTGGCTTACTTTTGCCTGAATTACTTCAGTCTTGCCCAGAGGGACACGGTGACACCAGAGGGAAACATCTAATGTCCCCCTTTAGCTGGCAGTGAGAAGGATTAGGAGGCCTCATCTCCAGGTCTCACCAAAAGAGAAGGCTGCAAATGATTTTCCTGGCCCATCTTGCACACCTACAGTCCTCAGAGACAAGAAGCCTAGTTGCTAGGCTAAAGTGCTTTCTCTTATGAAAACACATGTGAGAAAGTGTTAAACTGTGCAGTGTAGTATTTTGGTTTCTACATCCCCATATGAAATGTGTCTTGCCTGGGGAAAACAGAACGGAAGAAAAACATCCCCTGGAAATATCTGCATAATTTACTCCCACACACCTAGTGAGAGATTTACAATTGAACAGCAGTTCCCCTGAAACCATCACCACATTGTGCTCTGAATTACACTTTTGTACTCCTACCTGCAAATTATACTGTTAATTAGTTAATGGCTGTAAAGTGCTTTGGAGAAGAAAAGAGCCCTCATTACATACCATTGTTCTGCTCTCCAGTGTGCAATGTTCCACTCTTCATTAAACTCCAGCCTCTTCCCAGACCTCTTGCTAGCAATTAAATTTCATATTCTCAAGTAGCAAATTAGTCTGAGATCAACATCACTGTTCAGAATGTGTTTCCTGAAACTTTAGCTTCAATTGTATTCTAGAAAATTTCAAGCTGATGTCTTACATGAAATTCCCAACCCTTGATCTATGTCTCGTAAACCTCTCTTTGGATAAACCAAAACCTGCTTTTCTTTCCTATAGACAAAGGAAATCTAATATATGGGATGCGATTTTTCAAAGTTCAAATGCCACTGAGAAGAGCAAACAAGGGGCCAGATGTTCAGAAGAGCTCAGCATGCAGAATACCGGGAACTAAAGCTTTTTTCATCATGCTGAAACCCACTCCTGGCAGCACACCCTGGTGAGAGGCATTTGAAAACTTAGCCCCTTCTGCCACCCAGCCAAATTTAAGATTCATTTGCCCTTAAAATTCCTGGATGCCTTCACTAAGTATAATATCCAAGCTGAAGTTAGCAGGAGACCTGGCTCCTTTCTCTAGTTTCTGCTTTAGATGGCTGAACTGTGTTCCTTGCTGTATTTGGGAAAAGATGCCCACAGCCAAACCTACAAGCAAGTAAAAAAGCCAAAAGGGAAATGAAAAATGTCCTTTTAGGTAGAGCAGAAAAGACAGACAGCACAGAAGTTGTACCTGGAGAAAACAACCATGACTATCATCTTAAACAAGAGAAAGGGCCTGATAAAAAGACTTCCATGACAACAAAGTCTGATGGCCACCAGTAAAGTACAGAAGAGGGGTTTAATTTACAGTTGAGGTGGTATCTCTGTTCTGACTGCTTTTACCACAATTTATTTTGCAGTGTCAGCCAAGATAGAAGTTGAAGATGATCTGGTCAGCCACCTGATTCTTGCCTGGTATTTTCATTCTCTTTTCTTTTAAGCAATTCTTGCCTGAGAAATGGTCACAGTCAACAAAAACACTGCCTTTCCTACAATGGCAAATCCCACGCAAACAGCCAGTGGGTGGATTTCCCACTTCACAGAGGTTGCCATGAGGACAGAAGAGATGAAGTTTTTACCTCCTCTGGCAGGTAAGGTGGGGACATGGCAAGACAGAGAAAATCCAGGCATTTTGCAGGTTTCATAGAACAGAAGGGCATAAATATACCAAACACATTAATACATTAATTCCTGCACCAGGTCTTCAATTTCTAGAAGAGCTTAAAAATATATCTTAAAAGTCATCAAATTCATTCTCTCTCTTTGGATCCACAAAATTCAGCCCCCGCTCACAAGCAGTGGATAATCTAAAAAAAAAAAAATTGAACAAATATTAGGAAATACCCAAATTTTTTGTGCTACTGAATTCTAAAGGGCATAAAGAGTCTGGGAACAGAGCTGAGAGGTATCAACTGGTGATTTGCAGAACCTGAAGCTTCAGCTTTGGTCTTCAAGACCTCAAAGGGCGCTCCAGCCACCGCAAACACAAATCCAGGTGTAACTGGAATAATCACCACCCTATGTTATCTTTGCAGCGTTGTATCTCGTCCGCCTGAGCTCTGGGCATCCCCTCACTATCACACACCAAGTGCCTACTCTGAGAACGCCTCTCGGTGGTTTTGGTATCGTGAGATTGTCAGGGACAGGGCAGTGTAGGCACTTAGGTCAGTCTGCACAGAAACCTGACACAGAAAACTCAGATACTGAGGTATGGGGCTCCTCTTCCAAATGTCAGTTCTGCAGCTTATGACACTGATTGCACACCTAAGCAAGAGGTCTAAAGAGGTGGACTGGCTCCTGCATAATTTATAGATCTTATTCCCTGCCCTTAGTGGCTCTGAACCGCATCCTGCAAACACATGACCCACAAGAAATTCAGAGAGGGGCAGGTCTGGGTCACCCTTCTGGTACATGGGTTGATTTCTGAATAACACTTGTGGTTCTCTGGAGGCTGGTGAAGCTCCAGGAGGGAAAAGAGAGTGTGAAACACCATCTGAGGCTGACCATGAGGTGTGATGGGACTAGAGTGGCTCCTGGGCCCCAGACAGGCCCACAGGAGCCCACCAGATGCTCCTCGCACCCTGCAGGGCCTAGGAAAGGTGGAAAAGCACTTTTCCTAAGGAAAAGCCGCAGAGAGCACAAGGACAAGGATAGTCCTCTAGGTGGCATCCAGAAACTCCAAACTTCACACAAAACTCTTGCCGGGGCTGCACACAGCCTTGTCCTTCGCCATTACAGCGATGTCATTGTCAATGTCCTGTCATTGCAGCCGGTAACAATCACACCTCTGATGCTTCTTCATCCCGTGCCAAGTCCTTCGCAGCTTAAACTGAGCTCATTCTGAGGCACTCAGCTCTAAGGAAATGGCAAGAGGTCTAAGGAAAGGTCCTTTACAGGAATCTCCCTATTAGAAATTTTCCTCATTCATAAGAGGAACAGATTGAAACCGACGAATCAGGGTTGGGAAGAAAGGAGGTATTTATTAAACAGTTATGGCCTTTCCTATTAGCACACTTTAATAACACACAGGAATGAAGTAGAAAAGCACTAGTTTTGCACTGTTAATGATTATGTCTATTCCAGCACAGCTTGTGAATCCAGTGCCTTGTCTTTAAGGCTGTCTAATTCCATGTGTTTCAAAGGAAGATAAAATGCCTGCAGAGAGGATAATTACAGAATAACCTTTCGCTATGGCAAGTTTCCTCCTAACGTGCTTTGTTATGTCATCTATCACAAAGGTTCTAACTCCTCTAAGCTTACATCATGTGTATATAATGCTTGTTGTCATTGCCATTATTTACAGTTGCATCCAGGCTGAAACCGTGGCCCTACAGAGTCAGTGCAAGTCCACTGCAGCAGAACCAGGATGTGGCTCCTCACTTTTTTCAGGATTCTTTCCATGTCTGGGCTTCAAAGCTGCACCCCACTATTCCCATAGCTTTGTCCAGGTTGCATGGGTGTGTTAAAACATCTGTAAAACAAGACAAAAATGTTTCTGAAGTGCAAAGGCTTTACTGATGGGGTCCTTTCTTTCTCAGCCCATGCTTTCTGTGCGACCTAAGAGCATGCTGTCAGGTGAACTTCGTGGGTTGAAATATGAACAGGTCAATAATGAAAACAGGATAGTATCTACTACTATTACTAATTGTAATGAAAATCCAAGTGAGAGATAAATAAAACCCAAAGGAAACAAGTAATTCCCAGTACAGTTGCTCCCCACCCGCTGACTGATGCCCAGCCAGTCACTGAGTAAGGGTGGCTCCTGGCCAACTCCCACCAGTTTCCACACTGACCATGATGTTCTGTGGTGTGGAGTATCCCTTTGGCCAATGCAGGTCGCTGTCCTGGCCATGCTCTATCCCATGAGTCCTGCTTGCTGGCAGAGCATGAGACACTGAGAAGTTCTTGACTGCAGAGAGCACTGCTCAGCACAAACTAAAACATCCTTGTTGTCACCCTGAATGCTTCTCACCCTGAATTCAGACCACACCACTGTAACAGCTACTAGGGAGAAAATTAACTATATCCCAGCCAAAACCAGGACAATATCTGCCCCTTATTCCATGGCATTCAAGTCATGCCAGCTCCCACACTTCCCAATACCTGATCATCTTTCCTGTGTTTTGGTATATATATATATATATATATATATGTAAATCCACACAGGTAACATTCCCAGATTCTCTCAGTCATGAACCTTACCTATAAGAGTCCATTAAGTTAATTTAATCCTTAGTTCCTAACTTGGATCCATCTGTCATAACAGTATTTCAGGACGGGAAAGATGGTGCTGAGCAGTGTAACAGCATTCCCTCTGCTGCAGATGGAAAGAAAGGTGCTGAGAGTATTTTTGTGGATTTTTAGTGGCACCTTGGATGAGATTATGGAGGGTCTAGACATGCTGAGGTTCTCCGGGGGCACCAGAGCCCCTCTGGGTGTGGGTGTCTAAGCCAAGTTTGAGTGTCTGGAGATGCTGGTGATGACCCTTGTGGTGTGTGTATGGGGAAAGTTCACATTCTACATCAGTGGAGGAATGAAGAAGGTGCTGCTGTGATGGACTGATTATTGACAGTCATGGCCAGATTTGGTCACAAACAGAACCCCAGGATGGGTCAGGTTGGAAGGCACCACAGTGGGTCATCTAGGCCAACCTCCCTCCTCAAGCAGGATCATCCTAGAGCACACAGACTATGTCATGTGCCACTGCACACAACATATGTCGTCATAATCAACATTATATATTTCCCTGAGTTTTAGTAATCTAGAACATTTCTTCAGAATAAAGTGTTTCCATGTTTTAATTTCCATGTTGCTCTCAGCAGACTTGTGAGGCAGGCTGAATAATGCCTGGGAAGGTAGGACTGTATTATTTACTACATTTTTCAGATTATGATGCATAGGCAGACTTGGGCAGGGGTTTTGTTAGCACTGCGGAGGGGGGAGCTCTGCCCTTGGAGTTTTCATTTCTGAATTTGAAAGGACTGCTTGTTTTTGTTCTTCTCTGTTCCTGTACTGTTCAAGACCAGAAAAAGAGGGAAGAGCTGGAAAAAGGCAACAGTGTTCCTTAGTTTACAAACCAGGAAGAAAACTATCATTAATGATCATAAAGATGATGGTTTCAACTGAGAAAGGGATAAAAATATTAATTCCATGAGACATGACCGTTGCTAAATTCAGGCAGCAGAGCCCTTTTTTCCATCTTCCTCCACCCCCAATGATAAGACTTACACCATACTTTCATTTTCCATCCCTTGGTATGACCCCTGCAAAGGCAGAGGCCAAAACTTTGCTTTACATCTCCCCCTTCCAAACCATCTTTAAACTCTCGTGGGGAAAACTGGACATAGAACAAGGAGACCCTTTTTGCTCCATCTCTGCTGCAGGTGCTCCTGTGCAAATCCAGCATTACAGTGTGGGGGCTGCAGAAGGGGAGCTTTCTTTTTTAAGATCTAATGGCAATTTCAGGTGTTAAGAAAACCTGCCTCTATCTTCATTGTTACATCTTGCAAAGTGTTTTGACGCTGCTTCTTTGTCAAATCACAAACTACAAAACCATGTGTTTTGCTGGCAACAGTTGTTTTTCTTGTAGTCAAAATAATTTCCTATGGAAGTAGCAATGCTAGGGCGCAAGTTTGTTTCACAGAAAATTGAACTCTTTGCAAATAGAATTGTGTGTTTTCTTACTGAATTTTTTCTTTTAGGAAGCTCAAATTAATAATAAGTTAATAATAATTAATAAGTTTCTGGCATAGCTGTGTGTAATCACATGCCTTATCTTAGGCACGTGGAGGTATTTGTGCCAAATGCCATGAATCATCCTCCTAGTCATTTTCAATCATGATCTGAGGTTTCACAAGATTTTTAAAGGCAATCTATGTTTAGGCACCACCTCATCCTTAAGGTTCTGCTCGTGGTTTGCAATGTGTTTTTTACAGTGGATCACTCTCTGCAGGATTATTCCCTGGGCTAGGATTGCCATTCATTCTGAATTTCTGGAATCACTCATGCTTCAATATCTCTCGCTTTTGATTTGATGCACAGCTACTGCCTTGCAATTCATGGCAGTGGTGAGGACAAGGGGAGGAAGCAGGGGCTTGCAGCAGAAAGAAGGCTGTATGGATGTGTCTCTCTTTCAGTCACATACCAGTTGCTTCCTTCATAGCCTTTAATCCATTGGGATTGTCACTTTGAGATGCGATGCTGCCTTTGTAGTTATAGATGGATATGCAGACTAAGAAAGGCAGGGGCACCAACACAGTAGGTCTTTATAAACACCCTTTTTTCTCCTCAGTTTTGTCTGTGTAGAGTTTTGCAGCTTCCTATTTCTTACACCAATAAAATTTAAATTATAATTTAAAAGTACAGTGTTTTTATTCCTGGACATTGTGTGACAACTCAGTCCAAAATGAAAGAAAAATGAAGGATGATGGCAAGTTTGTTGGGAAAGGATTGTTAACTTAAGGCAAGTGTGATAAATGTGAAGAGAGACAACTACGTTATTCTATCAGTTCTGGTCTCTGTGCAAAGCTAGGGGCTTGTATATTCTGTAACTTGTAGCCTTTATGAAGTGCCAGTGAACCAAAAGAGAAATTGCTGCATGATGCCAGTGCTTTCTAATAGTGTGTGCTTTGAAAAATGGTACTGAGTTCCTATTTTCAATTAACTCTGTAAGTGAAAAGATAAATGGAGACAGAGGAATCACTGCTCCATTATCTATTCACCTGTTCACTGGAGATTAATTTTCAAATAGGCTTAAGAGTATTGACTATAACATAAAACCCAGATACAAATACAGGAAAAATTAGGAGCTAGGCAATCTTTCACACTCCATTTATCCTCCTGCACTACATTTAAAACTCAGTCTAAAACCTCTAAGATTTTGAGGAAATAGAACTTTCGCCTCCCTCTACCCACCCCAGAAACATATTCCCCATTAGTTTTCATATCTGCAATGTCCTTAATCTACTGAAACAAAGCTACTTTTGCCTTCTGAAGAGTGTGTGATTTAGTTAGCCTATAGAAAATATAGCTAAGTATATTTCTGAGCAAGTATATCCCATTCTGGGGATGGAGCAGTTACTTGGCCTTTTGCCTGTTGATATATCTCTGAACAAATACTGAAAAAGAGAGCATATATATAAAACAAAGAGGAAGGTTGTAGCTATAAATATCAAAAATACTTGTGTAGATGTAACAGAGATTCTAGTGCAGGGAAAGCTTCCACTGTACATAGTAGAGGAAAAATTCATGATCGTGTGGAGGGGTGGTAAACGTAAAGGCACAGCCAGGAGCTTCTGTTTCGGGAAGGAGGTGGGAAAAACCCTCATAGAACCTGCCCTGCACACCCTGGAAGGACAGCTGAGATCCAGGAGAACAAAGGCAAAGGTCTTTTCTGCCCATGGACACAGGGCTTCCCTGGAACTGTGAGTGTTTGAAGGGGATGCTTGGGGCTGCTCAGTGCCACCTTTGAAACAAACTTTGGCCCTCAGTCCTTAAGCAGCAAAATTCAGTCACTCCTGCCTTCTGGTCCGCTTTTTCTCAAGTGACAATCAGCAAGACTACACAACAAAACTGTTTAAATTGATAGAGTACTTCTGGAGAGGAGTTCTTGAGCTATACATTGTAATTCCATCTGTCTTCATTCACTCCTGTGCAGAGATGTCAAAGGTGTGAACAGGAGATGGAAACACAGTGGTTCTGAGCTTTTGCTTTTCTTCTTCCCCTTTTTCGACAGCAGGAACTCTAGCTGCTCTCTAGTCCAGGCATTTTCTGCTGGGCACACCATGGAAAGGAGTATGCAGCCTCCCAGTCATTGCCAGATGACAAAGCATGTGCAACAGGAATAGACACAACATCCAAGGAGGCCTGGGCACTGGCACGACCCATTGCTCCTCAAAGCTGGTGGATTCTGAGCCATGAGCTTAAAAGCAATTAGAGGACAACTGCCAGACCTCTTAGGCCTTGCCTCCTCAGGAGACCAGGGTAAAATGGCAGGGGAATGACATCAGCTATAGTTTGCATTTTTGTTTCTTTATTAAAAGTACTCTTACTTTTACCTTCACTTTCAATATTGTGACCTAAATTTTAACTCACTCTAATACTGTGGAAACTACTGTGTGATGTTCACAGTGAGCTCTGCAGATACTGCAACACCGAATTTATATAAATTGGCTTTGTAAAGAAAGCTTTTGGGGTATCTTCAAGTCTAAACATTATGGAGATCCAAAGAATCTCACTAAAGCTGGACAGCTAGCAAAGAGCATCAAGTGGTAGGAGGGAAATTTTTCCAGGCAGGCTTTGTCCCATGCTTGTCCTGCAGTGAGAGGAAGTCCACAGCTTCTGTTCGTTTCCCCAGAGAAGCTGGGGATGCCCCATTCTTGGAAGTGTTCAAGGCCAAGATCAGCCTGGTTTAATGGAAGATGTCTCTGACTGTAGCAGGGGGGATTGGACTAGATGATCATCACTCCAATAATTCTTTTCTCCTAATCTGACAGTATCTTTGACCCTTTTTTACCCACTCTCCCAAAGCTGGTAGGAACCTTAAGGATGTGGAAAGCTACAGGGTTTCAGTCATTTTCTCTCAGACAGACACCAGTGCCACCAGTGTTCCACAAGTATCAGAAGTGATGAGCCTGATTCTTAAAGATTTGAGCCCTTTGCCCACCCTCTTGCCCAGAGAGCTGTGCATGCCTTGCCTGACAAGCTGGATGCCACTAGATTAGAGTACATGACTGAGCTCTGTTTGCCTTCTGCACTGGCACTTTAATCTGGGGACATTTCCTTTATTCAGCTGCCAGTTTACACAAAACTTGTGAAAACATTTTTTTTAATGTTTTTTTCCTTACACCAAATGTGCCAAACCTGTGAGGGGATATTTGGGGTCAGTGGAGATAAATTTCACTGGCTGTTCAGCTGTGATCCTGGATTTGTAAGACCAAACTGTGATTGGCTGAAGTTACCTGTAATCACACAAATGAGTCTATCAAAAACTCATTAAATATATTTTCTACACCCTCAAGAGCTAAATAGATTTCTAGTTAAATAATAATTAAGATTCTGCATAGGGCAACTTGGGCCAGCACTAGTGTTCTGAATGAGGTTTTAAATGATAAGGGGCAAAGGATACTTGGTGCATACTTCTACTTGCTAAACTTAGTGACCCAAAGGGAAGGATTGGTGTTTATTACATACATTAAAAATGTGATTTCTTAGAACCCATGGGATCTGGGTTCCAAGTTTTTGGTCAGTGTTTGTAGTTCTGTTCACACCTCTGTTTGTCTTTATGTCTGCACTTAAGAGGTGGCCATATTTTAGCAGAGTGGATGTGGTATTTCTCACATATTGAGTTTCTGCTGAAAGGGCTGTTTTCTGTGTGAGATGGAGTGAAATGTGCCATATAAACATAGAACACAGCCTTAACCCAAGAGACACTGTAGTTTGAGCCTGTACTGCACTCCATGATTAGGCCTTTGAGGGCCTTGGGAATAAAACTGAATTCCTCAAAGCTAGTGTGGATAGGATGGGCAGAAAAGGGCATAAAGGGAGAGAAGCACATGGCGAAGAGGTCACCTGCTGTCTTGTACAAGCTACAAACTCTGACAAGCAGAAGAGCTCATGCATGGTCACCTGAGGCTGATAGGAAGGTAGGGAGTTCCCACTGCAATTCTTATTTTTTGGCCAGCCAGAAGAATTACAGTTTCTGTAGCATCCTTATCATGGAAACAGCCCCAGGTCTGCCAAGTTATTGGAGAACAACCTGGTCCTCAGAGATCATAGACTCATAGAATCAGAATGTTAAGGGATGGGAGGGATCTTGAAGACCACCTAGTCACAACCCCTGTGCAATGTGCAGGGACACCTTCCACTAGACCAGGTTGCTCAAGGCATTATCCAACCTGGCCTTGAACACTTCCAGGGTTGGGGCAGCCACAGCTTCTCTGGGCAACCTGTCCAGATGCATCAGGGCTCCCACTAGGAGCAGTACCAATGTCACTGGGAGAGCCTCTGCTCAATTTTGACCCTTTTTCAGCAATTTTGCTCACAGCTGGGGCCAGGGTGTGTGGTCCCTACAACCTTGGTCAGAGAATGAGAAAACCAAGTTTCCCAGAATTGGCTTGTGAGCCTCTGAGCAGTTTAATATAAACAATGATAGCTTCTAGTCTAAACAACCTGCAGGTGCTGTTCTTTCTTACTATCTCCCTGTTCTAAGACGTTGAGCTGACCGGCCAACCAAGTAGAATGTATTGATTAAGTGACCAATCCAATCCATCTGGATTGGAACAGAGCATAAAAGAAGAAGAACTTGTAGTAAAGTAGATTTTCTGCAAACCCAGCCTTTTGTGTGAGTGTCTTTTGTTATTATAACGGTAACAAGGGTGTGTCTGCTTTTGGCCACCAAGCTGCACTGGTGGCTGCACTGGCTAGAGTGGGGTCCCAAGAGTCTTTTGTTTTCATGCCTCAGCACAGTGTCTGACAGGGCAGGGCTTTCCTCCTTGCATGATGCTCTGCAAATAGGGGTGTGGGGGTGTTTTCTCCTTTCCCCTGGAGCACCTGACCCTGGTCGCTGTCTGGGACAGGCTGCTGGGCGGGTGAGGCACAGTTCTGCTCCAGCGCTGTAATGCCGATGTTGTGGTCTCCCTGGTGGGCTGGAGTCCTGTGATATCTTTCCAGCTGGGAATATGCCTAGGATAGAGTTTTAGCACCATCTGCCCCTGAAGCTGTTTGCAGCTTTGGTGTAACATTAGCAAAAATAAGGCTGTTAGAACGAAAATGCTGGGAAACAAGCTGTCTCTCTGCTGCTCTTTTTACCTCACTCCGCTGAGGGTGGCTGAGTGTGCAGGAGCAGAGGGAGGAGAGGAGTCTGGTGAGGGCTGACCAGGAAGAAGCTCTCCCTCTTCTCCCTCCTTATCCTTCTCAGGGAAGCAAAAATCCTTACATCTCCCAGAACATGCTCACTAAGAAAGCCACCCTAATTTCCTCTGCCACAAGGAGCTCTCAGGATCAGGTTCCCATCCCTTAACCCATCACCTGACACACTGAAAGACAAGAAGGGAATCAGGAGCCAAACACAACATTAATCAGATTAGGACCTTTCTTGGGACACCATTATTTTTACTTTGGTTTCCCCGTTTCAGTTACTTACCTCATCTCTCCTAAACATCAGGGGCAGTATCACAGACAGTGGCCTGTAACATTCTTCAAGGTGTAGATTTTCTAGTCTCCAGCCCAAATGTTTACTCCTAGTTCTGGCTAGTCCCCAGCTAGTCAGTTAGTCAGTTGGCTGGACATCTCTTTGTACCATTTGTGCTTTCATCAGGGGCTCCAGCGAGCCTGCACTGTCAAGGGAGACAGCAGGTTTTTTTTATCCTGTTTTCACATTATGAGCTCTGAAACAGCTCAGCTGGGACAAGTTAAGTCTTTGGGGCATGTTCATTGCTGCAGAAGTGTCAAGGAAGATTAAAAACAGGGAAAGAAGTATGACTGCTAGACTAACCCCCAGAAAATGCTAGAGGTGAGCTTTTTGTCTTGGTGCAAGGTAGATGGAGGTTAGAAACTGAACAAAAGCCCACCTTCATCTGCTGCCTTTTCATTCCTACAGTGTGTCTTTAGGTTATAGACAGAGTATTCATGCTTGGTAGTAAAAGACTGGAGCCAATTTTTGCCTGTAATAGGGAAAAAAGGAAGAGCATTCAGCCAACTGTTCAGGTTAGAAAACACCACGGCAGTGGTGGTGCCATCAGTTTATTAGCACAGATGTGTGATGGAAACACCACAGCGAGGCTTCTTGCACTGCTGTCTCTGGGCTCCCTGTCTGTCTGAACAGGAGAGATGGATGAGAAGTGACAACAGCATTGTTTTGTCAGTAGAGGAGGGGCTGCAGAAAGGAGCAGTTGGAGGCTGGACCAGTCTGCTGGCATTTCAGTGTATCAAGCAGAGGCAAAGAGGGGAGTGTTTCACCTGGCACATCACAAGCAACGAAGAGTCAAAGGCCGGGACAGAGGATACACAAAAGAAAAGTTTAGTCACAGTCTCAGGAAAGATGTTCTGTCAGGTGCTGTATTGTTGACTGCTTTCCCGGGGAAATCATGAGGATGGGATTTTTTAAAACCAAATGGGATAAAGAATGAGAAAATTCACAATCAAAACCAGTCCTAAATTGGCTCCCATGTGAACAATGGAGACCCCTTCCCTTCTCTCCTTACCTCTGTTGTTCTTGTTTCCTGGCTAATTCCTCCCTTTAACCACTGTTTATAAGAACAGCCACACTGTCTCTGATGCCTGTGGATGTGACATGTCTCCTGCTTGTCCCACTCCCCCTCTGCTTGGTGCTCCCCATTCTCCTTCCTTCCCTTGCTCTCTCATCTTCTCCCACCCTGCTGCCTGCCACCTGGGTCCAAACTTCTGGGGACCTCCTGCTTCTGCTTTCATCTCTCCCCCAAATTTCCGTGAATTTCTTAGTGCAGACGACTGCAGTGTTCCCAGTCATGAGTCACTGGCCAGGAGACAGAGTTTTCATCCTTGCAGCTCCATGCACCTGGCTAGGTGCAGAGAAGGCTGTGATCCATATTTTGTTTATATGAAGAAGCTGAGAGGCAGCCAAGAGAAGAGGTTTACTTGAAGTGGGATGCAGGAATGGACTGACTCAGTTCTCTGGTATTCCATACCAAATCCTTTCCATTGGCTCGTGGTTCCTGCACTCCTGCCTGACCTATTCTCAGGAAAGCCTGTAATGTGAGAACACTCTCAGTATGTTAGGCAGTGCAGAGGAAAAAACATGACAGAGAGGGAGATCAGACTTAGGTGCAAGGCTGGAAACTTCCCACTTCCCTCTGGATCAAGCATTTAAATCATTGTTGCCATTTCTTGCAACAAAAGACATAGCACTAAACAATAAACAAGGCACATGTAACATTATTTACCAATTAAGAAAGTTGGAAGTCTCCATAAAATGTTCCCCGGATTTGAAGTAATCATGTTTTTCAATGGAATATTAAAAAAAAAAAAATTGGCACACAGCATCTTTCCTGAAGTCTAGGCAAGAGGCACATATTTATTTGCAGTAGCAGCACAGACCATACTGTCTGTAACTAGGTGAGAATGCTAAACAGACCCAGTTTTCTTGCTGGCCTCTGAAAAGAGGGATAAATTCTTCTGCAGACAAAAGACATTGTGCGGACATTGCTAAGATCCTGGCTTCCCAGAATCAGGAAGCTCTACAAATCCAGAGGTTCAGAGTGTGAAAGATTGTTAACTAATTATTATCTTTATTGAGATGCTGTCATGCTCTGCCAGTGGCCCTGAGGTCTGGCAGAAAGTTCAGCCCTACGGCCAGGCAGGGTATTTCTGGAATTGTCCTAATTTATCCTCCCCGGATGACTCACATGCCATTTCTTGTACAGAGGAAGAAGAGCAGTCAGGCTGTTGTTGTCACAGAGGTAGGGATGCTAAAAACAACCGGAAAGCAGGATCTTTGACAGCTCTTGTCTTCTATAGCATTTGACTGCTCTGTCAGAGCATGAATCAAGCAGCACAAAGGTGGTGAATAGGAGCAGGTGGTTAAATGTGAAGCTGAATCAGTGGAAGGCTGACTGGTGGCCAGACTGGGGAAGATGGCAAACTAAAGAAGGGCAGTGAAAGCAGAAGCACACAGGGAGAACGGGAATAGAGCTGGGAGGTCTAGTTGTCTTGCTGGGAAATGGAGATGAGAGAGCTACTTTAGCTAACTGGGAAAAAAAAGCCTGGAATAGAGAACCAGAAAAAGAGAAGAGATGAAACAGGACAACACAAGGAGGAGCTTATGTCTACTGGTTTGCAAGAAATACCTGTCCAAGGAGTACAGTCCCCTCAAACCTAGAAGCAGCCAGAGTTTGCTGTTCTCCTCCAGCCGACAAATCTCAGTGAAACCTGAGGGCAGCATGTCCTGTCTGTGGTACAGGGACAACTTTTTAGCTACTTGATGCTTAGTTCGGGTGACAGAAGTGTCCTGGGCATCAGGAAGCTATTTTACTATAAGGCTGACTGAGCACTGGCACAAGTGGCCAAGAAGGGTTGTAGAGTCTTTCTTCTTGGAAATATTCAGAAGCCATCTGGACATGTCCAGGGCAACTGGCCCTAAGTGATTCTGCTTGAGCAAGGGTGGATGTAACAGAAGACCTCCAGAGGTGCCCTCCAGCCTTAAATAGTCTGTGATTCTGTGGTTTCTGAGACTCTTATCTTCACACACTGCCCTCCTGCCTCTCTCTACATCATGAGCTGTTAAACCAGCTGATCTTTCCTCCCTCTTACAGCTGGACTTGTCAGGCTGAAGTACTTGAGAGGCCCTGAGTATTGAGGAAGACTCTCGAGAGGTCTGCAGTACAGATAGTTGAGCAAGTGCACGTGTAGGGTTCTAGCTGTCTCTTTGTGTGGTCAGCAGTGTTTCTGAAAAGGCTGATTTTACTTTAGTGCTCACTGATAAACCAGCATCTAATCCTAGTAAGGGCTATATCTGGAAAAACATTAATCATGGCAGCAAGATGGCCAATTGCAGTGACTCACAAGGGCTTCCCAAAAGGCTTCTTAGTGCACATCATAAGGGTGACATAAATATTCCTTTGATCCTCTCAGAAATTGTATTGTGATTTCTTCCTTGTTTGATTTGAAAACGGCCTTTGTCCCGTTTCTCAAGTACTTCAGGCTTCTGCTTTTTCTAATTTTACAGCATATTAAAATGCTGAAAATTTACACGTGGCTCCCAAAATTTGCACAGATTACAGGATGGGAAGGAGGTGGAAGAAGGAAATACATCCTTTCACCACTTCTAGTGCTGGAGGCTTCTTTCCAGTTAAAACATGGCATTGTCAGGTTTACTTATCTCAGGGATCTTAAATGTGTTGTGTGTGCTTCAACAGCCTGCAGGCAAGAGACCTCACTCTCTCTGCTGTGCTGCAGGGAGGCTGCTGATATTCTTGGAGCCTGATGACTGTTGCTCCACTTCAGAGGTTTTACAGCACCAAAACATTGGCTCATTTGCCACCTGCTCCCTCCCAGCCTCTGAAGGAGGGTTGTGGGTTACTGCTGTGCATCAGTTGTGTGCAATGTGACTGCTGTGGCACACCACTGTTGTTTTTCTTAGTTCTTTCTGTCGGCGTCCTGAAAATTTTTCATTAGTCATCTTAGAGGGGGGAGAAACCTCAACCCTCTCTCTTCACATTCCCATGGTAAATTTTCCAGCCTGAATTTTTTTAAGAAGCAAGCTTTGGATACACATATGAATTTTTTTGCAGTCGTGAAGAACCAGGTCAGGAAACCATGGTTTGTAAAAAAATGGGTCCTTTGGGCTTCCAGGTTTGTGGCTCACTTCATTTTGCCGCCAGACTACATAGCACTGTTTTGGCTCTGCCATGTGAGCCACAACTGCTCAGCACTTCTGGATATTTGGGCCATTTACTGGGAGGCGATTGAGAAACAAACAGATTTCTAGCTCTCTAACTTTAGAGAAGGTATCTTTGGTTTCTGTGCAGGACACCTAACACTGAACACTCCTTGCTACTTTTAACAAAATCGTAAGAATAGCCTAAAAACCTGGAGGCCCCTTTGAGGTTCTTCGGAAAATCCAGGGTCTCTAAACGGAATTTTTATCTTTCTTGAAGGGATCCTTAGGTACTTTTTGCACTAAACTGTGGAATGAATCTTCACGCTATTCTGGATATAATCCCCTAAGGGAGTCAGGGCTTGACAAGGCACTTTTAGCCAAAGAGCACCACTTTTCCTACCAGATCATTTTTCTGGACAAGTAGATGTGCAAGGATAGAGACACCCAGCACTGCGGCAGGTCCTAAACTCTGCCCAGATCCTTGTTCACCTGCACAATGTGCTGATTCCAGGCCTTTACAGGTGGCTGCTCATTGGAAATATTAAGTGTGGTGCAGAAGGGGAGGTTGGGCTGGGCAAATCGGGCCTCTGAGGTGCTGGGGAATCAACAACACAGTTTGGGATGGGCACAGGTCTGGGATCAAGTAAAAAAAGCAGAAGTATATCCTAAACTTGACTTTCACTTGGGCATTACAACACAGAGGTTCAACCCTAGAGCCAGAACCAAGGGGAATATTGTTCTTCTTGTTGCTGTTGTGATCCTGTTTTTTGACTGAAAGTGCTCTGTGCCTCCTTCTTATGTGTTAGTCTTCAGCCCCCTCTGTCTGGGATCCCCCCTAGCTTCGTCTTTGCTTCACAAACATCATATTCAAAGCCACTGAAGTCTCAAAATAAATCACAAAAGGAGGGAGTTAATTTGCCATTGGGTTTTTGGTTATCTCAGAACAGATCAGCATTGCTGCTGATTAGGACCACTACTCATTTCCAGGTTTCCCCCCACATTGCCAGGTTTCTCTCTTCTCTGCATCCCCTCCCTAATTTTCTCATACTTTATGTCCTCCCTGGCTACCCTTCAGTCACCAAGTCCTGTGCACATGGTGTCACCCCATTCTGGCAGCAGGACAGGAGCTGGGTAGGAGTGAATCAGGGGCCAGGAGGATGCTGAGACCAGGTGCTGTTTGTTCAGATAGTCCAAGGGGCAACAGTGGGTTAGGGGAGCCAAGCTCTGCCTGTTTTCATGCCTGTGTTGCCCCTGCACTGGCCTGTCTGTGTTTTGGGGGTGGAAGCCACACAGCTGTGTTCCTGCTGTGCTCCTGGGACACCTTGCTTGGCCTGGTGTCAGCTCATGAAATCCCTGCAGACCACTGCTGGAGTGTCTGTGTCCTTTTGTTTTTTCCTTTCCCTCTCCCTGGACATTTGCAGATCACATAGGCTTGGCAAAACCATGACTTCTTTGTTTCAGGGTTTTATTTAGGGAAAGATTTCATAAAGTGGCCCAACCCATGCCTTTGTCCCCTCTTTGGGTGACATGTACTTTTTGTAATAGGAGGATGGTGGCCCCATCATGGAGGTCTTCTCTCCAGCATCACCATGGCCCCACATCAGCCCCTGCCATTCCCTTTAATTTCCCATATGATTCAGTGGGGACTGGGATGAAGGTGCTCATCGTCTCTGAAAATGGGGCACGTTGTAAGCAGAGAGAGGGAAAGAAAACCACCAGTACTGACCTCCTTACCCTGCTAAACCATAGCACCACCAAATAATCAAACAGCAGTGAAGTCCCCATTAAGCACTTGGAATCATGCAGGGATTTGTGTAGTTGGTGCAGGAAGTAAAAGGCAGAAGAGCATGTCTCTGCAGGAAACCTGGCTGGTGTGATGTAAGGACAGAACAAAAAGGAAACCCAGCCCTGCCTGATTTTTCATTAGAAATATACCCATGAGTGAAAGCCAGTGTCCTAGGGTGACTTTATGATGCCTGTATCCGCAATTGTCTGTTCTGTGTATGCTGGATGTTATATTCTGTGCCTTCAAGATGGATTCCGAGAGCGAAGGCAGGGAGAAGGAGAAGCACAGAGTTTGTTATCAGAGACTGCAGTGACTCCTCCACATTCTGCCCTGAACTGTGTTGTCTGGACATGGACGGAGCAGAACAGAGCTCTCCTTTACTTTTTAGTTAGTGTTAGCTGGCTGAAGCAGAGAAGCCTTCCCTGGATTGTTTTCCTCTCCCTCTCCTTGGAATTGTTCGAACCTGCTCCGGACGGAGGACCCAGAGAAGCACGGAGAGCTCGCACTTTGTGGCCCACACCCACTGGGCCTGCTCTGGGCAGCGGCCTTTGCCAGTGCCGGAGGGACTGACAACGGAGCGACCCCCACAGGAGAGACTTTCTGAATTTGTCATCTCGTCAGAGTGGTGAATGAGTTTTGTAACTCGATATTTTTCATTTTTGTGCAGGGGAGAGTGCTTTGCCTGTTAAATAAACAGGTTTTTTTCCACTTCTCTCTGAGGAATTTTTTCCCGAACCGGTTGGGGGGAGGGGCCGTGTGGTTTGCTTTCTGGGGAGACCCCCTTCTGGAGGTTTTCTCCCAAATTTGCCCTAAACCAGGACAGACAGACAGCCTTCCCCATGGCACAGCTTTATGCTGAGGGTGAATTCCTTTATCCTCCTGCGAGGTGAGTGCTTTGCAGTCATAGTGTGTTTGAGCACACTTGGTATTTCCAAACCAAGCCTCTCATGTGAGACTCTGAAATCCTTCACTGGACACACAGGAAAAAAGGATCCCCTTTCTTCTTACAGTCTATGACTAGATAGGGCATGGTGGAAGGAGACAAAATTCAATAGCCCAATTCAACAAGGTTTTTTATAATTATAAGGTATCTAAAGACTATTTCTAAAATTCATATTTCCACATCCCTGCATGTGAGCCTTTTCCCAGTCCTGGGTCATCTGTGCCTGTGGTGCCTGGAGTCCCTCCCTGTGCCCTGCATGCACTGAGGGCATCTCCCCAAGTTCTGGGTCAGAGCCCTTTCCACTAGTGGGTAACTGCTCTAGGACAGGCTGGAGCCTCAGATGCTTTGGTAAAAGAAGGAAGATAGTATCAAAGTCTGGAAAGAAAGCTAATTTTCTATTAAGAGCCATATAGAATCTAGAAATGTACTTAGTCTCTTACTAAATGACACTACTGTGTACTATTCTAGCACAGAGCTGCCTGTAAATAGCTTCAAGGAAAAAAAAGGGAGAATGAATTACAGAGCCCAAGATACAGATGTTCAGCCAGGAGAAATCATCTTTCTAACATGGGAGTTTATTGAATTGAACACTTTTACAGCTGCTGATCTTCTGACCATCTAAATTGATTTGCAAAGAATTAAATAATAACAATAAATTAGAATACCTAAACAGATATTTGGCTATGCTTTACTTACTGTTAGAAATCTGTGGTGAACTAGAACAAGACCCCATCATCTGAAACTGGTATCACAGCTATGGTTGCCAGAGAGGAGCCCATGGAGGAAGCCACTGTGGACTATATTCCCTCAGTTCTAAAGAAAAGGGACCAGATTTGACAACTGCAGCGCTGGAGGTAGAGATTTGTAGGTGCCAAATGAACACGTTCTTCATTCTGGCACAAAAGGCGAAGCCTTGAGCATGTCTGCTGCTGCAGCAGCAAGGGCAAGGCTGGGTTTGGTACATGCTATGGAAAAGGCTTTTGCTAAATGCAGGGAAAGCAGGGAGAAGGGATCTGTTAGCTCCTGGAGGATGAGTTTGCATGAAAGAGGTGGGATTAGAATGGGCAGCTGCAACAGAGAGCAGAGGAAGAGGCGGGCAAAGAAAGAACAGGTTTGGAGGAAGGAAAATGCTTTTGATCTTGGCTGTATTAATCCTGATTTGTCAAGAAGAAGCATATGAAGGGTAGACAGAGACAGGGGGCTGGCACTAAGAGATGGAGATGGGATGGGGAGGCCTGTGCATCTGTGGCCCACCAGCGCCAGGGGTGCAGCTAAAGCTGGGAGAGGGTGATCCTGAAGGACAGGGCCGTGCTCCTCCAGCTCCCCTTTCTACCCTTGTGTCCATCTCCTCCAGCCCAGGGAATCACTCCTGGTGCCACCGCAGCAGCATTTGGCTTGGTTTCCACCACCTCTGCTGTGGCCCATCCCACCATCTGGGATGGAGGGGTTTTCCCAGCAGGTTTGATGCTTTTCAGGGTGCTCTGCTTCTACATGGGGATTCAGATCCCAGAACTGTCTAATTATTGGGCAGGTGTCAGGAGCACAGATCCCTTTGAGGCAGCTGGGTCTCCCCTTTTGGATGTGCTGTGGGTGAAGGGGAACAGTCTAGAGCAGCCTGACTGATTTGTTCAAAACCTCTCCCAGTCTGAAATTAAATTAGCAGGAGATCTGTACTTTGTTTTGGTTCTTAAGTAGAAGCAGCTGGGTTGAATGGTTGGGGAGGGGGAATAAAAAGAAGCTACTAAATCAGCCTTACTTTTGGGCAACTGCTTGGAGATCTCCCCACACGGCTGGGTCCCTGCTTCCAATGCTCATCTACTACCACGTCTTCCCAGGGTTTTTCTTTTTCAGTTTGAAAATATGGGTCATCGACAGAGCAGAAGTTGCAGCATGCTGGAATATGTAGATCAGGAAAACTGTACCAGGAGAAAAAGGAAAAAAAAAATTACAACTTCTTCCAGGAGGAAAAGGCCACACTGGGATTTGGGCTTTTGAATGGGATATCCTCTCCTGATCCAAGTGCCCCAGCTGGAACACCTAGCAGTTTGTGGCCAAGAATAACAGGAAGATCAGAGAAGGGGGAGGGAGAAAAAGGCGAAGGCAGGGGGTCTGACCAGCTCATATGACCCTCCATTAGAGACTTATAAAAAGGGCTGGTACGAGCTCATTTTTCATGAGTTTTAATCCCTCCTGCTTATGATGCTGAGCCAAGGGTTTTTTCTGGAGAATCTGAGTCACAAGGCTTGCAGCTGGAAAGAGAGGACTGATAGCAGTGGCTCAGCAGGCACAACCATGTCTGGAGAGCTGGGAGGGGACCAACAAAGCCACTGGTTTTCAACACCCCTACAGATGTCTTTGAAAGAATGGGGCAAAAGTGGGACGAACACACCAAACATTTTAGGAAGACAGCTGTAGTCCTTATGTCACTGTTCCTGCTGCTCTGAGGAGCTCCTGGAGCAGAAGATTTTTATAAAGAGAGTTGTGCATGTGTCTGTGCATGCAAGGGAAGCTGGCGCTGTGATTCCACAGTAGGCTTAGCTAGAGATATATTTTGGAGCAAGGAGATCTCTCATGAAGTTTGGTGTCCCAGCTTGTATTTGTCTGTCTTTGGTTTTATTTAGAAATTGATATGAAAGTTTTTGGGCTGTTTAGGGTTTTTTTTTCATAGAAAGAGGGTTTTTTGCTGGAGCTTGACTGACTGGAGTCCTGTCCCCTGTGCTGCCAAGTCTGATATCTGAGCAAGAGAAGGGAGGAGCAAGGAGAGATGCTTTTGTCCTGGCTCAGCCTCAGCACATTCCCTCACGGTATGGGCTGGGCTTCCTTTAGGCAGGAGAGCATTAAAGCTGTTTAGAATAAAACACAAGACTCTTTTCCAGTCCCAGTTGGGGTTTCATGTCTTTCAGTCAGTATTTCATTAGCATGTTCCATAGCAGATGCTGATGAGGGACACGAGCTGCCTTATGTCCTGTTACATCTCTCTGCCTGCTCTTTCTGTCTGACATTCCTGATCCTTATTTTCTACTATCTTTTTCCCAGGATAGGTGGCAAGCAAAGGCCATTGTAATAGCTAAGTCTTGTTAACTCCCAACAGGAGTCACCTGCATGAATGACTTTACTATGGGAGTGGGAAGAACATCCCCCTGGGCATTAATCAGAACATGTCTCTGCTCAAGTCTCACTGCAGACTGATGTGTGCAGCTGGTGCTTTTCTAATTCATTTTTAATTATGAAATCTGATGGGAGGTATCTGACAGTGCACTGGCAAAGGGCATTTACACACAGGCAGAGCCCTTTCTAGAGCTCTGTCTGTGGTGAGCATTGCTTACAGTGAATGAGTCTCTGACAGGTGGGGCACATGGCTTCCTGGGCCATGGTGGCATTACTGTCACCTGAGCAAAGGAATATACCCAGACAAAAACGCTGTTTGCAGCTCTCTTCAGACATTCTCTGGTTGAAGCACTCTTTTCTGCCCCTTAAAGGAATTTCAGTTTATATAGAGGAAGGAATTTCATTGTCTGTGCCACCAGAGCTGGTTGAAGAAGGCAAACCCCAGGCTGCAGCCTGCCTTCATTTCAGTGCAGAGGCTGGGAATGCCTGTCGGTGTTTCTGCACCCTGCTATCCAGGTAAAGGATGCCTGAGCTGGGAGAGGGCTGCTGCCTCCTCTGGCAGATCTGGGAGATCCAGACCCCTGGAGGAGCAGGACTGGGACACATCAAGGGTCTGTGCTGCAGTGCAGGCACAGTCAGAATGTTGGACTATGCAAAGCAGCCTCTTGTCCCTTCCCATGAGCCTGCGTCCTGCTCCTCAGCTCCTTCTCATGCCATGCCATCACAGCTGATCTCCCCCAAGCATCCCCAGTCCTACAATTCAGCTGTGGTGCTCTTCTCATCCCAGACCTTCCTCCCCATCCATACCGTACCATCACCATCACCTGAACTTCCCCTGTAGCTCCGCCTGTAGCCCCTGCCCTCCCTTCTGTGGGCTGGCATGTTCTCTCTCCTTCCTACTCTGTTTTGCCAGTCTTGGAGATTTTAAATGGCTTAGTTATATCCCAGTGAGTATCCTGAACGAGCAGGCTGGTTCCTTTGCTCCTGGTTCAAAGGTAGTTGTGGCTGTAGAGCTTATTGACAGATATTTTGAACTATCTGCCCAAAAAAGCTCAAACAGAACTTTTTCTCCTCATTACATCCTTACCTAACTAAATCTCTTTTGAAAGTAGGACATGGGCTCCTAAATCACTGAGAGATTGTTTGAAAATGTTAACTTGTGCTAGGAGTCATTGGCTAAATGGATTTGTCCTTAGATGCTTGAGAGGATTTGCCTCTCAAGTTGTTTTGCAAGTCAGGGAGGAAAAGTGACCTGAAGGTAATAGACTGATAATGGTGTAAAGCTGAGGTAAAATGGAATGAACATCCAAGCCTGAATCAATTTCCTTTGAGCACCTGGCTTTGCACTAAAAAAAATAACAAGCATAAATAGCATGAAGAAAAAAAAAGCAGATTCTTAAACTCTGAGGAAACTACAGGCAATATCAGGGGGTAAAAAAACCCCATATGTTATTATCTGAATATTATGAAAATACTCATAATGGCATTAAAATAGAAGCCATGGTCACCGGGTAGTCTGGTGTGTGAATTTGAATATTCATCGCAAATACCCATCTTCCATTGCTGAATGTGAGATAAAATCATAAAATGATGGTCTTTCATCTGGGCTGGACTGCTGTGATACTCCAAGCACTCTATTGCCACATCATCCTGAAAGGCCTGATTTTGAACTCTTAGTTTTACCCTAGCATCTTCTGTGAATTTTAGTGGAACCAATCGTGTGCTTATAAATTAACCACAAATAGTATAAGTGTTGGCCAGCCTGGAACCTAATGGTTCCCCATAAGGAATGGAATTGGTGCATGGAAAGGCATTCAAACCAGAGTTAATAACAAGGAAAAGCTATTTTACATCTGCTTCATACAAAGGTGCAAGAGCCCTACAATGCAAAGCTGTGGCAAAAGACGTTGACTGGGTTTTCCTGTGTTTCATTAAAGCAGACTCCTCAGTTACCTTCAAGAGCAGCAAGGAAACACTGTAAGATTCCACGGCAGAGGATGTCTGATGCCTCCAGCTGTGTGAAGCAAGCTGTGATGTGTCACTAATTGGTAGTTGTGAGTTTACCTCCTTGGATGACTCTTCTCAGCGTTATTTGGGAAGTGCCATTGTCACCTGCAGTTCACACACGGTTTTACTGCCTGTAAATGTGACCCACATTGCACAGGTCACATCTCTGGGGAATCTGTGCCAACCTGTGAACGTTGTGTCTGGGATCCTGTTTGCATTACCCAACATCATATTCTTCCAGTGTAGGAAATACTGATTTACACTGCTGTAAAAGTGGGAAGAATTGGTTCACTCATCCATCTAAGGGCTGAAAATTTTAGGGAAACATGGTAATTGCAGTCAGCCTGGAAACACCATGATACAGACTTTCCTATAGCATTTATAAAGCAAGTTTCCAATTTATCAGTGCAAATGGCTCAATGTCTCTGGCTTTAAAACCAGATTTACCTAGAACACTTTAGCTCAGAGGTCTACTGTTTTACACCAAGTGCTGAGGTAACTGTAAAAGAGGTAGCTTTTTTCCAAATTCAGGTTTGGTCAGAGCTCTGAACAAAGCTTTGGATTGGTTTGACACAGACCAGGTTAATGAAAGTGGTCTAAGCAGTGAGTCCTTCCTGGTCCCTCTCCTTCAGGCTGGACAGCATTTGGAGCTGCTCATGGATAGATAATCAGCCTCACCTTGGGGCTGGCAGCTTTGGCAGAGGACTGAAGAGCAGCTGGGACAGGCTGTTGTAATCTCTTAAACAAGCATGGCTGCAGCTGCACGAGGCTGTGTGTACACAGCCTGAGGGCTGCACTTAGCAAGTGTCCAGATCTATAGACGGTTCCATTGCTGCACATGTAGCTGGACTCTTCAGGTGACTAAATAAAGTCAGAAAAAAGGTTTGAAGTTACTCCTGCCATCCACAGGTAAGGTGTAAGTCATGTCTACTCCTGCAGGCACCTTGGGAGGCTCCTTGGGAGGTGTTTGTTAGGGAGCAGAAGATGTCAAATGAGGAGAAAGTTCCCTTGTGGTTTGTAACCATCACCAAGAGGTCAGGGGCAACCTAAAAAACAGCCATAGAGTGATGCTACAGCCATGAGCTGCTCTGGCCAGGCCATGGGAGAGTCAAGAGGGAGCCCACTTCTCTCTGGGTTTGTTTTTTTTTTTGTCTCTTACTACAGAGGAAAGCTCAAAATAATACTTCTTCCTCAAAGCAGCAGCCCACAGGTTCCTTCTCTGCCCAGCTGGGCATACCCTTCTTCTTAAAGCTCCATTGAAAATGTCTGTCAGATGTGAAATCTCAACTAATTCATAAGTGATTCACCCGGGAATTGTTCCATGGTAGGAATATCCTGATCTTTTGTTACAACTGTTTTAACTGCCCATGCCCTTCCCTTCCTAGCTTTCTCACTCTAGGTTGCCTCTGTCCTGCAAAAGTAAAAAATTACACCCTCAACAAGGGTAAGAATGATGTAGGAAAAAGCATTAATTTTAGGCTTCTCATCCTCCAATGAGCTCCAGACTTACCCTGTAGAGTAAGTCTCTGCAAACTCTTCTGGTTTTGACAACAGCAAGACAAAAGAATTCAAATTCCCTTGTCATCAGCTCTCAAACAAGGTATTTCTTTCTTTCCTTCTATTTTCCCAATTCTGAAAGGAGTGAACTTGCCAAGATACAGACCCTGCTGCCTGCAGTGGAGCAGGGCTGCAAGTTAGGTGAGAATGGCCTGAAGCAATCTGCACGACTTCAGCTTGCATTTCTATCCAGGAAGGTGGGGTAAAGTCTCCTTTCATGTTACTATGATGAGATTAGAGGGGATGCAAGGTGTTAATTAACAGCCACTTTAAATAATTTTGACGTTTTTACTTTACAAGGCGATGATATTGAAGCTCCTGGGTCCAATACTTCGCACTAGTATGAAAATCAGACCAAAATGGACATCTATTTTTTCTCTGATGGCAGATGAATAATAGTCTGGGAGTGTAGCTGACAGGATGATGCATAAATGGCATACAAACCAAATTTTGCTTGGAAGTGGATTCAGGCTGTTACACACATGAGATTTTTCAAAACTGTCCTGAAACAGTTTTACTGAGAGTGAGACGGCAAAGCAGCTTTCAGGAAGGTCTGGTCCATCCAATGTTATGTGTAAATGCAGTAATTGGCAGCTTGTTTGGGAGTTGAAGGCAATTCTTGGTAGCCATGAAGAGAGAGGTTATGTAGTATTTCTTATTTTCAAAACAATTACTCATTCTCTCTGCACACACAATTTGTAATGTGTGTTGTATTGTTTACAGCTCATCACTCAAAAGGGAGCAACTCCCGAGGGATGGAAGCAGAGGGGGAAGGTAAGAGGAGAACACTGTAAATAACTGGGTATTTTCTCATTCCCAGTATCTGGAAGGCTAATCCTGGGGTACTTGGGGTAGGGATCCCATGACGTAAGGGGGATTTTTGCTGCAGCAAAGAAAACAGAGTTCAGATCTTTCCTTTAGTGTAAATAAATACGTGGGGGAACTTCCAGAATCAGCAGAAGCAGCAGGCATTGTGGAGCGGAGCAATTTTGTCTGTTAGGAAGATAATATCTAAATGGTCTAATTATAGCTCCAGTTCAGCATGCTCGGGGAATCCCCAACATTACTCTTTAGTAGCTGCTGCTGTAAAGTTTCAGGCTCTGAGCCATGACCTGCTTGATGATTTATGTTTACTACAAGCCTGTCAAACTACAAATTTTTCTGTTACTGAAAAAAATCCTCCTTTGCTGATCCATCCCTTCTCTGTCCTGTATTGAGAACAGTCTGCATCAGGAGCTGACTGAAGCTGTTTCCATGAGCACATCTATGGCCTCGGGAATCACAGAAGGACCACAGAAATACTGATGATGCTGTGCCTCCACTTGACATACAGAAATTCTTGAGAGCTCCCCAGGGCACTCAGACCTTTGGGTCATGTGTATGGCAACCCATTCAATGCCTCAACTGAGCTTTTCGTGCCTTCTTCAACTCCTCTCCCAAGGGTGGATCACTTCAGTGGTGACATCTGAGAGCTTCCAAAGTGGAGTGAGCAACCTTCAAATTATTGGACTCAGTTGATGGAGGACACCCTGCCTTTAATTCACTGCCAATATTCTTCTGTCCCTCTCTCCTCCATAGCAAGGTGCCAAACCAGGACAAGCCATGGACCAAAGTGCTCAGGGCTGGGTTAGGGGGTTGTGGGGCTGCTGAAGCACCAGTTAGTCCAACAGGTGATTCCGGAGTCCCACTTGTGCACCAAGTTGTAGCTTCCACCACCCATGGACAGATCCTGGCCTCATGGAGAGTAGGGGCTTAACTGAGGGACTGACCATTGCTTTCTGAGCCCCCCCACCTCGGTCCATTGGTGTTTCTTCAAGAAACCTCTTGCATGGCATTTGCTTTGTATCTCCTATTTAATGATCCTCTTAGGCCACTGTGGATCCCATAGGAATAGCAATCCCAATAATATTAATAAATGCAAATCCCAGAAGAGCCTTTTGGCAATCTGCAAGTTCTCAGACCAGTCATCTCTGTTCAGGATTTACCCTGGTGAGTGCCTCAGTCACACGCAGCACTGTACTTTGCCCCTGTTATCACCTACTTGTTGCAGAACAGGAGACTAAAACTTGAATGAGATGAAGGGAGATAACAGGGCTGGTATACAGTTCAGTACAAACTGGTTGATATGGAGTCAGTATCCATACTGGGAATTTCCATTGGTAGAGTCACTGAGGTCCTGTTGCTTGAAGGGTTATATGACAGGGGCCTCTCTGCTTGCCTGCCTTCCAAAGTTGCCCTAATGCAGCTGCAGTGGACAGGAGAGGCACAAATCTCTTGCAAGAGGCAAGAGGAAGAAAGGTATAGTTACAAGTGCATTGGATCTGGAGAGCTACTGGGTGATCCTGGACAAGTCACTTGGACATCTGAATTTCTGTTCTCTGCGAGTTAATGGGTAAACAGGACTGCCCTGCCTCACAGGAGTGTTTTCAGGATAAATATAGGAGAGATGTGTGGGTGGCACAGCTTGTTTCTCCTGATAACATCATTAGAAAGGCCTAAAATCCACACAAACTCTGAGTGCATCACAGAGTTTAACAGCTTTCTTGTACGAATTCCAAATGACCTACCAGACATCACTTACTTAAACCCCCTCAATAAGTCTCTTTGGTGTTTAGATTTTGGGATTTTTTGTTGCCATTGTTGTTGTTGATTGTTGGGCCCAGTCAGAAGCTGAGGGTGCATTTGCACTGTTTGTGTCATTGATGGAAATACTGAAGGGCACTGTCTTGAGCCAGAGCCCTGAGAGGCACCACTTGTCACCAGTGTCCACCTGGACATCGAGCCCTTGACCACAGCTCTCTGGCTGTGTCCATCCAGCCAATTCTTTATCTACTGAATGGTCCACCCTTCAAATCCATGTCTCTCCAGTTTAGAGATCCAGGATGTCATATGGGATGGTGTCACAGGCCTTAGTAGGCCTTAGGCCTCAGTAGGAGTCTACTTAGATGGCACGAGCTGGACTTCCCTTCTTGAGCAGTGCAGTCACTACCTCACAGAGGGCTACCAGCCTGGTCAGGCACAGCTTGCCCTGTGGTTCTGCTCCATGACCTTTCCAGACACAGAGGCAAGGCTCTGTAGCTCCCCAGGTCTTCCTCTCTGCTGTTTCTGAAAATAGGAGTGATGTTTCCCTTTTCCCATTCATAGAATCAACAGAATATGTTAAGTTGGAATGAACCCACAAGGATCATTGAGTCCAACCCCTGGCCCTGTACAGGACACACCAACAATCCCACCCTGTGCCTGAGAGCATTGTCCAAACGCTTGTTGAACTAAGACAGGCTTGATGCTATGACCATTTCCTGGGGAGCCTGTTCAGTGCCCCACCAGCCTATGGGGGAAGAACTTCATTCACCAGGGACTTTGCCTGATTACCATGCCTTTTCAAATGTGATGGAGAGTGACTTGGATCCAATATTAGCCAGCTTCCTGGGGACCCTGGGATGCCTGTCATCAGGCCCCATAGATTTGTGCCAGTCCAATTTCATCAGATGATCCTGAACCTGCTCTTTGCTTACAGTGGGAAATCAGCTGGTCCCAGAGCAGGAGAAGGGTCCCGAGCTCTGGGACCAGCTCAAGCAGGTTGTGCAGGGCCTCATCCTGTTGGGTTTGAATATCTCAGAAAGATAAAGCCTTCTGGCTTTTGCGGGGCAAAGTACAAACTTCAGGTCTGGAGCAAAACTAAATCAGATCATCTGAGCTACTTATGCAGTGAAGCCCTATTTCTTAAATGTACATTCAGCACAAGATCACAGTGGGCAAAATAGTTTTGATACGTGACAAGAGACTACTGAGTGAGTGTAGTTTGTTAACTGACTAGGAAGGGTGACAATCCATGGACAGGAAAAATAAATTGTAACTTCATCCTAGACTCAGAGAGGATGGCAGGTGGTAGGGATACTGAGGCGAGCAGCATTGTTTGCTCCCTGGATATCCACCTGGGCAAAGCAGAGCTGACCCTGATGTTTCTCCTCACTGGCAGCTCTCTCCAGGGTTGTAGTTACACAACATGTTACAAGGAGAAGAAAAACAAAGTCTTTTTATACCTCCTCACCCATCTGTACTTCCTCTTTCTAAACCAGTACTGCAAACAAAATTATCAGAAGCATCATGTTGGCAGTATTTTTAGTAAACAGCAAGAGACTCATGTGAACTTGTTCCTCCTCGTCCTTTTCCCCTGTACAGCAGACTGGAGAGTTTTGAGGGCAGAATCTTTTGAAGTTCTATTTCTGCCTTCCAGGCAAAACAGCTGGACTGTACCAGCAGGCCTAGAGAAGCAAGCGCTCTTCAGTTTTGAAGAATAATTCCCCCTTGAATGGTAATGGCAGGCTAGGATTCCCAGAATTCCAGGGATTGCCTTGCTGTTGGAGCATGAATGGCTCTGTACACAATAGCTGGCAAAAGAATATTATGGAAATCCACGGGGGAATACAAGAAAAGAAAATACAAAGTATGTTTATTAATTAGGAATGTTCCCAAGGGTTTCCAAATTGTCCTAAAATAGGCACACACATTCCTAAAGACAGTGCAAATGTGGGTGGCAAGATCCTTCTGCTACTGTTTGGGGGGAAATGGGGAGGGAGGTGGAAAATAAACTGGAAAAGGTATTTTCATTTGGTTCTCTGGCTTGGGTGAAGCAAGGCAACCGCTATTGACTTTTAACCTGCACTGTTCCAAGAGCAGTTCTGCCAAGAGTTGTGTCCTAAGACTGGTTTGCACTTTGCCACTGGTCTGACCCTCAGCCCCACAGAACAGAAGAGTTGACTGGGCCAATTCCTGCCTAGTGCTTCAGGAATACAGACTGCACTGCTTGCAGTAACCTCTCTCCTCTGTTTCATAAAATCCCTTTTTTTCACATTTTGAGCTGTCACTTCCACAGCACCTCTGGTTTTATAATGGCACCTTTGCACCCAGCCATAAAGTTCCTGATGTGGAGGGCGGCAGCTTGCCCCCACCCCACCTTTATGATGGAAAATTTTGTCTTGGTGGTCTTCATTTTCCTCCTAGTCTTTTCCTTCCTGTTCCTCACAGTTTGGATTGACACCTACTACCTGGGACAACTTCTGCAGGGCTCTGCTCCTTCTTTAATGCCAAAACACTTGCTTTATATAAAGAAATGTAGGCCTTGGGCTAGAGGAATTTATTCAGAGAGGTTGAAGGAGAACATTGGCTTGCAGCTCCTTCTAATCTACTGTTCTCCATCCATCTTCCTTCGAAGTCAAAATTCCTTGATTTTAATGTGAGTCAGGCTACTGCTTAAAAAGCCCTATTATTTCCTCTCCCTTTTGCTCATAGTTTTTAAGGTGTATCTTCCTGTATTTCACCAGAGAAATTCCATGTGTCTGCATGGAATCTGTTTGTTTTATTTTGTGGAGGTAGTAGGTGTTCATAAATAATGAACGTAGTCTGGGCTAAGCTAATTTACTGTTGTTTGCTCTAATTTTTGTCTTTTGTGTTCTCTTGTTGAATTGTTTTGAATGAAGCAAAACAAAGAAGTAATTACTGAGCATTTCCCCACATTTCCCAAGCTTCCCTTTTAAGCCATTATTTGTGTGCCTTCCCTGGGAACTTAGTTCTGAACTCTTCTGCTTCCTTGCTGACATGGTCTGAAGTATTTTGAAATCTGCAGGATAATTTAACCAACACACTCTTCTACCCTGGCCTTCCATTTGGTATCATAATAATTTTAAAAGGTGCTATTGCTTTTTGCCATGGCTTTTTTTTTCACCCTGCACTTTATCAACAAACTGATTTTCCAAGCTTACATTTCCCCACCAAATCACTTTAATGACTTCATGAGTATGGGGGGAGGAATTGATGGGGGTGATTTAATTTAATACAAATTTGTATTATATTTGGCTTTTATCAGCTTCACTTTCAAACAATACAAATGAAATATCTTACAATATATGGGTTTTCTTTCATTAGTCATGTTTTACATTCACAGAAAAATGGATCTTGTACCAAGTAATTCATATTTATGTGCACTGTAAAATTAACTGAGTAGTCACTCTACACACAAATAAAGCATGTGCCTATGACGCAAATTAAAAACACCCCCAGATACTTCATGTCTTATCTCAGCATCTCTTTTTGGCATGCCTAGCCATGAAAAATCTTTTTAAACTTACTGGATTTGCCATTTGTCTGGTAATTCTGGTTTCTCTATAAGAGCCTGGCAACCTGCATATGGCCAGAGATATCTCCCCAGGCCCAACACTCCAGAGCAGGGGAAGGAAAAACAGCTCCTTCTTTCTGGTGGAGGCACTGGTCCCGGGGCTATGTATGTGCTTAAGGATACAGCAGCAGCTGAGTGGTGCTGAGCAACAGTTGTAGGACCCTACCTGGTGCTGGTCAGACTGATTTTCGTTGATTTTCCATTTGACCCAGAGACAACAAGAGGTGCACATTGCAAGAAAAATTACTAGTGTGTAATAAGAATCATTTAAGTAAACTGGTGAGTCAAGTAGGCCAAGTAATAGGATAAAGGTGGAAATGTAAGGTTTGTAGCTGTGGCCATTTGTTTCTGAGAGCATCTGTCAGAGAGAAAAGTCCAATAGCAGGCAGTTGCCTTTACAGGCTTTGGTCACAAGTGGCTCTGATCAGAAGTGGTTTGTTCTGGCTGGGCTGTGAGGAGCAGGGATGTGTGTGAAGTGTCAGGTAAGGGGGAGTGTGAACCCGAGGTTCTGTCTGTGCTTGATAGTTATCCCCACTGTAACGCCTGGGCTGGGCATGTTGCCTCCTTGCCTCTGGCTTGGTCCCTGGATGAAAGCCAGCCCTTGGGGCTGCAGCTTTGTCTGTGCTCTGTGGCCAGAAGGAAAGGGAGCTGTGCAGGAGCACTGGGCTCTGAACAACAGCATATGAACGAGCTGAAGAGCAGCTCAGTGGGAAGGGCAGCATGGATACCTTATTAGTGTCACTGTGCATAAACACAGAGTGATGCATATGGGAAAAAGCCTCCCATGCAAAACAATGAGCTAAGTGCTCACCACTGTCACAGAAGAACAGTCGTGGACTGTAATACAGGAACAGGTGTCAGCAGGGGTCAAAGACCTTGACTCATTTTAGAAATGAAATTTTGTCAGAAATCAGAAATGTTCACCCTGCCCCTGTACAAATCTATGTATGCCTAAATCCACAAGCAGTTCTGCTCTTCTCAGCTTGGAAAGGGATGTGGAAATGGAAAACATTCAGAGAAGGGTGACAAATGTGGTCCAAAGTATGGGATGGCTTGCCATTATGCAAGCATTAACCGAGCTTGTTCTTTGAACCTTCTCTAATTCTTCAGCCTGGAGAGGATTGATTGAGGACATCTATGATAAATGCCAATAAAATTATGAATGTCTTGGAGGGGGTGATTGGCCACTGTCTCTTGCAGGACAAAGCAAAGAGCTGTCAAGGGGACAGGTCAGAATAAACAAGGGTGAGCAATTTTTCCTATCAGGTGTATTATCCCAGTTCCCGAAGGTACATGTTTCCAGTGGAATTCTCTCTGATAATCACCCTAACTTATCTGAGGTGCTGTTGTTTTCTTAAAAAAAACACCAACAAAACCAACAAAAAAAGCCACAACATAGAGTAAAATATGGCATGGAAGTTGATCTCTCGGGTCCAAGTGGCTCACCTTCCCTTAGAAAAGTTTTCTGCTATTAGACTTATAGTCAACAAACACATTTGGTCAATTTGCATGAGTTCAGACCCAAATGTGTTCAAACTCATCCTTTCCAAATGAGGGCTTTTCATCTGCAAATCCTGGCATATCCTATTGGAAAGGAGAATCTAGCTGTCTTGTAGCAACAGCTTGATTCCCTCAGCAAATCTTTCTGATGCTCCTTACTCAGACACTCCCAACTCCTAAAGGTGGAGATGGAAAAGGTCCAGTAGTTAAGCCTTCCTGAGGTGGGATGTCAAAAAAAAATTCCTGCAGCTGTTCTACAACGACACCAGTAACTGTCCCAGCTCATTTGCTTTTTTTAAGCTTTCTGAAGGCAGTGTTAAGCTCACACATCCTTCTAACACAATGTCTACTTTGCTACAGTGGAAAGCTGGGCATATACACAATTGTTTTTCTTGAGACAGTATTAAAGGCTTTTATTCTGTGCACAAGTGTGGATCCACTGTACAGCCTTGTCACAAATCAGGAGCAGAAATTGTCTTTTCTTCCTTTGCAGAAAATCTAACCTATGTGAAAGTGACAAATACTTACAAGTGGGGAAGGCCTCTGAGCTTGGTCCAACACCTTTAACCCCTGGCAAAATTTTCATTTTGTAATAAATTACTCCAACAGGCATATGAAGGTAAATTAAAACATGGGTGTTAATTTGGGGTGGGTATGATTCTTTAGAAATGGATGAAACTGCCCTTCCTTTCACTGAGTCTGGATTTGCTGCCTTTCCCCTCCCCATACCGGTGGAGGAGCAGGTGTCCCACTCAGCTCAGGTGGGAGCCTGGTTGTGTGTCCTCAGCTCTCAGTCCTTCCCTTACCCCTTCTTCTTACCAAACCAAAAACAAACCCAGAGGAATTTTAACCTGCTGTTTTTCTTCTGTTAACAAATACCAACCACAAACCTGTTTTTCTTGCTTCCTTGATGGAGCGGGAATGACACTATATGGAGAGAGAACTGATGTCTGTGCTTGTGGAGGTCAGGAAGGCTGGAAGGGTTAAACAGGCCTGGGTTTGAAAGCAGTGGAGAAAAAGAGCATGAAAGCAAAAAATATTAAAAATGAAGCCAAAATATGAAAAAAAAAGACAGACTTGGGCAAAAGCTTTTTATGGGAAGAGTCATATACGCATATGGGATAAATTACAGAGAAAGGGCATGGAAAAATCCCCCACATTAAATGTATATTTAAAAGCAAAAGAGCAAGGGGGGAGAAGAAGAGACACGGGATGTTGCTAAAGAAACATGATGAGGAAAACAGTGTAGGAGCCAGCAGGAAATGGCAGCAAAAGAGCTGCCAGCAAAGGACTGGGGGGGCCAGTAATGCTCTGCTACTCTGGTTTGTCCAAGGCCTTTGTAGCACCTTTCCTGCTCGATTTAATATGGATACACATGGAAAAGAGAAGTAAAACACCTGATCCCTCCTTGGGGGAATTCCTGTGGACTGCAGGGCAGAGGGGAGAAGTAAGAGGAAGGGAGCACAGTACTCATTGCAAAACATTCCCCTTGGCTACCTCCCAAGAATTCCTATGGGAACCTAAGGTGCTTTTGGGATGTGTGGTGCTAAAACAAACCTTATCTATGCCACAGAAAATTAGATCTACACTGATTATCTGCACACACTGACGAGGGCAGCTGCACCCTTGACTGCTCGGGTTCACACCTGCTCTGCTCCCCAGGTTTACCCCTGCTTCCAGGCTGGTCTCATCGTGGCTGCAGCAACACTGCTGAACATAGCTTGTCCTTGTCTATACTTGCAGCTAATTCACATTCAGCCCTGATTCAGCCGCTCCTGTTGCTGACACCTGTTGTCAGCAGTCGGTAATTTCTTTTTTTAGGACAAGCCTACATTGCCCTGGAGCTCAAAAAGGGCCTTAAATTAGACTTAATTCTATTCAGATGTAGTTAGCAGTATTTAATTAGCACAGTCCTAAAGCAAAAGTCAGTCTATTCCTTGGATCACTAGAATGTATTCTGGATGCTTTCCATGCTGCTGCAGGAGTCTGGCTTTTTTTTTTTTTTTTAATTTATTTTTTTATTTTCTATCTTAAGCCCAAGAAATGTGCTGGGGCTTTTCAAGCACTTCCAGAGTAGGGGCCGCGTCTTAATAGACAGATTCCTTTGCAGATGGCTTCCTGCTCGTTTGCAATTGCAAAACTCCACTGAGGCAATTAGCATGATTGCAGACATGGGAATGCGACATTAGGAAAGCATTTAATGTATTCTCAGCATCTGTTACAGTGCTGCTGCAAATGGAAACATCGGGGTGATGCCAGCACTATGGGCAAGACTTGCTTAAATCTGGCTGACTAGAAGTTCACATCCAGTCTGAACTCGACATGCAGGTACACTCTGAAGCCCATGAACAGACAAAAGCACATCCAGAGGGTGATTCAGCTATCCCAGCTGGTGTCCTAGAGAAGAGGGATGACTTATCTTCTGATGGTGCTCCATCCAATGGGAAAATGAGTAGTTTAGATGAGGAATCCCATTTTCTGCAGCTAAATGAGGTGATTCAAACCCTGTGCTCTGTGATAGCTGTGATTTTCATAGACCACTGCAAACTTCCCCAGAAATTATAAGCCAATGCTATTTCACTTCCATGGACTTGTAAGCTGACAAACTAGGAGATCTTCTGCTTGCCAGAAGAGTTCAGTTTCCCAGAAAGTGATGCAGGAGCTGGAAAGAAGATGCTCTATGGGAATAAGGAGAAAGGGGGACGTATGAGCAATAATGGAGACAAATCCCAGCCTTAAGATTAAAAGCCTGAGCTGTGTTATCCAAGTAGAGAATGATGCTCTGGAGCTGTTTCTTTTAACTTTGGTGCTTTTTCATCCATCTTCTCCCTTATTTCTATGAAGGTGCCTAGACCACATGGCTAGAACATCATGCTACTTTAATTGGTTTTTAAATGGATGTTCAGAGAAGACTGTTGAACTGCTTATCTTAGAGCCTGTTAGTTCTCCTCTGGTGAAATATTTTCATTTTGCATGACATAAGTAAATATCGGAACAAAAGAAATAGACCGAGAGCATTAATAACATATATATTAATTTTAAAAAGAACTGTGTTTCAGGCCCTGAACTTGAAACAATCCCAAAAGACAAGCAGGAAGCTCCAGGCTAGATGACCTGGGAGAGCTTGTTTGTTGGGGCGCAGGTGGGATCTGAAATGGGAGGTGCTGCATGAGCTCTGTGCTGTGGGAGAGGACACAGCCATGATTTAAAGGGATCAATTCCTTGTTTCTGGAAAGGAAGAGTTTGAGCATCTTCATGGTTGCAGATCTTGAGAGGAAAGGCTGCTGAAATGGTGCAGACTCATCCAGCTGAGATGGGTCTCCCACACAGGCTGGGTACCACAGTTTAAAGAGGTTTCACTTCCCTCATTCCCTCCTCCTGTGGGTTTTGGGGCTTGTGCAGAGCTGAGTGTTCCTTGCAGTTCCATGGTTTCCAGAAGAGTCTGCGGCAGTCATGGGTGGTGACTAGAGCAGGTCTTGAGAGCAGCAGGTCTCAGGCTAGAGCTTCTCACCTCAGCCTTTCCTACTACTCACCTTGGATCCTTGCTCAAAGTGCTCTTCAGCTCCTCACATGTCCAGTCACATTGTGGGAGGCAGTGGGATGCAGCGACTTCACAGCTTGTGAAAATATCTCACTTCCTTTGCGGGATCTCCCTCTCATGTTGCATGGAAATACCAGCTGGCAGGAAACAGCTGAGGACTGGGAATTTCCTCCATGGCTGAGCACCTGGGGCCAAGATTCAGTGCCTACCATTTACTGACCTGCAGGTCCTGCCAACACCACTGTTGGTGGGGTTGTGCCGTGAACCAGACCTAGGAGCTACGCTGAATATTAAACAAACCCCCACTCTGTCCCTCCTTTATTACTAATTTAACCTGAGGCGCTTCCCAGGCCTAGCTAAAACCTTGCCCAAGAGGAGCATCCACTCCACTGAGGGAGAAGGTGAAACCAGGGTGAAAACATGGAGCTGGAAATGGTGATGGCGGAAAAAAAGTGACTTCGAAGAAGTTTCATTTTGCTGAGCTTTTTACAAGAGTCCAGGCCTAGATTTTAAGAAGTTAGCCTGCAGCTTGGACTAATGTGGTTAGTCATCAGTTGTTAGGGACAAACACACTGCTTCTTTGAATTGAAAGTATCTTTGAGTACTCAAAGTACTAAAAGTACTTTTAAACCTTTGAGCATGTCAATCTGTCTAGCAGAGGGAACCTCATCCCCTACAAACACTCTGATGGGGCACTGCTACAGAAATCATCCAGCTGATCTTCCCTCTTCTCCAACCCTCATTCCCTCTGCTAGCACAAACATTAGCTCTGTGCTGACACAAGTTGGGGAAGTAGTCCTGTGGTTACTACTGAGTTTAGCATCTTCTTTCCTTCCTCAGAAAAGGCCACTTTTCGACCTTCCTTTCCTCAGTGGTGAAAGTGCAACATTTATAGCAGTGCTGCAAAATAATCTGGATTATTTCCCTTGCACAACCCTTTTATTTTTGTTAATTTCTTTTCTTACATTTCAGTTTCATTTTAAAGGCCTTGCATAAAGGTGAGGTAAAAACAAGTGGCAAAGGATGGAAACCTCTTAAACTGGCTTTGTGACATTGTAGTTGTGGAGGGGATGGTGCATCAAATTGTAATGTTTAACCCTGCCCTTCTGGGGCCAGGAGCTCAGCTAGGGGTTGCTTTTGCCACTGAAGCCCATCCCTTTGGTGTATGCCCATCTGCAGGACACATCACAGTGCCCACTCCTCCTCCAGGATTTTGGGGAGCTCTCTCAGGCTGTAGGGCACACGGGCTTGCGACAACTCACTTATTCAACACAAACTGTATCTGCTTGCTGCTGCCAGATTGTGGAAATCTGCAAATAATTGCAAAGTCTGCCAGTTTAATTGGATTGTGGTGTATTTGCACAGATGGGTGAAGTCTTCCAGACCAGTATTTTCCAGAGTGACTTAGCAGTCTCTCAGCTTTAAGGTACTCAATATGAGACAATATAGAAGCAATGGGTTTCTGCAGATTTTTTAAAGAGAAGCACCCCCAAACTGAAGTAATCCAAACCATCAGTCAACAAGAAATCCCTTGCCATAGAGATCTTGAGATGGGGGATCTTTCACAGTAGCTTGATATAAGCCAAACTAAATTAATAAAAATAATACAAGGCATCTTAACACATCATTTGTTCAGCAGAAAAATCCAGTGTGAATGTGTATGTGTGCAGGCATTTTTACAGGAAGTATAATGAATAAATTAATATTTGTAAAACAAAGGGAGGGGGAAAAGAAAGACTTTTACTTCACGTATGAGTCGGCCACTGTTGTTGTTGTTGTTTTTTTTAATGAGGCACAAAATGTTACTGTGGAACATTGTCCCTGTGTGCTCTGGCCCTTTTCCAGGCCTAGAGTTCAGTACTCACTGGGGAAAAGAAAGCCTCATACTTGACTTTCTGAAAGATAGGCTGTTATCACTTGTTAGAGGTCAAAAAGGAAAATAATCAAATTACTTATTAATTAAATACAAATTCTGTAAAATTGCTCAGAAGTAACTAGCCCCCAGGGCTACAGATACAGATGAAGTCCACTTCTCCCTTGAATAGCCAAAGTGGACCTCAGCTCCTGGTGAGGAGCAGAACTTATCACTGTTTTGCTGTGTCAATTAGCATTTGTCTTAAATATCATGGTGCTGAAGCCATTCTACTGCCAGAATCCTTGAATCTTTCCTACACAGCAGAATGAGCTTCTGGTTCCTGTGGGTAAGGAGGAAGCTTCAAAAGAGCAGAAGAAATTTAAAGAACCCAAACATATTGTTTTTTTGAAAACCTAGCATTATGAAATCCCTGAAGCAACTTTGCACCCTCGGAGCCACTGGATCCCAACCTTCCCCTTCCCACCAGGTACCCTGAGAAGGCTTCTTCTTGCCAACCAGCCTCTAGTGCATTAGAGACAGGTTTTCAAAGGTGCTTACACACCTGAATGCCTTGGAGGCGCTGGCTCGGACTCAGCAGGCTTACGGTGGCCTGTTGGGTGGCTGACCAGGCTCTTCTGTGCACTGAGAGTTGGGGTTTTTGTTTCTAACTCTGGGGCTGAGCAAACTAGCCACACCAGAGCGAGGCAATTCCAAGGAAGGGTCTAGCAAGGTCTCACAGTTTGCTCTGAAGGCTTGCAAGAAAAGGCTCCCTACTGGCCTAGGAAGCTCTGGCTCAGGTTCTTCAGCCCCCCTTGAAACAACAGGGTGCTGTAGGCTTAAAAAGACACCCACAGAGACAGATGAGGGACTGGGTTAATTTTTGGTAGTTTTCATTGGTTTTGAAGGGCAAAGGAGTTGTGAGAGGTTGACCATGGCTTGAGAATGCTGGAGACCGCCAGGAATAGAAGAACTTCTTTAAGGGCATTGTTAGAGAGATCCAAGGAACAATTTTTGAGTCAGACCATAGCTTTTGCTGCTTTTGTGATTTCCCACCTATCTTTTGCAGGCTTGGGGTGGAGGAAACAGAAGAAAAGGAGGATTGCCAGGGCCTCTCATAGTATTAGCTATGTTTTATTGCTGTCATTCAAGTCAGTTATTAAATATAAACCACGATATTTGCAATGATAATTTTGTCCTTTGCAAACATCTTGAGTGGATGTTGTTCTCAAAAAGCCTTTCAAACTAGACATAACAAGGTGACAAATCCTTTAAAGTAAAGCTTTCAGGTACTTCTCTTTGAATAGATGCCCCAGTTTAGCTGCTGGCAGCCAGAACAAAGGGAGTAACCAAGCAGTTTGTGAGAGTCAAAATCACAGCAGATTAGGCTTCTGCTCAGAGAAACGTTTAACTCCTTAAGAGGGAAACCCAGAAAAAGTGCTGGTAAACAAAAGGCCTCTCTTTTTCCATCTTTCCCATAAGCCACTGAAATCATGGCCACAGTACATTTTGGAATAAACTGGCTTCAGTGAAATAATGTTTGCTTTTTGACTTGCCAGGTTGCTCTACTTTTTTGGGCTTGGATGGTTTAGGTCACCCATGAACAGGGTCAGGAGCACTGATGCAGCCTATTGGTAACTGGGCTCAGGAAGCTCTTGCCCTGGCATGACCATCCTGGTGGGCACTGCTGGAAGAATGGTGCTGGAGCACTTCTTTTTACAAGGGCATGGAGTCATAGGACAGGGGGATGGCTTCAGACTGACAGAGAGCAGGTTTAGATTGGGTATTAGGAAGAAATTCTTCCCTGTGGGAGTGGTGAGGCCCTGGAACAGGGTGCCCAGAGAAGCTGTAGCTGCCCCTGGATCCCTGGAAGTGTCCAAGGCCAGGCTGGATAGGGCTCTGAGCAACCTGGGATAGTGGAAGGGGTCCCTGCCCAGGGCAGGAGGGGGGAAAACTGGATGATCTTTAAGGTCCCTTCCAACCCAAGCCATTTTGTGATTCTGTGATTCTCTGAAATGCCTGTCACCTACCTCATAACGATTTTCCCATTGCCAGATGCTTGCAGAATGCAATTTCAATCTTCCTCTGTAATAACATCCCATTACTGTAGGTTAATGCCCTGGCTTTTGCATCCTGGAGCTGTAAAATTGCCTTGCTAGATTGGTTAACACAAACAAGATGTGGTAATGTACAAACAGAGCATTTCCAACAGCTAAAAGTCTAAACAGATTAGGAAAAGGGTGAGGGAAGAAATGGAGGTGCCAAGAGTTGCAGCAGTGTGCATGACATGGCCAAGGGAAGCCAGAACCAGAACTCAGATCCCAAGCCCTGATAGTAATCTGTTACTTAATGCCATCATTTTGGTATGTGAGATGGGTCATCTTCCTTAAAGGGTTTAGAAAGTAGCCAGACAAGTTCCTCTGTTTATATAAGGAAGATGTTTGTAGACCTCTTGATCCTAAGGCAATTAATACAGTCCATTGGGGAAAGAAAAAAAAAAAAGACAAAAGGAGAAAGAAGAAAAAAACAAGAAAAATAAAAAAATAAAAAAGAAAGAAAAAAGAAAAATAAAAGTAAAAAAGAGAACTGGTCTACATCCTCATGTAAACAGCATCCAGAATGCCTAAAATTCTAACAGATGCAGATGTTTTTATGTCGGGGTATTTTTTTGGTGAGCGGCCTCTTTGTGGTCAGCTGTAAGCATCATATTTACATAGTTCTGTATTTCTGAAAAAGCCTGTTGCATGAAGTTGGGATCCTACCAAATGAAAACAAAACACAACACTAAGGAAAAATAACAAGCTCTTCCAACAATGTTCAGTAACTGACTTAGAGGTTAGTGCTGTGTTCTGGGAAAAAAAAAATCCAGGCACCATATAATTTAATGCACTAAAAACGTTAAACGTTTCAGAGGAATATAACACATGACACAGGGTGTTTTTATTTAATGAATGGCTGTAAGAAATGGGGCCAGCATCCCTTCTCACAGATGAACGCCTTGTGCCAAGAGCATTGCTGTACAATGTGTCATCACTCGGGAACCTAAAGAATTGTACTTGAGAAAACATTGCTACAGAATATCATTCCCTTCCCAGAAAGGTTCACTTCAGGCTTTGTAGAAAAACAGGACAATTCATTTCCACTGCACATAATTCTTCTGTTGGGAAACTTTCTTAAAGGTATAGGTGGTAGAGCAAGGGGCTGGAAAACTCTTTAATCTCGTAGTGACAATAATAGCTCCTGGTTATTGTTGGTGCTCAGCCCTTGCTTTGGGCTTTTGATACTCAGAACTCTATAAACACGGAGCAGGTTAATCCTCTCCACACCCTGAAAAGGGAGAGGGAGAGGGGGAGAGGGAGAACTAAAGGGAAGGAGAAGGGGAAGGGGAAGGACAGGGAGAGAGGAGCAGAAGGGAAGGGAAGGAACATGAAAGGGAAAGGAACTTTAACTGCCATAAGAAGCTTCTAGTTAAGACTCTTCTGTCCAAAATTCGAAACTCTAACAAAGTGGAATGGGTTATGTGATGTATAAAAAATGGGAAGTCTTACAGATATGGAGTTAGACTGGATTGAAGATTACTTTTTTTTTTTCATATGGTGTGTTTTCTTCAGTGAAATTAGGTCAGTTCACAGCAAGTAACCAATTTACTGATTTAGGCCTCACCTCTGCAACAGTAGTGTTTGCTGGGATAGCTCAACATAATCACGTGTGAATGTGTGTATTTATTTTTAGGGACTGTAAATTAACATCCTCTTTCTTGTTCCTGTTTTGAAAAAGAAGAAGTTGGTTACCCAGAAAAGTGCATCCATCACTGCTGGCTCTAGGACACTCCTGGCTTCACCTGTGCTTCAGGGCCAGTTTAAGGTTGCTCCTATTTTGCACTTCAAACAAAATGAAAAACAAAAATAAAATTGTCTGAGCCAGACCAGAAGAGTCTTCCCTGAGACAAAATCAGGGCATTTCGGAAGGACTGCTCCTTTAACAAGTCAAAGGAAGCTGGTGACAAGCAGAGAGTGCCAAAGAGAGAAGAATGAATACTTTCAGTGCTAGGAATTTAACCTGTATATTCTGCAGACATAACTATGTAACCTGCCCTATGGTTATAGCACAGAGAAGGCATTTCTGACACAGTACCTGCCTTTTAAAACAAATCCCATTAAGGACACTCCCAAGCTGTACCTGCAGCCAGCACCCCCACAAGAGCTCAAAATCCCCTGGGCTGGTCCTGGCACCTGAGCCCACCCAAGGTTGCTGCAGGTGGTGGCAGGGCCGGTACCCCTGGGCACCCCTGGGCACCCCTGGGCCCCACCTGCCGAGAGGAGAGCGGGAGCAGAGCCCGCAGAAGCGCCTGCAGCAGGGACGGGAGCGGACCTGCCCAGGGACAGCCCAGGCGGGCACTGGGGACGCTGCCAGCAGCGAGGCCAGGGTCCTGGCGCTGGCCTGATCTCTGTCCTTAGGCTCCCTCTAGAGTTTACAGCAAATGAGCAAAGGTCTCAATGCCACTTGCACAGGAGGATAGCATCTCCTCGCCTCCCTAGGCAGTGCTCTGGTCCTGGGCACTGCTGGATCATGTCCCAAAGCCTTTCTACACTGAAGAAGGCTCATCCTTCCTGATAGTCCCTGCTGCTGAACCTCACCGGGCCCTAATCCTGCCCAGAAGGGAAGGGCTCCTGTTACGTGAATATTATATTGTGGATACTTGGGCCTGCACCTCAAATCTCATGGTGGGCTTCCCCCACATCTCTTGAAGAAATCAGCACTTGAAAAACTGGAGAGGTGGGAAAGCGACAGTGGCTCAGTAACAGCTGAAGTGGGTTAGGAGCAAACCTCCTCAAACCTCCAGATGGGTCATGGCATATCCCTGCTTTCTTCATCCTTGACTCTGAAGGACACATCCTGGTGGAGGAGCTCAGGTATGAGTCCAAATTTTCCCCCTGTTTGCAAGGGAATATATAAAATCCCAAGCGATCCAGATGCTTTGTGTGTGTGGTTTGGATGGTTCACTGGACAGCCTTATGAAGTTTCGAGGAAGGAGGGCAGCCAAAAAGGAGATGGGAGGCTTGCCTAAGCGATTCGGGAGGAAACAAAAACAGCCAGCAGCTCTGCCAGTGGAAAAGCCCAAACAAGAGCGAGGAGAGGGGTAGTGGGAAGAGAGGGGACAGGGTGTCCAGAACCTGTTAGAGGAGCCAGGACATTCTTTGCCCAGACCTCCCTACAAACACTCCTCCCTCCTTCCTGCTTCACTCCTCCAAGTTTTGTTTGAGGTTTGGAGTTTCGTGTTGTTGTTTGTTTTCCTTTCTTTCTCTAATCCTCTCCTCCGACCTTTAACTGGCCGCACCGTCAGCCGAAACGGCCCCGGAGCGGGGCAGAGCCGGCTGTGGGAGGCTGGAGCTCTGCGGGGGAGGCTCAGCTCCGGTCCGCACCCCACCCCGCACCGCCTCCCCCGCAGCCCCACTGCTGTGCCCCTCTTTTGCAAGACGATGGCGCTCTTTCCACAGCTTCACTCCGGGACTTTCGAGTGTTATTTTTTCTTTTTTTTTTTCTTTTTTTTTTTTTTTTTTTTTTTCCCCGTTTCCCTCTTTTTACGGGGGGGCCCCT
>VWZV01004879.1:422435-543995 GCA_013397155.1 Irena cyanogastra | reverse complement strand
AAAAAAAAAAAAAGTGAAATATTCACTGTTGAGCAGGAGTTAGAACAGTTATTTCTTCTGCCCCAGATGCTAAGTACTGAGCCTGTTTTGTTTTTTTTTTTCTTTCCTTTTTTTTTCCTTCCTCTCTCCATCCAGACCTTTTGAAAAGAAAATCTTGACAGACTTGATCATTTCAGGTCCTCGGATGTGGAAGTCTCCAAGATCAGCTAACCTCACTGTAGCAGGTAAAGTCCTCTGCTATACTCATTCAAAATCTAACTAAAACTATCTAACTATACCTCTAATTTCTACATCTTACTGCACCACTCCCTCCCTATGCCATTTACTGCTCCATCTAATCTGCATTTGTAATGCCTCATTGGTTTTAAATCGCTCTTGATGCCACCTGTCTTGGTTTGAAAAGACAGGTGTCTGTTAAGGAAAGGCAGGAGCCTCCCCTGAAGTGGGAAATGTAAACCCCCTCCCNCATCATGTCCTACCTACCTTAAAGTGTAGTTCTTGTCTGAAAACAATGAAAATAAAATACCCGATGGTATTTTAGTTTATATTTTATTTTATATATATTGTGTTCAGAAATATTTTTTATATTTTTATTTTATATTTTATTTTATATGTATTGTGTTCAGCACAAAAAAGAAGGACAGTGTCTTGTTTTTGCCCCTGAAGAACACTGAAGCAGTTTGCATTGCCCTCATTCATACCCAGTGGTTAGCAAGGGCATTGCAGGGGGCTTTGCTGGCTGGTGGATTACTGGAATTTAAGAAATCACTGTTGCTTCTCACGGAAACCTGCCCTCTGTTTCTGATTGCAATGGGTTGGAATAGAAGAGTTGCATCAAGCTTGTGTCTTCTGTCTTTATGTTCCAGGTGCTTGGTGGCTTGAACATCCCTGTCTATGAAAAATATGAATTTCAAACCCCTGCCTTTCAGAAGGGATTGTAGAATCACAGGATGGTTTGGTTGGAGAGGACCTTTAAAGATCATCTAGTTCAACACCCTCTGCAATGATCAAGGGATATTTTCATCAGAAATGAAAACATCAGGGATGTTTTCAGGTCAGGCTGCTCAGAGCCCAGTTCAACCTGGCCTCAAGTGTTTCCAGGGATGGGGCTTCTGCAGCCTCCTGTGCAACCTGTTCCACACTCACTGTAAACAATTACAGATCAAGGGGAACTGTTAAACTTGTCTGTCCAGAAGACAGTTTCTTATGGTCCACTCCAAGACCAAATGGCAGAAATTGCACTAAGGAGAATCAGAGACTTCCATCTTTTTGTTCTCTGTTTAAGGTATGCTTCCTGGTGCTGATTTCTCTTTGCTAGAAAAGATCCAGAAGCACCTTAAAAATAAAATGCCAAAATGAAACAAGGCACTGAACACACAGACCTTCCCTGGGCAAGAGGATGGGAATGAACAAGCAAACCGCATATGCAAATGTTAGGCATGTTGCTGAATGCAACTCTGGAAGCTGCTTAGATGCTGTGGTCAGGTGGATGGGTATTACAAACCTCTCTGGGCTAGAAAAGAGAAGCTTTTTTCTAGAAAATGAAAAATATCTGGTGGAGAGAGCACTGAGAGGTAGTAAATATGCAGCAGAAGCCCTTTTGGAGTAAAGCTGCATCGCCATGGTGTTTTGTAAATGACCCATCACTTCAGAGTTAGGAGGTACCAGATGTGCTCGTGGCAGTGCTGCTGAGGCAGGAAAGATGAGAGACAGAGCTGCTGTACCTTGGGTTCAGACTGGGTCTGCTTCTGAGAGAGGTTTTTCCCTTAGTTCCTGGGTGATCTGTGTGGATTTTGCAAGAAGCCCCAGATGAAGGGCTTGTTGTGAGTACCTGCTTTGAGTAAGAGTCCTTTGAGTAAGAACTTTATCCTTGCTCTTCAGCTGGTCTTGTCACTGGCTGAAGAGTTCAGTGCACTGAATTGCTCTTTCTGTGGATTCTGTGTGCCTTTTAAAAAGACTAAAAATATTGTTTGGTGAAACAATGTTTTGTAACTGTTGGAGAAATTATGGAACCTAAAACTGATATCTTAAACTTCAACTTAGTGTTTTTTCTGATGAGATCGAAAACTGTGATTCAGAAATCTCATGGCCATTATTAGACCATTTCTGGTACAAATCTCAGTGCTGAGGATGCTTTTGTCCTCCTTGGAAAAACTCTGTAAACCAAAAAAGGGTGCGTTTCTCTTGGCTCACTGATGATCAGTACTTTGAACTGAGTCTGTGAACCTCTGTGGTAATGGGAACCTCTGTGCCCTTTCATTAGAGCACTTAATTGCAGAACATGGGACTTGAGTAACCATATGGGAAAGTCACCACTGTTTTAGGTACTCTGTATGAAAAGGGTAGGCGAGTACAGGGAGAGAGATTGAGGGACCATCTGAATTTGAAGTCTTTGATCAAATGCAGATTTTTTGGGAAGGTCAGTGAACAGAAACAGGGTAGAAAAGCTTTAAGAAACCATGACACGTAAGTATTTTTTGGGGTTTTTTTTGTTTGTGTTGGTTTTGAAGCCCGATAAGTGTAAAGTTTTCTCATATACGACACATAAAACAGCACACAGGATAACGGAGTTCTTTCAGGATGCCAGAGTCTCCCTATGTCTGGAGATAGATAATTTATTGTCATGTATGACCTTTCACTAATACCTGATGGTACCCCAGGTTGGCAATCTCAGGAGACCAGAAGAAACTGAGGACACCATGATTATGACGAAGAATCTGAACATTTTTTTTTCTGCCTTTTGCACCAGCCACAAAGAATTACAGCATTTCTTCAGTCAAATGGGTGGCAAATAACCGTTTTTCACTTTTTCATTAGTACCCCACCAGAAGCTGCATGTCTGTAATTTTACAGAAATACTCAGAATTGACAGATGGCCATTGGCGTTTTTTGTGGGATCTTAGTGGAGGTAGATAACACTGCATCTTTAATCTGCCCCGAAACAGTTTAAAAATGACAAATGGGCCTGTCCAAGGACAGAGTAAAGGTTTTCCTTCTTTAAGAAAATTTGCAAACAACCTATCCCCTCTATCTCTTCCCTCTTTGCTCTGCAATTACTCTACAATCTGGGCCAAAGGCCCTCCAAGGATTTGCAAGAACTGTGGCCAAGGCTGGGGAGACCACTGATTCTCCACTTCCCTACAGTTTGTTGCCCCTTTGAAGAGCAGCTGTTGACTTTGAAGTGAACTTTTCTGAGCAAATCTGCAGAAAGGGTGAGAATTTGGCTGGAGATGGGCAACAGCAAATTCCCTTCCCAGAGAGGGCTCTGCTGGCAGAAGACTTGCAAGCTGCTCCACCAGCCCCTTCTCACTCAGAATGCACAGGTGGTGATGAAGCAGAGGCACACCAGAGCTGCTGCGTGTAAGCTTTCTCCTAGCCTGAAGTCCTTGGGAAGGAGGGAGGTCGCTGTCCTGCCTGGCTCTGACCCCTCAAACTTTTTGCTGCGTTTCTGAGCTGACCTGGGGCTCAGGTAAATGCAGAATTTGAAGTCCAGGCTAACCTGCCTGCAGAGCAGGATGGGAGTGCTGTGTTGCATAGGTTTTGTCTGGGTTACAGAGGCCTTATTGGGCAGGACTGTCATTCCAGAGAAGCACCGAGTCCTGCAAATGCTCGAATGTCTTTGTGTTACCCTTCTGCCACCTTTGGTTCCTAGTGGTTTTTTCCATATCCAGTTATGTCTTTTTATTCTCTCGAATCTGTCCTTGTTTTCTCTACACATCTCCAATCTGCCTCTGACCTCTGAATCCAAACCCAGTCTTGCTGGTGGTTTGTGCTGATATTCAGAGCTATTCCCTGTTCCTCCTGAGCATCTGGTATGTGCCCCACCCTGAGTGGCTGCCTCTGGCTGTGAGGGAGGTGCCAGGTTAATGTATGTCAGGAGTCAGCACCTGACTTTTCATGTTAGGTGCTTAAAACCCAAATTTCTGTCCTTAAAACTCTTCATTGTCTGTCACCCCTATCTGAAGGTGCCTCAAGTTCCTCAGTACCTGCTTTACATGTGATACTGCTGAGGTGTCAAGGTCAGGAGTACTGGAGATGGCTGGCTTGCTCCCATGAGATCCTCCTGAGGGTGTCCCTCTGTCACTCCCGGGAGATGCTGGCACCTGATTCAAACTATGCAAATATTACCAGGAGGACAAAGAGTAAGAATTCAGTAAGGGAAAATGTCACTCTATGACGTATTTTGGTAGGATAATGGCTCTGTAACATAAACTGTCAGGCAGGTGTGGGTATGAGGGTATATGGCTGTACATCACACACTTTGCTGTGCAGGACAGCCCTTTGGGAAGTCAAACCTGGCACCTGCTGCATGGCTTTATTGATTTTTGGGTTTTCTTTGTGCAGGGTGATTGCTGAAACAAGACTTGTTCATGGATGTCAGGCCATTCACAACACTGTATTTTTATGCAGTTCACAAGCACTGATAGAGAAACAAAGCAGTCTTCATGACCACTCAAATTTGTCTTGACTAAGCACACCATTGCTGAATAAAGTATGCACCTATTGTTTTCAGACAGCTGTAATCCCTTTCCAGACTTTAGAGTAATTTAATCTCTTGACGTGACTGTGCAACTCCTATTCTTTTTAGGCACATACATTAAGAAAAGGAAAGGTCCATTTAATCTGAAAATATATTAGGAAGCATTCCTGGTTTCACAAATCTGAACCAGGTACCACAGGGAATCAGCTGAAAGTCATTAACATGTGATTGCTTTTGGTGGCCAGAATGAAGCAGTTTCAGACGCACTCCCTACCTCCTTTTCCAGGTACTGCAAAGCGAGTTGCTATTCTTGAAGATCGTGTCAGCAAAGGTTAAAAACTCATTGCAGATTGTTCTTTGCTGATACCAGCTGTCCACAATCTGTGTGTGTTGGCCTGCTGTGTGTGGGTGAACTGGTGGGGATGAGGAAAAGGCTTGAAGCCCTCTTGTGTCAGTGAGGGATGCGTGTCAGTGCCAATGATGCCTGAGGATGCTGAACTCACCTGTCTGTCATCCCTGGTGTTGCAGCCTAGAGGACTGTCACTGCCTGCTCTCCTCCTCCTTCTTCCCAAACTCCTGAGTCACTCAGGACAAGTGACAATGGAGACTGTCAGGCTATGTGATGAAGCTGGTGGCTGTGGGCTTGTAGCTTCCAGATGCTGGAGCTGAGGCCCTAAGTCTCCTCTTTGGCATAGCAAGGAGCTCCTGTATTGCTCACCATGGGACTTGTGCAAATCTGTTCCCCTCCCCAGTTCTACAGGGGAGATGGGGTTACTAAAATCACTAAAATCAAAGCAGTTTCCTGAAGGAGGTGAGGATTTAGTTTCTTTCTGGATATTCCTAGCAGCATCATCCAACAGGCACTGGGACATGTGATGGAAGCTGAGGAGCACATTGTTCAGGCTTCCACAGACTCTTCTATGCTTAGCTTGGGTGGGAAAGTGAGGCTCAGGCTCTGCTTATAACTGTCCTCTTTGAGAAAGAATGAGGAAAGGCAATGGCAAAGGACAAAGTGACGAAGAAACCTTAAGCTGTGGCATTTCATGGGGTGAACAGCTAGCAGGAGGTGGTTGATTGTTTGTTGAAAAGCCTTGCTGGCTGTGTTTGCTTTGGATACCACAAGTCACTGGGTGTTGGTGGGGACTGTGAGTCATGTTCCTCCTCGCAGTGGAAAACATGGATTCATCGCCGTGGTGCTGTGCTCCTAACAGGGCGGATGGCCCCTTGGGAAAACGGGAAGGTGGCACTAGGCAGGATGCATGGAGGCCTTCCCCTCCAAAGGAAAGTGTTTCTGAAATGCTTTTTTCCCTTCAGGCATCCATCCTTAGTTCTGGGGAAAGCTTTGCTGTGGCCTCGAAAAAGGGACATGCTGGAGTTCTTGTGTGCTTGTGTTGCTGTGGGTAGAGGGCTCTATTTTTGTGCCTCTTGCATAAGTTTTACCAGCATCTTGCAGTGCCTTATATGCAGTTTTAGGGTTTGGGGTCCTGGGTAGCTAAAAGCATTGAAGTTGCATCTTCTGTGGTCTCTGTGGGAGTTTTGAGAAGGCTGCTCATGACCACATTCCCTCTGCTGTCTCTTCCTTTGGCAGAACTAAACAAAGTGGTGGTTTCACCCAGTTTATGAAGGAGTGATGCCTTTATCTTGACTCAAAGAGATGCTGGAGCTCTTTTTCTTTGGCTCACATGGAGAAGCCCTCAGTAGAAGAGAAGAATAATGCCAGCAGCTCTTGGAGGGCCAGCACGAGGTCAGTGTGGTCCTACACCACCAAAATACCAGTGCTAATTCTGGCCCTGAGTGCACAGAGCACACAAATCACCCACAACTCTTGGTTTTCCTTGTAGCAGTCCAGATTCAACCCTTGATTTTATTCCTGCTGGAAGGAAGAACAGACCTGCCGTGGCTCCAGGTGTGAGTACGGGCTGTCACTGGCCTTGCCTAGCAGGAGAAAAGGACCTCTGTGTCAGGGGGTGGTGAGCTGTTAACTCCTTCCTTTACATCAGGGACATGAAATTCTTTCCCCGCTCAGGGACCAGTAAGTCCTTTGCTCTGCCACACATTAACACATGCCTTGGTATTACCCAGTAAACAGTGGAATAATAATAATGTAGTTACTGGCCATCTGAAATGAGGTTGTGGCTGCGGCTGTCCCCATGGGCCACCTGCTCCTGCCTCCTGTCGGAGAGCGTAGGGCTGGTAAAGAGGCTGTGTGTGGTAAGAGAATAGTATTTAAGGAAATGAGGTTTAAATGAGAACTTAATTACTCACTTTTGGCCTCATATCTAAGCAAGAATAACATGAAAACCTGAAATTAAGCATTTGTTGCATTCCAATACAGGGAAGAATGCCTCCAGTATTTGAAAATAATTCGAAGATAAATAGAATTAATACTTAACATATGAAAAAGACAGCTAATGTTTTGACAGACAAGCCTCCTCCTCAGAGCCAAGAACATGCATTACCTAAAGGAGGAAAATCCTCATTTGTACTGAAGGTTGCCAGGAGTCATAATTAAAGAACAAAATTAGTTGAGGAGAGCATGGAATGAAGAGTAAAAAGATTGTTGTTTCTTAGATAACTGTGCAGGTGTTGCTGAAGGAGCACACACACATTTCTCTGTGGGGTTTTTTTTCTTGATTCGTCTCTATGTCCATCAGATCATTCACTGCAGGTTTCCTTGTATTAAAAATAAAACCAGAAATGTCTGCTGAGTAAGTTGTTCTGCCATGGGTGGAGGTAAGCCTGCTTGACCTCTGTTGTTTAGAGTCTCTGATGTCTAACTAGGGGTGAGGTGTTTTTTTGCTGTCTTAGCAAGTCCATCATTAGTGTTTCTTTCCTTTGTCATCCACTTGAACAAAATGTGAGGGTTCCTACAACCTTGGATACAACTGCCCTGCTGGCACATCTGATGGGAAATTCCTGGGCTGCTGAAAAGCTCCTAGTGTGATGGAGGGGAAGGGCAGATAACCAATAGTATGGACCCACCCACAGGCTATATAATTGCTCATTTCTGCAGGAAACCAGCCTGAAATTTTGCAGAGGTTTGGACCTATTTGTAGGAGATTTGTTATTCTGATGTTATTAACACTGGCTTTGGTTACCCCGATGTTCCCAAAAGGCAGGGAAGGGTAGATCACAGCAGTGCCATGACCAGAGAAATGGTTAACTGCAAAGGAAAATCTGAGGCAATTTTTGTCAGAGAAAAACAGTGTCTCACTTAGATTTATAAAACACACAGCCTACTCTACCTTATATACCTTTCATACCTGCAAATGTGTAAATCTTTTCTTCCAGAAAGGAATCCAGATACTCACTTTAATTTGAGTCAAGATAAAGTGGCTGCATTTTCCCTGCCTGGAACATCTGCAGACATGCCACTGAGGGTTTTTGGCTTGTTTTAGTGAGAGAATTACAGAAGTCCTCCCATTTTCTCCTCTTTCGAGGTTAGACCAAGAATATGTTCAGCAGTCATAAGCTGTGGTGTATTAATAGAAAGATTTTCTCTAAAAAATGTCCCCTACTCCTAGAAGGAGATTTATGCTATGTAATACACCATTTCAAAGGCTAAGGTCACCACTGAACATGTCAGCCCACCGGGATATCATAACACATAAATTACATAATCAATAGCACATGTTTTCCCCTTTTCTTTACCAATTAATGGATTTTTGAAGTAGAGAGCTTGGCTTATATTTTTCCAATCATGTTGGATGGGGAAACCCTTCAGAAGGAGGATTCAGAAGGAAAAAAGCTGATGTTTAAGGTGTTCACATAAATTTGTTCTTTAGCAAATGCACAGGAGCACCAGCTGTACTTCCAGTTCTGCTTCCAGCCTTCTGAAAATGTTATTAATTCTTCACAAAAATGAATGTATGTACTACCAGAATATATTCAATTTTTAAAATTTCATCTCAGATTTGTAACGTTTCCATGCCAAAAGACTTCTTCTCAGAAAACCATCTCATTGTCCTTTACCCCTTCAGTTGTTCTTGCAGATTCTGATTAGAGGATTCTTCTAATTTTGAATGAGATTAGGATGATATAATGAGTGATTTATATCAATTAATGGGATATTTTCTGCTCTTACTATGATGTTTTTGTATAAATTAGGTATTTCTTTGTCAAGATAATGGGAGTTTTGCCTTGCTCAGCTCTTTGCATTAATTTTTCATCCTATTTTCATCCTATTGGTTTACTTATTGAAGTAGAGGTATTTGGGACTGAATTGTGCAACTCAGTGTCACTTGTAAAGATGGTCCCATAACAATACTTACCAGTGAACTTGGCTTAAATTTTTTTTTTTTTTTTGGCAAGAAGCATCCAGAGCAGTGCAAGCTATATTTCATGATATTGATACCTGATCTTGTCACGTAAAAATGCATTTTTAAATGTGCATAGGGAAGAGAGACAAACACAAGCTCATTTTCCTGATGGTTTTCTTAACTGTTCCAGGCTGGGTTTGTCACCTTCACTTTCTGCTTAGGATTTCATGGATATAATGTTCTTAAATAGAAAAAAACGAAAGAGAAACCAAACTCCCCAAAGCAAACTGTCTCTGTGTTTGTGTTATGTGGAGGATCTTCCTGAGTCCCAGGCTCAGCAAGTTTCCCAGAACATCTTTCGTAAGGCAGCCAGAGGCATCGGGGCATATTTCTCTTGGCTAGCCTCTCTGGAGAGATCCCTTGGAGGAAGCCCATGCTCTGGTAGGGTTTGCTCTTAGTGGAGATGAGGCTCAAGGAACCAGTTCCTCTCCGGAGGGACAGTCCTGGTCCTGTTGCTTTCTTGTGGCAATGGTTAACCAGTCTTAATGGAAGATCTGCTGTGCAGTGCTTGACAAATGCAAAAGTTGATCATGTGAGTGGGCATTGCTTCTCTTCTGGGGAATGACTGTTTGGCAGCAACTCACCTTTTGTGAGCCAGAAGCTTCTGGAGAGCCCAGAGCTTGGGAAGACAGGCCTCTCATAGTTTGTCCATAGTTTCCCCTGTGTCCCCTTATTCAAATGTGACATCTTCCTTCTTTCCACCATGATCCAGGCTTATGGACAAAGCACACAGGTGGAGTTTTCCAACCTAAAAACTCTCCCCTGAGCCTGCACAGACTGAGGTTTCTGGAAAGCTTATGTGGCTGATTTGGGGAAAATCACACAGGGGTGGCAGGAGGACTGGTATTGGTCGCACAAATGCCATATTCCAGTTCCAGTGCGTGGAGCCATCACAGAATCCTCCAAACAGCTCTTTTCATACATACCATCTGTAACAGGGTCAAAATGTGTTTTTTTCCTTAGCCTTGTGCTGAGAAGCAACTGAACCCTTTTCCTGAAGCTTTCCCAAAAGCCACTTAGCCTGGGGCAGGCAGCAAACGTGGAAAAAATCTAGCCCAAACAGCTGAAATCTGGCAAAGTTGAATACAAACTGAAATGCATTTTTCTCATGGAAAAGTGTTGGGTGACCTCTGATATGCAGAGTTCCCTGCTCCACCTGCGTGAGACACACAAGCAAAGTGTGCAGCTCACTCTCTGTGCTCCTTATCTTGGGTCTGTGTGCTCTGAACTGCAAGTTTTACATGTAAAAATGTACACCCTTCTCTATATACCTAGAGCTGCATAGCTCCCTGCTGCACAGGATTCCTGGCTCCAGATCAGTTGCATCACTCTCCTGATGTCATCCTGGCATATAACACCTCTAACATTCATTTCTGCCTGGAGGAACAGTATAGTCCATGCTGGGTTTTAGCTTTTTTATTTTTCTTTTCGTTTTCTTTTTTCCTTTTTTTTTTTCTGCTTTTCCTGGTTGGTCACTGCCACTGCAGAAAATCAAAGGCAGCTTCACACATTTGTCTCTGCATTTATTTTGTTTTGCTACAGGAGTTAAAAAGAAAAGCTTTGGAAGGACTTTCTCTCAGCACCAGTGAGGAAGCAGCTGTTTACCATGAAAAAAAGCCCATAAGTTTGTGCTTCCTGAGCTAGGAAATTACTGCTGCTGCTGCCACCACTACTGTTGCTCTAGACATTTCTTGTGGCCTGGGAGATGACACTGTGGCACATAAGGCTGGAGGGCAACACTGGGGTGGGGATGGAAGACCAGGCAAACTCATGTGGCTCTGACTCACTGCAAGTTATTTTCCAAAACCTTTACTGAGACCTTATGGCAAACAGTCTGTGCCAAGCCCTGTAAGAAATCTACCCTGTGTTATACTTTCCTTGAAAGAAGAGGGGAAGGAGCAAATGCTGTGGGAATGTTGGTCAGCAGAGCCTGTGAAACTGGTAACAAGGATGGGAAAAACAAATTTGCTGTTCCTGCAAATTTGAGAGAGCAAAATCACTGCAATCCACTATCAGCGTTGGCACTCAGCTAAAAGCTGTCTGTGTAGAAGACTGGGCAGGGGAGCTGGGGGCAGGAGGTGCAGGCCTGCACTTGGCCTGTGTGGCCTAATGTCACAGAATCAAAGAATAAGCTGAGTTGGGAGGGACCCACAAGGATCATCAATTCCAACTCCCTGCTCTGTACAGGAGGGACCCTGACAGTCCTACCCTGTGCATCCCTGAGAGCATTATCCAAACGCTCCTGGAGCTCTGGCAGCCTTGGGGCCGTGACCATTCCCTGGGGAGCCTGTTCAGTGCCCGACACCCTCTGGGGGAAGAACCTTTTCCTGATACCCAGTCTGACCCAGCTCCAGCCGTTCCCTCAGGTCCTGTCCCTGGTCCCAGAGAGCAGAGCTCAGTGCCTGCTCCTTCTCTTCCCCTCAGGAGAAGCTGTGACTGTGATGTCTGCCCTCAGTCTCCTCCAGCTGTACAGACCAAGTGTCCTCAGCTGCTCCTCACACAGCTTCCCCTCAAGGCCCTTCACCATCCTTGTGCACTCCTTTGGACACTCTCTAATAGTTTAATGTCTTTCCGATATTGTGGCACCCGAAACTTCACCCAAAATCTTTGAGGTGAGGCTGCCCCGGAGCAGAGCAGAAGCAGAGCAGAGCAGAGCAGAGTAGGACAATCCCTCTCTAACCCAGCTGAGCTTGGTGCCCCTAGGACAGGGATGTCCCTCCTGGCTCCAGGACACTGCAGCCTTCTGTCCAACTGGCCATTGACCAGAAACCCCCAGGCCCCTTTCCCTGGCACTGCTTTCCAGCCTCTCATTCCCAGTCTGTCCGTGCATCCAGGGCTGCCCCATCCCGGGCACAGAATCCGGCACTGTCCCTTGTTGACCTTCACGCAGTTGGTGATGGCCCAGCCCTGTCATTTGTGGAGGTCTTTCTGCAGGGCCTCCCTGCCATCGAGGGAGCGACAGCTCCTCCCAGCTCTGTATCATTTGTGAACTTGCTCAGTATCCCTTCCAATCCTGCATCCAAGTCATTTCTAAAGATGTTGAGCGTGGGTCTCCAAGTGTGTGTGGAACTGTGAAACCTGTGTCAAGGGCTATGTAGGCATTTAAGATGTCTCCATGTGTGATGCTCTTTGAGTGGCCTGCACTCAGTGGTGCTCTGTGGCCCTGTGGGAGATGAGGAAGGCAGTGCACAGTGGTGTTGCCTGTAGGTTATTTTCGAGGCCATAGAAGAAGTGTGTTGCTGGACAAGGATTTGAAGGCCAGTCTCACCTGCTCTAGGATGGTATTTTACCTATAGCCCCTTCTTTGTTCTTTCATATGTGCAAGAAGCTGAGCGTGTAAGCGCAGGTCTCAGTCATGGTCTGGTGCGATCCAGTTTAGTAACTCCACCACTGCCACACCTGGAAGCAGGGGAGCAGAGAGAATCCTTATATCACTTTTCTTCTGCTCTGCCCTTGGGACCTGGCTGTCCTCAGCAGGTGCTCCCCTCCCTGCCAGGCTCTGCAGGGGCAGTAGGTGCATTTCACCCTCAGGTCCAGTGACCCACCTGGTGGGGAAAACACCATTTTCCTCAGAAAATAAGGGAGTAGTACTAGACAGGGACTGCCACGAAAGCATCACTGATGGGCTTGGAATTGCTGTCACTAGAGTAGCACCCAGCGGTGAAGACCAGTTGAGCAGTGGTGGAGATCAGCCAGGTTTGTGGGAGAATTTTGCTTCCTATACTGCTGAAAGCCCAGTATTTTTGAGTATTAATTTCCTTTCTCGCTTTGGTGGGGGCCAGAGGGTGAAGTGTTATATATGGAAAAGGAACATAATGAGGTTACTTTTTCCCCCAGGAGGTCACAGTGACAAGTCCTTGAAGGACATGGAAGTTAAGTGCATGCCAAGAGAACCTAGGAGACCAGATCTGGAAAAACCTAACCAATTTTTTTTTTTTTTCTGGAGAAAGGGGAGAATGCAGGAAGAAAAGGCTTTTACATAGGAAGTAACAAATTAGCAGGACCGAGAGATAGTCTGTAGGGAGGGAGGAAACGGATGGGGGGAGGCGGCTGGTGCCTTTACAAGCTTCTCCGAACAAGGTGCCGAACTTCCCGGGAAGCTGTTTGGGGTTAGCCGGTTTTCACAGCCGTGCCTCTGGCTCCGGATTTTGCCCTTTCCCTGTGAGCAGTTCACGCTCTCCCTCATCGTTTGGCCAGTTTACATCGCTGGTTAACTGGGAGCAGAAGTCGTTCCCTCCTTAGCTTCCCCTCCCAGAGTGGAAGTGGGAAGCTGGAGCCCTTCCTTTCTTCTCGGGGCTGGCATCCTGGAGCCGTGGCTCCGGCTGAGTCCCTGCAACCCTGGATGGAGAAGTAGTGAGGGACAAATGAGGAAGCGGTGGGTTGAGCAAAACCCTTGAGCTATAGAAATCTTTCTTACAGAAAAGTGGGAAGGGGGTGGCGCACCAGCCACCCTTGCTGCAGTAGCGGCATGTTTTCATTGTGATGCAAATCTCTTCATGTAATTTGGGTCACATTCGGGTTCACCCAGTTCTTGTGGCTGGAACTGAAACCAGCACGTCTTCACTTTTGCTCACAGCGCTCAGTGGTCTCCTCTCTCACTCTCACAATCCCAGGGCTTGTTTTGCGACAAGGCTCCTGTATCCCTGGAGAGGTGCCGTTCCGTGGAGCACATCAGGGAGCCGGGATGACACCACGCCCCTCTCCCACTCGCCGGTGGCTCTTTGGTGGGATGTGCCCAGGCGTACATGGGCGTGCTCTGATGCTGTGAGGTTTTGAAGAGCGGTTTTGTTCAATCAGAGTTGCTCACACAAACCTTGCCGGGCTGACAACCGAGCAGCGCCTGCAAACACAGAAAGCAGCCCCGCGGCACCGACTGCAGTCGCCGAGACATTGCCCTGCACCCCAGTCCGGACGGCTCTGAAAACACTGCCTTTGCTTCTGGGAAACTCGATGGGCAGATTTAAGCAGGAAATTTACAGCCTTCTTGCACAAAACTTGACTTCTCCTCCTCGGAGTGAGCCTGTAAACGTTTAAGTCACCTCACTGTTACCCTGTGTGGGGTCTTTGTTCCTCGCCTCCCCTGCTTATGTTGACTTTCTCTTGCTGCACAGTCGGCATTAAATTCTGGGGCACAGGGCAAAGGCTGGGCTTGGTCACTTCTTCCCTGCCCCCCGTGGTAAGGGCTGACTTTTGCTGCTCTCTGATGTGGATTAGTGGGGCTCCCCTCTACTTCTGGGCCCTGGGCAGTCACCTCAGTTGCTCTCTCCTAAATCTAATTCTGTTCCGCCTTGTCCAGAATATAATGCTCCCTGGAATTCATTTTAAATGCAGAGCAGGGTCAGGGGAGGCTTCAGGGACAGCTCGGGTGCTAAAGGCACTTCAGGCCCATTTTGTACAATTGGCTGTTAAGTCATAGTGGTTTTCTAAGCCGGCTGTTGGAAAATTACCTCCAATAAGCTCGGCTCCCTGCGGCTGCTGCCGTCTCTCCTGGTACCCTGGCTCACAGGGTGGGCTCTGTGCATGGTTCCTCCTCTCACCCGTGCCAGTTCAGAACTAAAAATCTCTGGTGCCCATCAGTGGAGGGTCCAGCCCTTGGTACTTCTCCTTCCTGATCCTATTCCTTGTGCTTTCTGTCCCTGGCTCTGACCCAGCTGACAGGAACCTGCTAGTGTTCAACACTCATTAAGCCATTTTGGTACACTGAGTGGGGACTGAGCACGGTGAAAAGGGCACAGATCTCAAAGTCTTGCGTTTCAAAATCACCTCTTGCTTTGAAAGATCTGATCCTGCTTTAGTCTTTTTACTCCTGTAAGGCAATCTGGTCTCCTTGCACTTCACTGCAGCTGCTTCTGGTGAGAAGTATGGCAGCTGCTCCACACTGCATAAGAGAAAGAAGAAGACAGTTTGGCAAAAGAGACCCAATGATTGTGCTTGGCTGCATCTGCAGAGGAAAATTAGGGAGAGGGAATGTAGTTATTGGAGTTTGGCCAGGACATTGGGATAAAACACCTGCACTTGTGCCATGACATGATCATTTGCAGTAAAGGAAAGCATACACAGTCAGTGTTAGGTCACTCTCCTGGATGCATGGTGTCATGAGGAATGTTCTGCCCTCTCCATCCATGGGGAATGGGGTTTTAATTCTTTGTACATGACAATTGTGTGAACCAACCATTTCCCTTAACATAACTCATAGAAAGAGGTAGTGGTCCTCTCTAATTTTGTAGGGGCCATGGGTAAGCTGTTGGTATGTTCTTCTGAAATAATTCTGCTTTCCTGGGCTTTGGTTTCACGTATAATTAGAGAAATAAAGGCAAAACCAGAATCTTGGATCTGTACAGCCTGCAACAGCAGGGATGGACTGATAAGGGTTTCTTCATTAGGACTGTGTCTCTTCAACCCTACTCCAGCTGAGACCATAAGAGCTGAGGGGCTGAATTTGGGTTTCGAGGTGGTAGTGCTCAAGATGCTGAAGTTCTAGCGGATTTAGTATGGGACAAGCTGGTGCCCTGGTCAACCTGAAACTAAAGTTATGAGAACAGCTTCTTTGTTTTCTCTGTTGATTTGTATCATGCCTAGCCCCTAAGCAGTCCCAAACCCAACTGAGGGGGGAATTTTGCTTTGGTGACCATCTTTGACCCTTCAAAGTTATTTTAAGATCCCTTAGAGATGAAGATTATATCATCACAGAGGAAAAAAAAATTGTGTTATGTTTTGGCAGTGGCTAACCTGAGGGTGTGATGAAGTCTGTAACCTAACTCATGCATGTGACTCACATGAAAATACAAATGATAAATGAATATAGCTGATATGATCCCAAATTTGACATCACTTTGATCAGCTTCAGGATTAGCTGTGCCTGACAGCATTCATTCTTGGAGCTGGACTCTTTCTCAAGGTGAACAATAGCATGAAATGATCTCTTAATAAGTAAAAAAAAGAAAAAAAAAAAAGGAAGAAAAACTCCTCCAGGCTCACTGCTTCACAATCAGCTTGTTTGGGATGAACCACAGTGAGAAGCAGCCACTGACTTTTTCTGATGGAGAAGGAAGTGCTGCGTTGCTCAGAGAGCATGAGGAGCCTACAGATAGCGGCACTAGGTCTTGGAAACAGCTCTACTAGTTTTTTTCCCTAACAAATTCAGGAAAATGTAGAGAGATTTTCAAAGATGAGAGTTGTGGCTGTAAAGAATGGGGACTGTTCCAAACAGTCTCCAAACACAGTGATCCCCAAGAGAAATTGTGCTGTTTTCTCCCAGCTATTAGTGAGATAACTATTAACCCCAATAAGAATGTTAAGAGGAAGTTCTTATGATGAAATTTATATAAACAGGAAAACCCCATGGACTGTCTTCTTAGTACCTAAAGAAAATCCTCATTCTGCTGGGGGGAGGTGAAAGGCATTCCTTAAACAAGGGAATGAATTTTCCTTTCTTCCAGCTCTTGAGACCTTCAAGGGATCATCAGGCCAGGATCACCAGGGAGCTGGGCTGCAGGATCCCTGTCATGCGTGGGCACATGGCCCCACTGTTCCATGCTGTCAGCTCACAAGCAGTTGATTTTATCTTTGTTCCCTCTTGGGGGAACTGTGTGTGATGACCAGAACATCCCAGAGAGGCAAGAAGGCAAGTGTGGTTCTTCCACCTTTGCCTTGAAATGTTGAGCAATAGCAGCTTGGACCTTCATCATTTCTTGGAAGCTGCTTTCAGTTTCCAGGGCTGCTGGTTCTGGCTGATCTGCCACATATCTCCAAGGCACACATCCCCTATGCTGTGTGTAAATCTGCAGCAACACATCCTAGATTCCTGTAAGCTCAGACATCCCCCTGCCCCCATTCGACTGATAGAAACCCCGAGTTCCTTTTTTAGCTTCCTTTGTTGACCACAACTCACGTCAGCAGTGAAGTCCCGCCTGTCACGCTGCCTGCCAGCGTATGTGCATATGGTCTGCAGAACATGAATGCACCAAACCACTTCACAGCATTGTTGTTTTCTTTTGCCTGTTTTTTTCATTCTCTTGGTGGAAAATATTAAGGACCGAAAGCCTTTGCTAATAAAATTCACACAGCTGCTGTCGCTGCAGATGAAATCCTGACACCACAATAGGGATTTTGGGCCGTGGCTGCCCCCCTTGCAGAGTGCACTGAAAGAGGACAATGCATTTCCAGAGCGTGGAAAGCCCTAGCAAAGACAGGTCACTGTGTGTCTGGCCACCAGGCCTGTGAGGCTGCTCTCTGCAATCACTGCAGGTTTGCCATTTTCCCCTCACCACTGCCCTTCTCCCAGGCACAGCTTAGTTTGGTGAAGTCAGATACCAATTCTGTTCACCCAGGGCTCACATTTGGCCTGTCAACAGCTGGCCATTTGTCTTTTCAGCTTCCAGTTGTTTGATAATGAGATACTGTAATGAGAGTGACACTACAGTGTGGTTCTGCTAAAGGCCAAAGGTAGGGGGCAAAACGACCTCTGTTATCACTTTTCCCCTTCTTCTAAACAGAGGTGAAGGTGCTGTTTAAAGGACCCCAGCTAAATTAATTCACAGGTCTGAGAGAGGCTCCATTTCAGGAGGAGCATCCTGCTACAGAAATAATATTTTATGTTGGACCCAGCCATGCCAGTCTGGGTGGCCTTTGTAGAGTGGCAGACACCTGACATTGGGAAGGAATGTTTAAAGGGCAGAAGAATGTTCAATTTACATGGAGGTCTCTGTTTCTGAATTTCCCTCTCTTTTTCAGTACAAGCCAACACTTATCTATAGGTTTGTGGAGGACAAGCTACATCTGAACCAGTACCTTTTGGTGCAAATATACCATAAATAGCCACAACAGAAAATTGCTCTTATTCTGTCAGACTACTCAAGCCATCAACACATAGACATAAGGTTTCCAAGCCACAGGGTTTTCGGTTCTTGTGTGTGATAATTTGTGTCAATTGCAATAGGGGCTGGTTAAGTCAGCTGCTTGTAGTGAAAGAGTTGGGAGTGAAGGAAGGTCTTGATGGGAAAGAGCTCTGCTGCCCCGTTTAAGGGCCAACAGAGCTTTTACAGAGCCTTCCTGAACTTTGCTTCACTATGCCTGTTGCCCCAAGTGTGAGATGTATGTATGAGCCATGAGGCAGGGCTGGATCCATCACTTAGGGGAAGGGAAGGAAGAGTCTTTTAAACAGTTCTGGCTGTTTGTGCTGTTAAAAAATAAATCACTCTAGGAAAAAACAAATCCCATCCTCAGTAGTGTTTCCCAATTACTTCAAAATCCTGTCCCTGAGCATTTCACCGTGTTTGTTAGAGACCACATGTTTACGAAGACACTACTGTGAGGGTTCAGGCTTCTGCTCCTGTGGCCCAGGAATGGGATGTGCCAGCTGGGGTCTATGGGACTTGATCCTGCAGCTCTTTAGTCACACAAAGGTCTCAGTCTTCCCCCTGTGGGAGTGCAGTGCAAACCCTCATCCCGTTCGAGCACGATGTGAACAGGGCCCTGTTCAATGCTCAGCCTTTCACTGGGTTTATGGGTAAAGGGAAAAGAGGACCAAGGGAAAAGAAGTATTCATTGACTTCAGGGGGAATAGGCCTTCTGGCTTGACTGGAGACTGCTTGTGAAGGTCATTGCATGACTGTGAGCTGCTCCTGTCAGTTCCTGTTGCCACCTTCCATCCATAGTAAAAACACCTCACCATGTGAAAAGCTGTTAGTTGCTTACCTATAAATAAGTTATATATGTTGGCCTGATTCAGTAAATTTGGCTATTCGAAATTACAGCTCTTCAAAGCTGTTGCCTTCAAGCTTTGCCCCCACCCATTGCTGCTTTTTCCTTGGAGAAATGGCTCATATTTTCTTGTCTTGGTCTCTCTGCTCCGCCATCCAGCCTAGATGCAGGAATCTTTCCTCCAGCCCCAGCTGGACTCAGAGCAGATTATAGCCCATCCTGCTCATGCCCAAACCCTGGCAACTCCTGACATTTTGATTCCCATGGGCCAGGTTCTGTTTTCCTGAGAGCAGAGGGCCACTCAACTCAAAACATCTGAGGTTTTGAGCCACCTCTCTAGGCCTCATTCTCCTGTTGAAGAAGAGGACAGAAGTTTATTGCTCTTTATTTTGAGCCTTTTAGACATGAGCTTCAGGCTGCTGACAAAGTGCTGTTTGGCTTCGTGCTAATCTGGCAAAGAGTGAGCCCCATATCTCTTATTTACAGCTGCACTTCTAATTAGTTAGCAGCAAAAATACATAATAAAATACAGCTTTATACTCAGACAAGTCCTGGCTAAAGCCAAGCTGAGATACAGTGAGGTAAAAAAACCCTCAAGACTCTGAGCCACGCTTAAGGTAAATCCCACAAAATATAGAAAATTACCTCAACCCTGGGAAAAGCAGAAATTTTAAGGTGTTCTCCATGCAGAAAGCAGTGAAAGTAACAAATCAGAGCCAAGACTAGGTTAATACTTATAATGCGCACATAATGAAGCCTCTGGATATTGAACAGGCTGGAGCTTGAATCTTTCCCACTGTGGCAACTCCTGCATAAAATATATAGTTGTGATGATGAAGTCAGAGGATGTTTGCTTTTTAAAATATTACTTTCAGATGAGATGTACAACTCTTCCCATGTTTAAAAATAAGTGTACGTGGTACACCACCTTTGGTTTTACTGTTCTTCTATCTCTTCTGCTGGGTGTTTGCTAGGAGGGCATAGAGAATGCAGAATGACCCAGATGCCCATGCATTTTAACCTCACACTTGTGTTTTGCTTGGAGACTGACAGTAGGTCTGTGCTGGTAACATCCCAGAATTGTCCTGTGGCTAGAGATGTACAATACCCACAGCCCAGGGCTGGGAGGATTCCTACCTGTTTCTGCTAAATCAACTTTCTCCCATCTTGCTTGCTGTGACTTGGCTTTCAAGACATGTCAGACCTTGTTTTTGCCAACGTGAAGTGCCCTCTCGTGCTTTATCCCAGAGCCTCCCTGGGAGGGTGTTCATGGAGGCTGTCAGAGAGTCCTCCTTCTGCCTCCAGGGACTTAGGCCTGTCTCTTCCTGGTGGATGTGGTGACACCTGGGGTTTTGAGGGCTCAAGCCTGGCTTTTCTCAGCCCCAGAAATCAAAGCAGTATTTCATCAACCTTAGCCAGTTTCCAGAATGGAAACTGGATGCCAGTTGTCTCAGTCCTAGAGGAGTGCCCAACCTACTAGACTGCTGTTGGCACTGGCTTTCTTCTCTCACTTTCTCATTTCTTTCTCCGTCCCTGCGAGATTTGTGGATGCAGTGAGGGCTGTAACTCAGGGCTGTGAACCCCATCAGTCAGCAAACATTTGGAGTGTGTGAATCTGGCCTGCCTTGCTGAGTTCAGCTCACCAACCTAAGAATAAAGACCTTATTTCTTCCTGAGGCCCTGCAGAACATTGTCTAAGAGTCCTTGGGATATGGTGATAGGTTGTGATCTCTTTTATATTTCAGTTAAAGAAAAAAATATTCTGTTTTATTCAAGCATTTTCCAAAGCACAACAACCTTTTAAATTTATTTTTAGTTCTCTGGTGTGCATGAGTGAGTACGGCTGAAAGAGGAGCTCAGGGCAGCACTGTCAGGTACTTGCCCTCAACATGAGTGCTGCTTGTAGATGGTCCTCATTGCTCTCAACAAGATATATCTCCCTTTGCTGGTGAGTCAGAAAAAATATTTAAAAATCTTCTGCTGGCTATATTTTTCCTGCACCTGTTAAAAGGAAGGATTACATTTTCATTAAAAGTGACTTTCTGTGTGTCTTGAGGGATGTCTTTTCCAGTGCAGGAGGCAGTAACAGTGCCAGACCAGAAAGAGACTACACACTTGTGTCTGCCTTCGTCTTACCCCAACTTGCTTTGTCAAATGAATAAACATCAGCCTCAGGGGGACACCAACTTCCCCATTTTTAAGTTTTGAGGAAAAAAAAAAGGTTTCTCTGTGAGATGTCTGATGAAATTGGCTGTGTCAAGATTAGCAGAAATGATGCTTCCTCTATCTCTTTTTGAAGCTTAGCAGTTGCTGTGATTTGGGCAGAGCTTTTGCCCCTGATCTGGAGACGTGCAGCCATGAACACTGCCATAAACAAGGCAAAGGAACATGTAGTTCCCTTCCCTCCAGGTGAGACCCGAGGGAGCAGATGTGCTGGGAGCATGAGGAGGTCTGTGATTTTTCCTCAAACAATCACAGAGGAAAAATACATGGAAAAATCAGAAAGTGAACAGAAGATTAATTAAATAACCAGACAGTTAGAAAACCAGAAAATCCCAAAGCAATTGGTGTATTTTTTTCTCCTTCTTTATGACAGTGATGTTGGTACCTCTCCTTTTCCTCTCCACAGCAGCGTGGCTCTTCTCTGAGAGCTTCAGTGACAGGCATTGCATTTGGGACAAAAATACAGCCATCAACAAGAAAGCCCAGAAATAACCTCTGCAGACTGTAAGGTTTCAGAAGAAAAAGAGAAAAGATAGTCATCAGACAGGGGAATTAGGCTTGGCTGGGCTGGGCGACCCAGGGAAGGCATCCATCTCCCAGGCCAGGGCTGCCTCCAGAAAGATGGATGAAAGAGGTGCAGACCTGATGTACCCATCCCATGGAGTGACCACCTATCCTAACAGGGCAAGGCTTGGTTTTCCCCACAGGAGCAGGAGCAGCTGGGCAAAGGTGTTTCTGCCTTTTGTTAGCCTGGGACAGGGTTCGGCCCTGAAACCCTTGTCCTGTGAACTGGTGGTGACATGGTGTTGGCTAGAAAGGGGAGGCTTTCAGGAAGGTGATAAAAAAATTAATAAAAATTTGAGAAAACTGTGAAAAACACGGTGAGAAAGGTTGCAGGAAGAAGCAGGGGCATCCCCTAGGGAAACTCGCTTTGGCCTTTTTAAGGCATGTGAGCATCTTTACTCCACAGCCCCTTGACTGAGCACAGGACACACCCTCTCCTGCAGTGCAGTGAGTCTGTCCTTCTCGAGGTCCTCCCCAACCTCTCCCTGCTCTCCTGCAGGGCACCACTGATGCACAGAGAGTCTTATGCATGGTTTTGGGCACTGTCCTTTCTGCAGTTTTCCCTCGAACCTCTCCTTCTGATGCCTGCTATCAGGACCACCTCCCCTCTCTCTTTGCAGTAGGGTCTGTAGCCACAGCCAGGAGCAGCTGCAAGCCAGCAGCTTATTGTCCCTCTCCTCTGCCCTAGGATTTGGAGGCTGAGCTGGGACATCACCAATCCAGAGGGTTTGCACAGGTCCACAGTGCTGGCATAAGCTCCATCAGCCACAGTTCTGTCTTCCCTTCCACGTCAGATAATGACCTGAGGCTTGGAAATCTGTGTCCAAGCCATTGGTTATTGAAAACGGTTCCTGCTACAGCTGCTTCCCATCCCTGCTTCCCTCCCCTTCTCCAGTCATTTATTTCTCTTTCCTGGCATGGATTTAGGTGGGCATGCATGACTTACGAGTTTTAATTTCCTGTGGGAAACATTTCTCATGGCATGCAGGTAGGTGCTTTCTTTCCACCCTCCCCTGCCTCCTCCATTCAGCTTTTCCTTAGCTTAAGAGCTTTTCTGTGTCCCTAAATTGCCCCTTTTAAGATCCCAAGCCCCTTTGGATCTCATTTACTCCAGGATGTAACTTCACTGGCTTCAGTGGTATTAGTGCTCATTCACATACTGGATAAATGAGGGAAGAACCTTCTTCCTTGGTAAGTGTGAAACAGCATGTCAATGTTGGTATTTGCAGCTGGGAGACTTTCAGTGTCAGTGCATCCTTGCACACAGCATTTAATGGTCTGTCAGGTATGGGAGACTCTAGGTGTAGGGAGGAAGGTGAAATGAAAACTTCTAAATTCCTAAAGGGGAAGGGGATGGATAAATGGGTGTGGGTGTGTGCTTTGCGTATTTGTGTATCCCAGTGCCTAAAGAGATGTATGGATATCCATACACACATGGAGACACATCTAGAAATGCATACACATAGCCTGAGCTTTGAAATGCATCTCTTCCCACCCAAATTTTTCCACCCAGGATCCCAAAAGATACTCCTTTTTCATTTCACTCCCACCCACAGATTTCCTTGGCCTTTATGATGTAGGGTTGCACTTCATAAAATCATCCTTCCCCAGGACTCTCATGGCCCACAGGGCATTTAACCATCACTTGCAAAGAGACTCATGGCCAACACATCCTGCTGCTCCTGGGGTCCTTCCCAGCAGCCAGAGAGCCTAGCATGTGGGTTCTCTGCATCTTGGTTTGTCCACCAGAGCCTGAGACTGCCCCAGCTGTGCTGACTGATTGCCTGAGCTCACCTCAGCATTGTGGGGAAAAGCTGCAGCAGGTCTGTTCAACAGCCTGCTCTGCTTGGGAGTGGCAGAGAGGAAGTCATAGCCCAGGAAGGAACTCTGGCAACCTGAGGGTTTGGGAGAGTCCGGTGGGACAGCTGCTCAGGTGGGAAGGGCAACCTAGACTGATGTTTACTCCTTTTTTTTTTAAGGGCAGCCCTCATCCTGACATCCCATATATTTAGCTGGTCTTTTTAAAGAACAGTTTGGAAATATCTCACCTAGATGGAGTAAAAGGCTTGACTGGAGAAGCATAGAACTCAGTGCTTTCCATTGGGAAGAAATTCGGAGGTTTTGCTGAAAACAAGCTTTTTTCTCTGCAGTCCTTCCTCACTCATTTATTAGCTGCCTCTGGCTTGGGTACCTGCATAGCTCCACGTAGCATTGCACAGATGTTCTCCTTGCTCAGCAGCCCTGAGCTTTCAAATGAGCCAAGTGTCTGAGCAAGTTCCACTGGCTTCACCTTATTATCACAGAGCTCCTGCACCAATCTACCAGTCAGACCTACCAACATCAAAGGCCCCGTGCAGATTCACAGCAGATAAAAGCCTAGCCCAGCGCTCGTGGGATACAGCCATTCCCTGCCCACGTACCCTGCCCTCTCACCTGGCTGTGGGGTGGGAGGAAGGGTGGGACCACGGCTCGTCAGGGCAGCCTCCGCCCCCACTGCCTCTTTGCTGGAGGCACTCGAAGCCCCAAATGCAGCCTTTGCCCCGGCCTGGCAGTGCCCTCCCTGGCAATGACCGCCGCACACTGCGGACAGGCACAGCGGGGTCTTTTCCTGTTTCCACACAGTGCAATTTCCAGGGACTATTTGGACAGTAGCGCTTTGCCTACAGGTGTGTGGGAATCCAGCATGAAGTGTCTGAAATCCTCTTTGTTTACGCCCATTTTTTAACCTGCGGGTTGGAAAATTCCCAGTCCCTGTCTGCCTTGTATCCTCCCCATCTTCCACGGTAAGGTAGCTTGTCCTAGACTGCAGTTGATTTGGGCAGAACTGAGAGCTTTACTCTCCTTTCCTGGTCACAAGGCTTGTCTGGGTGCAACCTCCTGATTTTACTGAAGTGAATAGTTTTTAAAATCCTGGATTCCACTGGGTTTCCTATGAAATTAAATCCTGAAAGAAGGCTGCACCTTTTCAATAAAAAGCTCTGCTGTCAGCAAAATGCAGCTCGGAATAGTGGGGCTGCATCCCTGTGTGGTGTAACAGGCTGCCTACAGGCTGGAATGGGATGTGATTGCCCAGCTTAGTTTATATAAATTGAACAGCAAGTGCCAGCAAACTGCAGCCATACAAGAGAGCTCAAAAGGTTTGAAGTGTTACAGAACAAAGCTACTTTTATGATTTATACACTTGCCAGACAACCATCAAATTCTTTGCTGAAACTGGAGCTTCCCTGGTAGCACCACAAGGGCTGGCCCGCCTGTGAGGAATTCTTGGCATTGGAGCAGCTGTCCCAGAGTGGTACAAAGGGCTTTGCCAGTGTGAGATGGAGCTATCAATAGGATGTCTATCAGGGCAGGCAACAAATGGACCGCTGATCTTGGCTTCCTCTGCCTCTCCAGCCCCAGAGAGTGTGATAGATAGTGGTAACAACCCCAGACAACTGTCACAACATTTCTGTGCAAGGTGTGGTAGCCCCTGAGGAGCCCCTGTGCCTCATGAGGAGCTCTGGGCAGAGCTGAAGGGTTGGAGCAGAGGGAGAAGCCTGCAGGGTGTGATGCCTTGTGCAGACAGGCTTTAGTCTGCCCCTGGGGCCCAGCGTGCTCAGGCAGTGGGCAGGAGCTGTCTCTGTTGGGCAGGACACTCTTGGGCCTTCCTGTGAGCTGTCCCCCGTGTGTGTCCAAGGAAATGGTCTGGAAGTCAGGCTTATATAGGATTTTATTAATGAGGAGAGTCATGCCAGGCTTGCAGCTTTGCAGTGCTTCTGAGCTCCTGCATTCCTGGTGAGGGGGATCTCAGCCGTGACCTTTCTGAAGGACTGTTTTCTCCTGTGTAAAATGGAGGTGATAGCAATTATTTTATAGCCAGATGAAGCCTTTTTTATGGGGAGAACAGGAAGGATGAGGACTCCTGAAATTTTCCGAGTTGAGTGAACTTTGGTGACTGTACCCACCTGGGTGTATGGCTTCATGAAAGGGGCTCATGCACCAGTGCCTCCCTGAAGAGAGGTAAGAAACACTGGTTAGAGCCTTCAGCCCGAGGTCTCTTTGCTAATGCTAAGCTTGTATGCATTGAGACATTATTTATTTAGAGAACAGTTCTTATTGCTGCTGTTTTGCCAGAAAACATCCTCTGGTTTCCGCTGGCCTCTGTCCCTGCAGTATTAGAGATTATTTTCCACATTTGTTTGCACATTGCTCTCATTAACGCTTCCAGCAGAAGTCTGTGGGCACTCAGCGAGGAGACGGGGCACGAAACCAATGGCAGACAGGCAGAAGGATGTGGCATATGAAAGCCCTGCAGGAATGTCTTTGAATACCACCATAGGAAAGGGTTTGGAGGTTTTGCAGTGGTTGTAATGCTACGCAGCCGTGGTGGGGCTGTCCCATTAGAACTGTGTCCCGTTAGACTGCTTAGATGAATGGATTTCACCTCAAGAGCTGTGTCTGCTCAGAAGATTTTACAGGGCTGACAGTATCCAGGGATGTCCTGTACCCAACAAACTGTCACTGGAGAGCACCAGACAAGTGCACAAAATAAATAGCTGATTTTACTTTAGGCATGGATCGTGGTAAGCCTGGCCGGTTCCTTCCTTTAGCTTCTCCTTACAAAGTGCATGTCATCTGGGATTTCTATACCAGCTAGAATGACTCACTTTGCAGGAGTGTAATGGTGGTGGTGCTCTGTAGTGAATAGGGGCAGGGGGAAACCCATGCCAGAACAGAAACAAAATGTCAGGTTATTCTGGAACCAGGTGGAGTGGGAGACTGGTCCCATTTAAATAACAGATTTTGGCTCAGGCTCTCAGTGCATCTGTTTTTTTAGGGTGAGGCAAAGAGGGAGGCCAGTTAACACATGGTGAAAGAACTGGTCCTTCCTGTTGGGAGCTGTTGGTTTTGCTTACCCTATGTACTTGCAGACAGCTGACTTGTCTTCTTCCTGGCTTTTTCTTCGCCCATCTAATGCAGACTGGCCATCTCTTCCATTTAAACAGAATTCAGCAGGATTTTGATGCCAGGGAAAATACCAAAATGTTGCTCCAAAAGCCACAAAGGGTTCAATTATTTCCTGGAGACGATATGAAGCCTATTGAATTGCAAGTAATGGTTATCGTCTCTCACTTGTGGAAGAAAAGGGCTGAGAGTGAGTGGAATAGAAGTCATTGTGCAGGCAGCTTTTGCCTATGAAAGTCACCCAGCTCAGTTGGTAAAATTAGGTTAAGCATGGAGTGCAGGAAGAGAAAAGGAGGACTGAAAAACTTGGCAATTTCTTATCATTATCTCTTCTGGTCTGCACTGAGTCTGGGCTCCAGGGATTGATGACTATAAAATGGGAGCATGCTCAGCTCTGATAGCAGGAGAGGCAGGGATGTTTCCAGGAGTCCTCTCTGCTGCTCCTCCTGGAAACCAGCAGACCCCAGTAGGGCAGAATTGCAGGGATGCGAGTGAGCTCCTTACCTGTCTGAATATTTTATTGGATGGAGGAGAAATGCTGTTCTGGGACAGCAAGAGAGGAGAGCACTAGGAAGTCGTTCTTAGGCCACTGTTTTGTAGCCCACTTGCCTATTTTCTGTAAGAACTGTCACGTTCTGAAGATGGAAAACAGGAGATGTGTCAAGAGACCATCAGGGAACTGGTTTATGTAGTTCTGCCTGGTAGCAAACAGGAGGCATGTGGAAGCATGTGTGCATAATGCCTGTTGTACAGGACTGTCTTTGTGTGGGATTTCAAAATAGTTCAGAGACTTAATTGTGGTAAAACCAAGTAATATTCAGTGTGTGGTGTGAAGGAGGTGGGAGAAAGTGCAATTTGCTCTTTGAGACAGCCTCCCTAGGAAAGGCTGTTGCAGTTACTTCACCAGTTAAAGCACCTGCATTTTGACTATTCAGTGACAAGAAACTCAGATTTTATATACGGGCTTTGTAGACTCAGCCAAAAAAAGGCATTTGTTAGGTAGCCCAGTAACGGAGTCTGGTACAAAGAGATCATAGCTTCTACAAAGAAGCTCAGATAAGCAACAGCTGATTCCAAAAGAATTGCCTGAGATATAGCCCTTAATCCTATTATGGCAGGCAGTGGCCCCTCCAGGTCTCTTTCAGTTTGCTGCTGTTTTGTATTTTAAACAGGCAGGATTTTCATTTTGCTTCATGGGAAGACACACTTGTTTTTAAAGGAAAGAGAAGGAAAACAGACTCACGTGGTGAGTACATGTAGGTACTTTTGTATTGTAAGGACTGTTGTGGTCACAGCAGGGTTAAGGAGAAAGAGGAAGGTTCTTTTGTGTGCCCATAGGTGGGGATTGGAGCTCAGTTTTCAAATTAAGAGTTACTAAGGGGAAAAAGCAATACTCTGATAAAGAGTCCAGTATGGTGGCAGAGTCCACAAACAAGATCTGCTGGCTTGGTTCAGCCTCATGGAGTTGTTCCTGCAGAGGAATGTGTGCTGGGATAGAAAACATGGCTTGCCTCTGCTCTCAGTGTGATGTGGAGAGCCAGGGAACTGCCCAGAGCACTGTCCTGGCCAGAGGGGATGAGGCACTGATGCCAAAAGGGCTGCTTGCCACTTTCCTCCTATCTCTCTAAGCATGGCCCCAGTGCTGCAGGGGAGCCCTCAGTGTTGCTGCTCAGAAACCGGCAGCATCAGGCTATCCGGGGGATTCAGGAGCATGCCCCAGCTCTCTGCTCCCACAGATGACTCTGCTGGCCACGTGGGTGCACATGCTCCTCTGCCTTGACGGTTTACAACGTAAGATCCTGAACTGCAGCTCTAAGCCCAAGTTCTCCTCTAGAGTCAGATCCAGGCCTGTGGGTGTTTCGGTGTGAGAGCTCGAAGAGAGTCTGGAGCTGCAGTGTGGATTGCTAGTGGCAGTTTAGGCTTGGGATGTAGCTTTGAGCATTCTGTTTCTCACCAAACAAGGCAGGGCATCTCTTGATTGTGAAGATGTCCAGTCATTGTTTATCTTCCTACTTCAAGGCTTAATACAGCAAATACTGCAAATGTATCAGCTGGTCCTCATGCTGCCTACCTCCCCACCCTCACTTCCTCCAGCTATTTGCTTTGAGTTATTTGCTCAGGATTTGTTTTCCCTCTGATTTTACAAGTTTGCCTTCCACAGCAAAAAAACCTGCTATTTTGTTCTCTCTGGTATTTGGCAGGAAAACAAAAAGAACACAAAGAAGAAAAGGATAATAATTGGGTTTTTTTCCTGATGATTTAGCACACAAGTGGTCTTTTTAGTGCTACTGTTGCTGCTGTGTAAAGCATCTTCTTTTCTTAGGCATACCAAGATCTACTGTGAAGAGAAGAAAACAGGGTGTCTCTTAACTGTACTTCACTGGACTGGCAGTGGGCTCTGAGCTGAGACCTGCCCATCTGCCTGGTGCTTGCTTGCAAGGCTCCCTCAGATGTTATTTTGATCCAGGTGATGGAATTGGACAGAGCAGCTTTTGTGCAGGGATTTGCAAAGCTCATCTCTGTGCTGTTCTACTCCAGTGGAAGTTGAAACAGGTGTGCTGGAGTCACTGTGCTCATTGCATTATTTTTCTTTTTTAATTTTTATTTATTTTATTTATGGTTCATGTTCTCATGCATTATTTTTCTTCGTGACACTCCTTATTTCAGGTTGGGGTAACCTGCGTCTCCTCAGGACATGCAAACTTGTTGGTAAAAGATCCCCAGCAACTTCTTCTAATTAAGTGGGGAAGGACTGGTTTGACAGCAGGGTTGGTTCAGGAGGTTCAGGAGTGTATCTGAGCAGTTTGATTGTTTAATTTGGATTGCATACTTCCTAGTTTCAGCCCTGAGACTTGCCTCCTTTGTGATATTTTTTGTTTTTTCTTCCACCACTAGCTGAAAGCAAGTGACACAGGGAACACTGAACGAGAAGGCAGTGCAGCAAGGCCAGTGAGATCAGCTCTCCTAAAGGACTCTTCTTAAGGCTAGAAGGAAAAAGCCTGGGGGTACAGGATGTTTTTTCACCTTTCTCTCTCTTATGTTGTCATTCCCTGGCCTCTCCTGCTTGCACAAGAAAAAGGAGTCCCTCACCTTCCTCTTACTGCCCAGCGAGTGAAAAAAGCTCTGTCACAGAATGAAAGAAGAAGCAGGAAGAGGAAAATAAACAGCTGAGTCATTGCTACAAAAAAAAAAACCAAAAAAACCCAACCAAAAACCTACAGGAAAGGGGAGGACTAGAAGGGGCTGGCCATGAAGCTTTGAGAGAAGCCACATATGCAGCAGTGGACCTTTACAAAGCCATTTCTGCATCTGGCAAGAGAGGGCTACAAGGACTCCCACAGAGGACATGGAGGGTACCAGGCAGCACTTGCCCAGGGACAGTGGCAGCATTCAATGCGTTCCAGCTGCTGAGAAATATGTGGAAATTACATGCTGTAAGTCAGCTAAATAAACCAGGCGGAAAAATGGCTGAGTCAGAAAAACTAGGCCATTAAGTTCAAATGCGTTATTAATTGGAAAACTGCTTAACACAGCTGGAGATCCTCTGGGTATGGGTAAACAAAAATATGATGGTGAGAGAACCAATTAAAACACTAATTAATCCTTTTAGGAAGTTCTCCAGGTCTATTAATGATAACTCTTAATTGTAAGCTATGGAAGAGAAAACTTATCTCTATTGCTGCTGCTGTCTTGAACATTAGTGTTCTCTGTGTGTGTGTGTCTTGCCTTTTTGTGTCTATACAAAAATCATTAACTCAATAAACTGCACATTTACCAGTGGCAGGTTAATGAAAAATTAGAGACTTGGTCTTCCAACCCCCCTGTGGGTAATTCAACAAAGAATTAAATACTGAGATATAATTTATGCAGGCCCATTTTTTTTGAAAGGAAGGACTACCAATTCTTCCCTCTCATTCCCACAGCAGCAGAAACAAAGCAGCAGCACTGCAGCTGAAACGGTTTGCCAGAGTTTGCATTAAGTGTTAATAACCAAGTAATTATCATACCAATAACTCTAATGAAAAACACAATGTCGCGCTTCCAGAAGATTGTGTTTTGCAGAGATGGAAAGAGGTTTCGTGCGGTCCATCACCCTGCCCTGGCTTACAGAATACAGCTTCTAGACTGAGGAATCCAGCAATTACTGAAGCAAATGTTCACTTGATCTTGACCTCTGCAGCTCTGCCTTCACCAATAAAAGCAGCTTTGGAATGAGCAGGGTGAGGAAAAATGCTGATGTGCTTGCAAATAAGAACACCTACCCCTCAATTTCTTTGTGGAGCTGTTTTCCTGTTCAGGCACCTCTAGAAGAAACCATTCCCATGTTTGTATCTTATTTGAATATGTGCAAAGGGTCACTTCTGCTCAAAGGCAATAGAACCTCTACAACAAACAGCAGAATTATCAGGACACCAGGAGCCCTCTTGTTCATTGGTGAAACTTTTCTCAGACCATCATGTTGGCCTTCTGTGTTTTCCCAAATCTCTGATTCTTAAGTTTTCTTTGAAATACTAGGTTTTACACTCCTGAGACAATTTAGGTTGGCATGCAAGTTGCTGAGCAGATTTTCATTAGCTCTGGTTTTCATCTAGTTCATTAGTGGAGGAGCTAAACTGCACATGGACCTTTGCATTCACCCCTTTAGTTTGCAAACTCCAGGGCAGGCAAGCAGCACTTTTCTTTAAATAAAATATATTTATGGAGTCCTACTGCAAGGAACTGAAAGGAATGCTCTGTTTATCCAATGATTAAGGCTTATTTCCCTCTTTCTGTGACTGGATGGTTGGTCCTCTACTTCCTTCTGATGCTTGGCCCCAGCTAAAACTGCACAAGTGCTCCAGTAGCTAAATTGTCCACTCAAAACTGAAGTCTAGAGATGCCGAGTTTTCTCATGCTGTCTGGTATCTTAAATTTTGTACAAAGTTCTGTGGAGTTCCACCGGGATGAGAATTACCCTGGATCTCACAGCTTTCTTGAGACATTTTTTAATACATCTTCGCATTAATGCATTTGAAAAATATTGAAGACAAAAAGCTTTGTAACTTTTGAAGCAGAGCTTCAAAGATGTGTTACACTTTTTTTTTTTTTTAACTAATAATCAGGCAAAAATACTGAATCCTTAGACTTTCCTCATATCTGAAGTTTTATGTTGAAACCAGGTGGGGCAAATTGTCTCTCAAAGAAGCATGTCTGTCACTGGTAACTGAGTGCTTGATTTAGAGCAGATGCCCAGCTTTAAAATAGATGGCTTAAAATAGGTGAGGCAAATCCAACCCACAGGAAAGGTTTGTGATCAGTTGGAGCTTGTGCAAGATTATGGAAATGTGTGTTACATTTTCCATTGTTGAGATTAAAAAAAAAATACTGCGAAAATCAAATATCCAATAACTGTATAAACGAAAATAGCCTAGAACAACCTTGCAAACCACTGGCTCATTGAACTAAACATCATCACAACAGCTCTTGTGTGGTGGTGATTCCTCTATTTGTTTTCCTTTCAAGATGCAGCTGCAATAACAAGGCATATGTGATTTTAATGTGAAACCATAATCTGTCAGCCCTGAGAACCAGGGAGCAGGCCCATGTAAGATAACTAGCTCACCCTAACTATTATAAACATGTCAAGATACAGAAATCACTTCTTCCCTTACAAATGAGAGAAAGATGTCACGTAATTGGAGATGTCATGCTATGCTGGGACGAACAACATTCCCACAATTAATCATACCAAATACATTATGTAGTAGTTGCTGCCTGAAGACAAAGGAGGAATAAATACTCATGTAAACATGCCAAATATGAACTCTCCACAGATGTTTGATTGCTGCTCCATATTTAGCATGAAGCGTAGCTGTATGTGGAAGATTTGCTCTACATCCAAGCAGAAGGAGAGCTTGGAAAAGGGCTTATGATGCTGCTGGAATTGTGGCTGGTATCTTTTCTAGAGCCCTTAGGGGAGTACTTGTCAGGAGGTCCCCCATGGACACCAAAGGAAAATTTGCCATTTTCTTGAATTAGGCCTGTATTGGGGCCCTGGTTGAACAAGAAATGTTTGGCTGACAGTGCAGCAGCTTAGAAACTGAAGTGAGTTCAAAAGTTCCTAATAACACTTCCAAACAAGAACTTTGTGAAGACAATGCAAAAGCCACCATGCATATTTGCTGGAATAAAAAACCAAATTAGCTTCAAACTGGGTTTGTGATCACTCCCTGACTTGTATGTTTACTTTTCATTAATATTGATTCCTTCTGACCTTCCAGTGCCTCTCCTTCATTTTACTTGATCCCCAGTGAATAGCTCACTGGCAACAATATTAATAGTAAAAGAAAATGTTAACGATACAGATGGCTTGCATGGACGATTTTCACTTTGCGAATAAATATTTTTATTTAATCAGAAAACCTCATTTGGAGACTTCAGATGATATACTGTGTGTGACCCTGCATGTGGTGAAACTGGCATGGCATGAATTCTGATATCATAACAAATGCTTGATAAGCAGTGCAGAGACATATGATATATCCTGAAAACAGCTCAGACATGAGATCAATACATAAGATTAGGAAGCCATAACCTCTAGGTGACCCATATGGAAACAAGGGCAAGGCTAAATTCAGTGAGTAAATTGCTGGCTGAGATCTAGCTGTAACAAAGAAGTTTTGCACTGACTTAAGGCTTGCCCTGGCTGTTTTTTACTGCTTCTCTTTGATTTCTTGGTGAGCAGCAAAGTTTCCCTTCCCATGCCCAGCAGTGATTTGGGAGCGTGGTTGAGGAGGGCTTCTGAAGACCGTCCTCCCTTGGCATCTGCCAGGGATTCTGTAGCTTTGTTGGTACCTTCCAGTCTTTAGCCTGGGTTTCCTTCAGCTGTGTCCCTCTGTCCTTGTCAGAGAGACAGCTAGGAGTGGCAAAAGCTGCCCCCTCTGTTTCTGAAGTGTGTATTCCATGATGCGATGCCCCCCTAGGTGCCATGAGATCCCAAAAATAAGCATCCTGCACACACATACCCAGATTTACACATAATAGACCTTGGTGTCCTTTGCTGATTGAGTTCTGCTCCTCATGGCGGGCTGCTCAGTAACTGAAACTCTCCTAGAAGGAAAAACTGCTTTTTGTTCCATGTTTTCCATGGGGAGCTCTTGCAAAATTGGGATTGTGGAACAGTTTACTCTGAAATAGCTGTGCTAGGAGTCCTTTGGCCTTTCTTTCAGGGTGAAATTTGGTTTTTGTTTTCTTTGTTTTTGCTTTAATACTGTGGAAAAAAAATCCTCTTTCCATAAGAAGCAGCTAAACACAGAAATCTTTTACAGTCCCCCCATACAACTGTAATAAAATTTGCATGAGAGAAGAAACTGTGCTTGTTTATTTGGTGCCCTTTATACCCCCTATGGCCTAGAGCTAGCACATCTGACAGCAATGATGAGCTGTGGATATGGGAATAACAGTGCTGTGAAATCTTCCCCAAAACAGAGCACTTGTGGTCTGATTCATAACTGCAAACACTCTGGTGTGGGATCCATGGCATAGAAACTGACTACAGGCTTTAAGAACTGGTTGAAGCTTAGAGTTGTGTTGAACATGGGAGTCCATATTAGGTGTGATTCTTTGAGCAGGATCAGGCCAGCAGACAAAGTGTGATGGATGCCTCATTTCCTTGGAAGAATCCTCACCCTCGGCTGCCACGGCAGCTACCGTGAGCTCTGGGCATTTAAAAATCATGTCACTAAAGATGTGGATGGAGGGCTGATATTTTCCAGAGCCTTTAAGAAGTGCTATACAAGGAACTTAGATTCTGGTGTTATTAAGATGCTTTTGAAGCTTTTACCCAGGAGAGACTAATTTTAGGCACCCACTTTTAAGAATCTCAGCCAGAAGGGAAACAAACCACTGATAAAAGTTAGAGAGAGTCTGTGTTTTGGAAACCTACTCACAGTTATTTACACATCTGTGTACTGTCTTGTATTGGTCACTGTTTTTTTGTATGTGTATGTGTGGTTTGTGGGTGTTTTTTGTTTTGTTTTGTTTTTTTACAGTGCACCTACCACAAACCTCAACTCAAATACACCCCAAACACCCAGGCAGCCCCCAGTGTGTTGGACCCTGTCCAGGGGGAATGTTTTGTAGGGGAGGACCACATAGGATTTAAGCAGCAGTCTCCTGATGCACCGATGCACAATGGGCTGCTGAAGGTCACCTGGCTCAGTTCTCATCCCATGGCAAGTTCACAGCTGCTCCCTGGCTATTGAAGGTGATGTGGTCAGTGCTCAGTGTCAGAGGCACCGAAGGCAGTGAAGAAATCTGCTATTGCAGAGAAAGTTGACTTTGACCCTTCCCCATAACTAAGCTCCTTTTTTTTCTTTTTGTTTTTTCCTTTACATTCTTTCAAGAATTGTGAGGCCTCAGAGACTTGAGGGAAAATTCATACAGCTCAGGTCATTTACCAGTCTGTGCAGCCATTCAGTCAGTAATAAACACTCTAGCAGGGTAATGATTACTGGAATAGTAGGGGGCATTCTAGCCAGCAAGCTTCATGAAAATGATAGACAGTTGCTGAAATCAAGAGAACTACAAAGCAAAAGAACAAAAGCATAAGTAAGTGAATCAGTAGGCTGGGCTCAGAGACGTGACATACTAAGTGCTGTGCCTCCTATAAATTTGGTGAGTTGATGATTTACCATAGCAGGGCTTTTCAGTAAAGAAAATTAAAACTTCAGGAGGGCTCTTCAGTTCCAAGAAACAGCACCAAGAGAAACATACCTTTTATGTCACAACAGCTGACTTGGTATTAAAAGCACTGATACCAATGAAAGAGCCTGGAAGAGGTTTCAGACTCTGTCAGTCCTATTAGAGTTTAAGAGCACCAGTGCCAGATCCTGCAGTTTTTACTTGAGCAAAGCTCCCATTGATGTGTTCTTAATCTGGAAAAAGTCAACATGGATATTTATGGAGCTGTAGTGCCTAGGGGCTCTAATAAAAACTATGCTAGACATTGTACCTATATTTAGTCGCAGCCAGTTTATGTCTCATAGAATTTGTGGTCTGCATAGACAAGACTGATAAAGCAGATATAGGGTAGGAATTGCTGGTTTTCCTGTTTTACAGATGGGAAGTGAGGGTTGGAGATTGCAGGGGGATTTTCAAAGCCACATAGTGATGTTGGGTATTTACTTCCCATGCATTTTAAAGGGAACTGGACGTACAGATGCCTTGGTGGTGTTGAAATCCTCAGCTAAACACAGGCATCCCAGTTTTGGCGGGATGACGGGAAGTCTGTGATGGATGTGTAATTAGTTTAGATCTAGACATTCCAGGCCAGTCTGCTTCACCAAAAACGTCCATTTTTGGAAAGAGTTTGCTTCAACTTAGGGCTGTAGAATTCTGACCTATGGACAATGGCTGCTGCCAGTGCATGGGAGTAAAACCATAATGGTAGAAACCAGAGTGAGAGGGAAAGGGGAACTCTCAGCTCCTCAACTACTCTGAAACCTCCTTTGTCTTTGGTTCAGGTGGCTGCCTCTTCTTGCCTTTTCAGAAGCCATGTGAACCTAACCAAGGCTTGGATGTGTCATATCTGGATACCTGAGCCCAGGATGGTAAGCTGTAGGGAACACTGTTAAGGGAAATTTGGCAGCTGTCCTCAGAGCTTCTTGGTCCATAGGAACCTCACCCTGTCACAGGGACTTCCAGGCCAATGACAATCACCATGCCTTGGAAAGAGACTAACAAGGCCAAGAAAAGGGCTGGGAATATTGGAAAGGGTTCAGAAAAAAGCTCACCAAGAGATCTAAAGCCTATGAAATCTGCCTTGCACTGGGAGTCATCATAAGCTCCACGTGTTTTACTCAAGGGAAGACTGCAAAGTGATTTGGTAGAAACATCTGTGAGGGCAGTGACTTTTGAGAAAAAGCAAGATGATTTACTCTTAATTTATCTGACTCCTCTCTGTAAGACTCTGTGACTGAAAAATGCCTTTGGAAAAACTTGTTCACAAAATCTTATTTATTTTGTGAAGGATTAACTTCACCACTAGAACAGCAGATTGTCCATCACCGAAAGACTTGACAGCAAATCTGAAGCTTTTCTCCAAGCCATGGCCTTAGCCAGGCATGATGATCACTGCACTTTTTAAACTCATAAGTTGAATGGAAGTTTGTTTATATGTGAATATTATATATTTTAAAAATCTGATAAAAATAACAGCAGAATAATAGTAATAATAAAAGTCCGAGTTAACAGAAAAAAGGGGATTAGGTGCATGAGTGAGAATAATGAACTACAGTGGTGCTTGAATACAGTCACAGAATTTTTATTCTGCCTTTTTACCATGCATTTTGCTGCTCCAAAAATGCCCACTGTCTTTAGTGGAAAAGCCTTTGATCCTAGACAAAAAGGCAGGACTTGTCCTTTTAATGCCTTCCTTCCCGCTCTCCCAATGGATCATCTGGAAGATAGAAGAATGGCAGAGTTTTACCGCAGGGGGAGACGGGAGAAAAACCAGCATCCCTCAGACACCCATCCAGCACCCCATGAATACTGAGGGAAAAACAGGGATGCCGTGTGCTGTCAGTTGCTCGGTTCCCCTCCACTTGCCTCCTCCCCACCTGTTCCCAGCCCCTCTGGAAGTGCGAGATGGGATTTCAGGGAGCAGTGTCCTTGGGGAGTGAGGCAGCAAGGCTCACACAGCCAGGATAAAATGTCCAGGTGCATGGAGCGGGGACATAAACAGAAAAAAAAAGAAAGAGGAAAAAGAAGAAAAGGCTTGTGTGTGCATGCACACAAATCAATAAAAAGTGTAATGCATCTTTCTTTAATTAAATCCCACCCTGAATTGGCCAGGCAGCTCCGACCTCTGCCCCTCCAGTTTGCTGACTGGCACAGCTGTTAGTAAATCACCTGCTGGGGCTGCTCTCCGGGGTTTTAAAGGTCATCTGTCAGCCATTGCTGGGGAGAGATAAAGAAGAAAAACAGAACCAAAAAAGTCTGGGGAAAAAAAAGGCACTTAATGAAAGCAAAGCCATTTGAGTGCTCCAGCTTTTCCAATGTTTACGTTGCTGGCAGCTGGGGGTGAGGGGCATTTTATTCATCCAATTTCCCCGACTCTTTTGTATGCATTTTGCCAAGTTTTCAGCTACTTTTATACTCCTTTCATTTTAAGCTTTTCTTTCTTGCAGGGAGTACAAATAGCTTGAGCCTGGATTTAGTCCTGTGGGACTGGGTCCCTGTCAGTGACACCATGGTCTCTGCTGGCCTCCGTGTCCCCCGTGGACATCTCCTCTTACACAGAGCAGCCAGCCCTCATACTCCTCTCTCCCTGCTCCAGCTCATGCCAGGAGCAGCCAGAAGGAGCTGTGCAAGCTCAGCCTGCTCTGCCCGTGGCTCCAGGTTCTCCACAGCAGTCACTTCAAACAGGGCTGCCTGCTGAAGGCCAAAGGCATGATTTCACCCAAACTGGGGAGCAGGTTGGGTGGAGGGGGGAGCACACAGAGCAGCTCCATCCCAGAACATGAAAGAGCATGACTGTCATAGGCGATTCCTTGCCACAAACCACTCCTTCAGCTGTTTATGCTTGAAGGGATAAGCTGGCTTTATGCTTATTTAACTCTTTCACTGTCACCTTAATTTTCAGCCTCATGCAAAATGTTGCCAGTGAAAATAATGTTATTTTTGCAAAATGGGTACATGGGCAAGGCCCGAATAATCTGGGAGTTTTTCCCCACTGGAAAATTACTGACATATTTTCAGTAACTTATCATTTTAATTCAGCACTGAACACGCAGCAACCTTGTCAGACATTGATCGAAGTCAGGCAGAATGTGCAGATTCTGCTGCAGTTGCCATTCTTTTTTTTGCTTTGGGTTCATTCATACATTAAACTCAAGGGAAGCTTAAGGATCTGAGAACCCACTCAAAGTAGTGCTATTCATAAAATGGATCACAGTCACTGGGCACCTCTGTGATGTCTGTCTCTATTTGTGTCTAAACTTGGGTTTTCCATGGAAGGAAAACTACTGTCCACCATGTAATATATGGGTTTGAAGGTCATTGGGAAATTTTTACTCCAATTCAGAGCTCCAGTAAGGTTAGTGAAACCAGGGGCTTTTTTAAACCAACCAATTGTTTATTCAGACACGTGGTAAGAGAGCTCAAGCCAAATTCATCCACGGTGGAAGTCCATGACTCCAGTAGGTTCATGTCTGCATTGAATTTTGCCTGCTTTGAGCACAGACCCATCAAGTACAAAACCTGTCAGTGGTCTGTGTCTGAAGAAATATTCCCTCTTTTCCCTGATGCTCTTCCATGGGAAGGAATGATTGTAGCCTGCCAGCTGCAGCCCTTTGGACTAGTTCTGGGTTGATGCTGAAATTTATTGCCAGCTTTCCTCAAGCAATAGCCTTCCTTATCTGGAGGACTGGCTTAACTGAACTGTGGTGTGGGGAATAACATGATAACACAGAGGGGAGAATGCACTAGCCCAGTCAAAGGGACACACATGCCTCTGAGGATGGACACTCTGTTGCTCTCTTACTGCACTCGGCCTATCTCCAGCCAAAGCAGAGCTCCCTGGGAGTTGGCCAGTGGGGTTGGTGGAGTCCAAGAGTGATGACACTCATGGTGTAGCCAAAGTGAAGAGTTTGGCACAGCACTGATGTGTAACAGGAGCTGTTTCTTGCTCTTCTTGGCCTCCTGACCTGCTATCAAACAAATGGAAACTTGTACTTACAATATCAACCATTAGAAATAGAAAGGAGGGAAAAATCAGTAGCTGGCAGGATCATTTGTTTAGGTTGGAAGAAATGAACTGTTTAGTGTTTCAGAAAGGAGAAGATTGTCAGCAAATAAAACAAAGGGAAAAAGGCAATGAATCAGGCAATTGTTCTTCTGCCACAGTAACTGTGCACAAGTGGTCTCCTTTATCCCTCATGTTGATGATATAAACCCCAGCCCCTCCACCACAAACACTGGCTGCTTGAAGGGTCTTGGTGACTAGGGTGGTAACAAGGGATGTGGCAACCCAAGGTACATAGCAGTAAAGGGGAAAAGCTGCATTTTAGCTAAGCATAAGTAATGCACAACAGGTATTTTTGAAATGTGAATTTTCCCCTCTAAGGCTGAGGTGGGTCTCAGGCAAATGCTTTAAGGCATCATTGCTGAAAATGATGATTCTTTGGTTAAACAAAGAACAACCTTTGCCTGTCTGATTGGCCAGACAAGATACAGCAGTTACATTAATCACAGAGTTCAAAAATTCCCTTCCTCTCACTGCTTATGTCAGGTCAGTCCCGTGCACGCAGTTCCACCCACCCCAGGGGGAGATCAAACAACATAATGAAGATGAGTTAAAATTCTGTTCACAAACCCACATGTGCCAAATCCAAGCCCTGAGACAAATGGGTGTTTAGCCAGGAATGTAAGCAGAGACACTGTACTTTTACGGAGTCATTTGGGAGCCACTGTAACCTACAATGAGGGCTAAACACAAGGTAGTAAGTGTTTTGGCAAAACAGCTCCTGGTAGGGAGGATGCTCTTTGCTGTTTCTCTCTTTCCTGTCTGACAGGCTCTGTTTGCTGGATGACAGGGAGGGAGCTGCAGGGAGCACATGCACATCCCCAGCGCCAGTAACATGAATCCAGTCCAGAGCTCGGGATCCTCTGGAGGTTAGAAAAAGATGTGAGAAAAGGAATAATGACCATTAGTTAATTAGACTTTTTTTCTCTCTTTTGGTATCTAATATTTCCAGCTACCTTGGAGTGTCTTTTGACTAAGAGCAAAAGTTGTTTTAACTGAGAAAAGAGGCTGCTCTTTGGGCTGGTTAAGAGGGACTCAAACCTTTTCCTACCATGGAGGTAGCACAGTACCATCTTGTCTAGTTCTGCTGGCTGGGCTATGCTACATCTAGAAATGATGTCTGAGAAAGAGCTCCCCACGGCCCTTCACCAGGCTTTTCCTTGGCCATTCCAATGATTCTAGCATGTACTCCTTCAGAATACTAAATAATGCAGTTTTGATGTTGGGATTCTTTACCCGGTGGCATTTTGCTCCCTAAACCATAGTTTTCTTTTTAGACACATTGTTCAGATTGTTCAAAAGAGTGCTGAATGAGCTCTGCTGTTTAGGGCTGCATGAGATACAGCACATCCTAAATGTATTGTCAGTCCAGACCCTTCAGGGCTTAGGTTGGAAACATCCTAAGAAGAGAAAGAGAGAAGAGAAAGAGAAGAGAAAACTGCTTGAGCTACTGAGAAAAGAGGCACCAAAAGAACCCTGCTCATTTGCCATAGCTACTGGGCTGGGAATGTTGCTGTCCTGGTCCTACAGAGATTGGAGGGACTTCCAGCACAGGTTCCTCTGGTGATACCACATCAAGGCATTTGGATGGAAAACATCCAGGACTGCTAGTCAGGCCCACTTCTGAAATGGGCAGCTGTGTCTGGAGAATCTTTTCTCACTTTTTACTCTCCAGAGAAGAAGAAAGTGTTCCAGATAAGGCAGCAGATTTGTGATCTGTAACCCATATCATCTGTTCTGGGGGCACAGTTACCTTTTCTCAGGAATGAAAGCCCCCAGCTGATGGAAGATGAACTTTTATCTCCCTTACTGCTGCGGGTTTATCATAGACAGGACTTTAATCCCACACATCACTTAAGAAATATCACCATTAAAGATCTGAGTACCCATCAATTAAGAATATCATCATTAAAGATCTGAGTACACGTTTTGAGATAAGATTGGTTCGTGATATTATTACTGACTGTGTAATTATGGAAATGAGAAAATAATTCCCTTGGGCTTTATTGTAATGACTTCTGAGCATCTTGCATCATCACAGGCAGACAGCAGACTTCGGGATGCCGTGCATTATTGGAAGGAATGTAGAAAATCTTGTTTGGGTTAGTGTAGATGTCTCTGGTAAGTGAGGACACCATGTATCTTGCACAGTGAAATTGGATCGGGTGAAAACCATGCAATCTTTTGGAAAAAAAGGTATCTCTACTTGATCTCCTGCACTCTTGTCTTTTGATGCACTGGTGAACTGCGCTCCTGACAGCTGCCCCTGCTGATCCTGTGGCCTTGGGAGACCTTGACTGCCTGGGCTGTGCCTCTGTTCTGAGTCAAAAGGCAACGTGGGACCACTGCAGACGTGGCTGCACAGTGCTGACAACTTCATGGGCCGTGTCCATTCATGGCATTGTCACTGTTTTATGCTGCAAGAGGAGGTGCTGTAGGAGTGACCTTGCTGATGTTCCCTGCTCAGCAGCTGCACTCCCATTCGGCAGAAGTGAATGGGGTGAACACCAGTGAACCAGTGTCAGTACAAGTGGAGATAAAAACACACACATGGACTTCCCTGGGAATGCTTTCTGTAATTTTGGCTTGTGTTAGAGCCACTGCCAAGGGGAAATGAATCGTTGCACCTTTGTTTTTGCAAGGGGGAACAAGCAGGACCCTGGGACTGCTGACCAGTCAGCCTCGCCCTTAGTGCCCAGTAAGATCATGGGAAGATCCTTCTAGAAGTTCTGTTGAATTATATGGAAGACAAGGAGGAGATTAATGAGATTGAACATGACTTCAGCAAATGCAGTCATGCCTCACTAATCTACTTACCTTCTACAATAGTGACAACTGAGATCAACTACCTGGACTTCCTTAAGGCCTTTGATAGACTCCCCGTTGACATTGTTAGTTCAGAATTGGAGAGGTATGGATGGAAAGTTAGATGGACAAGGAATTGTCTGGATGGTTGCATCCAAAGAGTTTCAGTTTACAGATCAATGTCAAAATGAAAACCAGCAATGAGTGACATGCCTCAAGAGTCTGTACTGGTGTCCTGGATTGAAAGATGAGTGTTTATTCTATTTGCCTTCTATTAGAGGTGTGACAGTTATCTTCTGTTAATTGGACAGTTTTCCTTATCTCTTCCACAACCAATCCTCCCTTCAGGAAATATCTTCAGTTAATGGGCCATTGAGTCTCACTGCATGACTGATAACATTACATCATCCCATTGGGAGATGTTCTGCTCAGGGGGAGGAGCCAAGCATTCCTTCCTGCATATACTCTGAGATTTTGGGACACCAAGGCAGCCTTCTCCACTGGATTCTCAGAGGAGCAGCCCTTTCCCACTGGAATCCCAGAGGAAAGCTCCACCCTTCTACAGGATCACTGCTTCTCGGGGGACTGCAGCCACCATTTCAACTGGACTGCTACCAACACCCTGACCAACAGAGTGTCAGGTTGTTTTCTGACTCTGTCAGTGTTGTTTTATATTATTGCATTGTTTATTTTTTTTTAAATTTTTTCTTCTCTAATAAAGAACTGTTATTCCTGCTCCCATATCTTTGCCTGAGAGCCCCTTAATTTCAAAATTATAACAATTCGGAGGGAGGGGGTTTACATTTTCCATTTTAGGGAGGCTTCTGCCTTCCTTAGCAGACACTTGTCTTTTCAAACCAAGACAACTGGGAAAAACAGTATTTAATATCTTCCTCAGTGCCCCATCCTGTGGGATGGAGTGCCCCCTCAGCAGGTTTGTAGGTGACAGCACCCTGAGCCAGGCATGGATGGGCTTGAGGGGAGGGATGCCATCCAAAGAGACCTGGACAGGCATGAGAAGTGGGCCATGAGAACCACGTCAAGTTCAGCAAGGCCAAGTGTAAATGTATTAATATACAGTTTGTATACCTGTACCAAACCATCTTTGCTCAGAAGAATGGTCAGGAAGTGTCACCAGGTGGTCAAATCAGTGCTAATTCTGTGTACTTTTCCCCTTGGGCAATCAGAAAGATTTTGCTGGATGGCAACTTCTGTTTTAGCTGTGCGTGTGGAGATTTTCTTAAGTATGGCTAATCTATGTTGCTTGATTTTTTTTTTTACCATTAATCTCTTCATATGGTGTGAAAATGGGTGTCTCCCACCAGACTTCTTTCTTCCTCCCTGCAATTTGCTCAAGCCACACTCTCATCTCTCTCTTCTAGCAATGGGGCATGTCCTGGTCACAGGTCCTGCCACACTGTGGTGTCCACAGTGCCAGCTGTAAAGTGGATGTGTGGCCAGCACTGCTGGATTTTAAAACTTGTAAAGTTTCAGGCTCTGGCCTCTCTCAAGACTTGCTGGGGAAACCCTGGCTTGAGTTTAAAAAAGACACGTGTGCACACACACATGCATATGGACACTCTGGCACATATTCTGTTTTTCTGGAGGGACCACTGTGTGCCTCTTTATCTTCTCCCACCCACTCATCCCTTCTGACATTCACCATAGCTGTGAGCACTTGTATTCTATTTAGCTGGATTTTCCAGGCACTTCAGAGTAGTAGGTGTTGCTTTATATATAGTGCCTAAACACTTCTGTTGAGGCTGCATAGTAAGTAAAACACTGTTGCATTACTTGGTCCACCAAGTGATCAGGATATCCCTCACACAAATATCTGCAGTGTTGCAGAAGGAAGTGTCACCTTGTGTTGGACCGCCACAGCCCTCACTGCACTCTTCTGCTGAAAGCTGCACTGCTTCTCTTAAGAACCTCTGTGGCAAAGGGATCTCCAGGCAGATTTATTTTCTTTTACCTGTGGCTAATGAAACAGTGTTAACCCTAATTTGGTGTCCAGTTGACCAGAGTCAGTGAGGTTTCATGAAGGACCATTGGAGAAGCTCATGACCCTGACTGAAAACCAGGAGCAACTCAGTGCTCTGGCAATGATCATTTACTGTTTTTCCTGTGTTACATGCTGTATTTGGTCATGTTCAGTAACTCTGTAGTAATCAGACAAGATGGAATGGCGGCTTGTCAGCTAATTTAATTAAAACCACATTGTTTCTTTTTTTTTTTATTGCCTCTCACACATCGTTAATATTCTGTCTAAGGCGCGCCTGCAATCTAAAGATTGGAATCAGTCTCGTTGTGCTCTTTCCAAGCTTGAATTCCCAGACATACAAACCTGGGAAAGAGTTTTAAAGGGACAGGTAGTAGTTAGAAACTAATTTGATTACATTGAAATGGACCACTCATTTGTCCAAACAAATGGTTATTAAGGGACCAGTCTTTCAGGTTGCTTTTAAATGCAATGCAGGCTTGGCTTTCATGGATATGAGTGGGAATAGAATGTATTTAGGATTTCCCAGGAATCAGGTCTTTGCTCTGCAGTCTTCTGCTCATTCAAATTGCTGGTTATGCAAATATATTAAAAAGACTTGAATAAGTAACATGCACCCATTTTAGCTTGGTTTATTATTTAGGTCTTTAGCAGCAGTGCTGTATTGTCCCTTTTCTGAAGTGCCAGGTAAGATCCATTTCACAGTGGCAGAGTTAAGGAAACTCCCCAGTCAGGCCATTCCCGGGGCTCTCTGGCAGTGGCACTCCCAAGGTCAGAGGCTTTCTGGGACTGAAGGCCCTTCCTTGGCTCCAGTGACTGATAGGTTCCCACCTTGCTCCCCACACACCCCACTCACATCACACCAGCTTTGTCATGGCAGAGGTGGCAGAGCCCCAGAAGTCCCATTCCATAAAGCCAGTTATTCCTGGGCTAGTAACACAGCCCAAGCTGGTGCCTCCAAGGAGGGACCCCAGCGAAGGAATCCCTGGGATTTTATCCCATCACATTTTATCCCACACAGTCTCCCCGTGGCCAGTCTCGCTCTTCCTCCTGAGCTGCCCCCATCTCCGTGTCCATCCACCTCGCTGCCATCGCTTGTTTTCATCGCTGCTGCTGTGTCTCAGTGTCCATTCACCTGGCTGGGTGTCACCCACCTTTGTGCCCTTTGTCATCCCAAAGGTTGCCAGTTCATCCTCTTGTCCTGGGCTCCTACCTGGAGCTCAGCCTGTACTTCAATCTGCATTTAAATCTGCATCTCAACCTGCATTTCCATCTGCAGCTTTTGAGCCCAGCTACCTGCACCAGATGTGTTCCTCAACAACAGCACGTCAGCCAGCATGTGCACTCGATTTACAGCCAGATTACAAGGCAAAAAATAAATCCAGCATTTAAAATTATACATAGCAGTTTATTTAAACAGCGATTAACTTTCATCAACAGTGCTTGCATTTCTGTTTTCGTTAAGGAACCCTGCCACTCTCAATCACAGCCGCAGCCCTCCCGCAGCACCCTACTACTTGGTGCTTTAACCCAGCTTCACAGATAGTTCACAGCCAATTGCCGTACAGGATCCTTATGTTAAAATTAAGGCAACTGGAGTCAACAACCGCTGCTGAAGGTAAAAGCTTGAGAACATTTTGCATAACAGTCATCAGCGTAGCTGATAACTATTACAGTGTTCTGGTGAAGTAAGCCTACGCAGATCCTATCTCTCCTGCCTGTCTGTTCCAACATGCATCTCATCTCATCTCACTGGCAGCCCTTTGCTTTAATTAGCTGAAGTCTCTGCTTCAGCCTTTCATATGTCAACCAGCCTGTGTACACTTCCATATTTTTAATCAGTAGCCTGTTGTCTTTACTTTGTCATTCGCACTAGCATATAAATCTGCCCTTCTTATGATCCTCACTGCTTGGTAGAAGTCAAAACATGCTGTTTAATTTTCCTGTTCACTGATTTCCATTTGTTTCATGTTCAAATGCTGGCTCCTTTCCCCCTTTTGGGCATGCTGTGAGCATTAAACTTAGTGACTAAATGCCAAAAGAACAGTTCTTTTCCCCTTCCGTGCCCACAAATGGGTCATCTTAACCCTGGCTGGGATGCTTCCCTTGACAGCGTGCCCTGTGCCTCTGTGCTCAGCCCTAATGGGGCTGGGGGGATGGGAACTGGGCTGCTAGGGGCTGGCAGAGTTTAGCTAACGATGGCTAAAGTAAAACAGGTGCAGAACTTATGTGCTCTCCTAAGGTCGTGACTGGCTTCTTGCTGTTTCTTTTCTTTTCTTTTTTTTTTTTTTCCTATTTTTTTCTTCATTAATCTACTACTGCAGAATGTTTCATTTCACCCATGACACAGCAGAAGACACCAAGACTGAGAAATACCCGGAGGTGAAAGAGCGAGAGGCTCACATGTGGCTGTCCACTGGCCTTCACGTTTTCTGGTTCACTGGGGGGCACTCTGTGGATGTCTGTGGATGTCTGACAGGTGGGGTGGGTGGCCCTGGCATCTGTGCCTGGGGCTGATCCCCCAGCTGAGCCTGGAGTGTGCTCAGGATGTCATCCAGCTTCTGGTCCATCTGCACGACCTGTTATGGAATCAGAGAGCAGAAGAGCTGTCAGATGGTTGCAAGTGCTTCTGGTGAGAGGCATTCCGAGGCCAAACGCAAGGAAACAGCCTGGCAGGGAGCATGGGCATCTGAGAATCACCCTGAGTTTTGTCCAGCCTACTGCTCTAGAGCAGATGATACTGCAAAGTCACAGGGAAAATGGCAGCAGAAAGACAGGACACTGCTGGCCCAAGGACTCGATTCAACCGTTTAGTCTCTCAGCCTTTTCCCAGGGTTGATGATGATGCATCCTGCAAATATCTGCCCTGAAACTCTCCTTCACTCTTTGGTTTATTGTGAATGTTTTTTTCCCAGTACCTCTCCCAGCCTTCACCACCCTTGGTTGTAGGACATCATGTTTTCCATTACTGTCCTGGGAAATGAAACAACCTCCCCTCCCTTCACACTGTAAATAGATGCCACAGTGATACATGTTACAGTCAGAGATCCTACCAGATATGGTGTTTATTCCCATGCATTTTTAGGAGGATAGCCTACTAAAAACCACATATTAACACCAACGACTTCATTTAAAAAAAAAAAAGGAACAACCATTCTGTAGGAAGTCATGCTAATTCCTTCTCTCATTTCTTTGCTTTCTAGCTGAAATTTCTCAGCTGTAGTCCCTAGGTAGAGGAGTATTTCCTAATTGTTGTTGTTACTATTATTATAATTAGGCAGGGAAAGGCAAATATGAATTTTTAAAGGGAAGCTGCACTCATGCTTCCTAGTATTTTTTAAGTTATGATCTTTTTTTTTCAGAGCACATAGCAGGTTATCCCCTTGTGCTGGTAGGGCTTGCCTTCATTGCAAATGGCTCCCACTTGCCTCAGCATCACCCAGTGGGACAGGCTGGGGGCTGGGGGCTGCCTGACTTTGCTGCAAAGGCAGAACTATGGCCAGCATCATGTAATCAGCTGGGATCACTTCTAATGATGCTTGAACACAGTGCAGCTTTGTGTTATAGATGAGCCCAAGAAAAACGAGCATTTTGAAGAACATTGAATGGTTCACTTTACAGTTATCTGCTGTGAAACTATGAGCCTCTGCAAACTGTGATCTGTCCCAGTGGATCTAATAAACTTTGATAGCAAACCTTTTAGAGTGATATCAGATCTAAACTGAGTTTTCATTATAAAGGGAAGCAGAGAGAATGAGAGAGAGAAGAATTCCGGCCTTTTTCTGTGCAAAGATAACTTTGGAAATAGCTATTGGCAGCGTGGACTGAAAGCTTAGCAGGCTGAGATTACTTTAAAAACCGACAAGGAAAATCACCTTATCCACTTTTGCCTCTTCTGTCTCTTCTCACTCCAAGTGTTGGCTCCCCTGGGGGCCCCTCAAACATCAAGGTACCAGGAGCTTATTCAAGTTCTATCTTTTTGGTAACCATTATTCTCTCCTAAATACAACTTGCTGCGGGAAGAAGGAGTAGAGGATCTCTGGTACATCATAGAGGGAGAGATGTGCTGGTCTCTCTTCCATTCCTGTATTTACAACTGCTACCTTCTGGTAGAATAGTCCTTCTTCCTGCCTCTGTTTAGGTGTGGGTCTGGGTTATCTGAGGCAGTGTTTACAAGCAAGAAGGGAGTGTTTAGGATGTGGGTTGGACAGCAAAGACGTTCACTATAATTTCTGCCTTCCAGGTGCATGGCCAGCACTGCCTGAGCAGTCAATCACTGACAAAAGCACAAAAGGCATTGCTCTGTCTCAGGCACAACGACCCCAAATTCTGCTCAGCATTGACTTGAGTGAGAGTCTGAAAGTCACTAGTGGTTTAAGGGTTAAGCAGCATGGAATTAATTTAAAAACCACAGCCTTTATTTTCTCCTCCATTCTTGAAAAGCCTGTTTGGCTGATGTTGGTTATGACTCAACAGAATCTTTCTCAAGCAGAAATGTTGCTGCAGAGCAGAAACTAAAGCAGAACTAATGTATTGCAATAGAGTACAAAGAAGTGTAAGCAGGGAAATGGGATCAGGCAGATGAAAGCTCTTTTGGGGATTTCTTTTGTGAGGCTTTGTTGATTTTGATCTGCATGCTTTATCTTAGATAAGCTATGCCTGCATATTCCATATAATTTAAACTCTGCTGTATTTCACTGTATTTTGCCAACTCAGTGAAAGAATGTGACAGGGAATAATTTTATGCACTCTTCTTTTCAGGAGAAGAGGAGGGTAGAGAATATTCATTTGTAGGGATGGAAACTGAGAAATCCTTACACAGGGGAGTAGATTACACTACACTTCTGTCACACATTCCACATGAGAATCAGTAAATATTTCCTGAATGCCAGCAAACAAAACTGCATAGTTCTCCTGTGTCAACCATACACCGGAGGATTTTCATGATCATTTTTGAGATTAGAAGCAAGACCCTGCAAAATTAAGTGGCCCATAGGAAGATGTAGTCAGCACCTTGTCGAATTGGAGGTTTTTAAAGAAGGGTCTGATTTGGAGACTGGTTAACTCTGATCAGGGAGTGGCAAAAGAAGAGCTGTGGACACTTGGCCCAAAGTCAGTAGGATGACTTGCAAGGTTAGAAGAATTTTCACGCGGGTCAAGGTTTCTTCCACAGAAGGGTCCTGGTTTCATATTTCTCCAAATCCACCTCACAGCTCTTACTTTCCCTAAGCCCAAACAGAAGTTGCCTGTTTTGAGCAATATCCCCAGGCCAGTGCAGAGAAAGGGTTAAACAGAGCAACGTGTTTTTCAGATAAGTAAAGTGAGAAGCCATCCAGAGCTGGCTGCAGAGTTTCCAGAGAGATGTGATATGGCCCTCGCTGGCTCAGTGGAGACAGGTGAGCTTGGCAGCTGTCCACAGGCAAATGGCAACAAAACTCCCGTTCTCCCACATCACAATAGCTCCGGAGATGATCTATAAAATTGTTAAAACGCTTTTATATCCTTTCAACTGCCCTGTAGAAAGGAGACTTGCAAAAGCAGTTTAAAATATTACACTGTTGTTATTGGGACTGTGAGGTGAGTTGAAGGAGTGTTGAAATGTGTATTTATTCTAACATCCCCCTGTGAAAGGGAGCTGGACTCCATGGTGACATGCAGGACTGTTAGGAAAAAAATAAAAAAAAGCCCTGCCACCAGCTCCAGCAAGGCACAGCAAGCCACAAAGTCACTCACACCATGGGGCTCAAGGTGTCCCTTCCCTTCACCCTGAGCACCAGATTGGCTTTCCATACCCATAGGCTGTTTGAGGATACTTTTGAGCCTCTGTTTGTGAGAACTGGTGATGCTTAAATACCTCTTTTTTCCTCAGTTGACTCCTGCTGCAGAAAAGGCTTGTGGAGAAAGACCCCTGGCATGGCAGCAAGGACAGATGAAGAGGGCTGTGCCACATGTTGGACAGATTCCTAGCTCCCATGAGAGCTTTTTTTTCTGACGTATTTTGCACACACAGACCATAAACAAGATGCATGCATGGAAAACTCAGTCAGAGTAGCCATATGGTCTCACCCAACTCCTGTCACTTTAGGCCAAAAAAATCCCTCTCCCTGTTGGTTCGGTGACACCCCTAGGTTTCGTCTATCTTTTTAATATGATTTCTGGTGAGTACCAATTATGTGCACTACACACTGAATTGAACTATTTCCAGAGAAGCAGCAGAAGGGGAAGATGGTCTGCTGGAGCACTGGAGAAGATATGTAAACCCACAAACACACTCACATGTTCCTAAGTCAGTGAAGCTTTGCACCAAAAGCTTAACCCCATAGATTACATAATGTCGCTGTCGCCTCCTGGAGGCTCTGCTCTCTCCCTCCCTGCCTTGGTGCAGTTGTCTGCAGCACGTCTGGGCTGCTGGTGCCAGGGATGCAGCAAGAAATGGAGGGGAAAGAGGGGGCAGCCCAATTTGTGCACCAATCAGAATGTCATGGATCAGCAGCAACTTCTGCTTTTGGTTGAGCTGGATTGACTTTGGCTTCTCATTTGCCTCACTCCAGTGCAGAAAACTGTGAGCCCACAGGACAGCCCAAGCAGGGGGTAGAGGATGGAAGAGGCACTGTGTGGCTGAGCCTCATCCCCTGCTGTCAGAGGTGCTGCACGAGGGGGGCTTTGTCCTGGGAGATAAGATATCCAGACCTCCCCTCCTTGCCATGCAGCCCTCATCCCACAGCAAACTGCAAACTAAGCATGGACAACCCAGAACCACCAGAACCCAGTGGAACCCAGGAGCTCAGCAAGGGCATCCCCAGGGGCTTTGCCTGGTAGTGTGATATATTCCAGCTGACACTGCAAAGCCAACCCCATCTAGGGCCATGCAAACACTATATCCCAGCCCAGGGTTTCCAAACCACCAGAGTCCTGAGCTCAGCCCACTGAGCACCCCTTCTCTAGCAGTAGCCCAACTCTGTGCTCTTGGCTTTACTATTTCCTCTGTTTCCAGCCCTTGCTGCAGCTCATGCTCCTGAGGTAGCTCCAATGAATCCGGATTCACTTCTCTGCAGCTCTGACTTAAACACACCTGCCTGAAGGGTTTTAACATCAACTGCTTGGGAAAGAGCCGTTTGATAGGTAGGATTTATTTTGTATGGATAGCAGTGTACATATGAATCTTATTCTGCCATGAGCTATTTCTACCTGTGGGCATGTGTTTCTGATACTCCCAGCTCATTATTTGTAATCAGTCACCTAAGGTCAGTTTCTAGGAGAAAATGGTATTAATGTAGCAAAATCAGATGTGATTTAGTTGAACTGGTGCAATCCATTTTATGGATGCTTCCATTTTTAACTCATGTGACATTTTGATTTAGCTTCAGCTTGTTATCCAGAAACTTCTACCATTTTCACATTTTGACCAGGTCTGTCACATGATGTTTCTTCTCATTCCAGATGGTGGACTGATTTGATTAGATCCTGTGTTTAGCTTTATATGCACATCTGGTCTTGCAGCTTCTCTCTGCCTACAGTTACACACAATTATTCAAACTAATTGCCTATTGTACACTTCGAAGCCTGAATTGTTATTTTAGGAATTGCTTTATTTTTTAGCATGTGAATTTATTGCTGCCCAGAGACCGCTGATTCTGGGAAGGGACATCTTTTGTCTACAGCACTGCCTGCAAAACTGTCTCCCCCTCACCTTGCTCGTCCAGTTAGAGATACTGCACTGAGGTGGAATGCTGAATCCACTGAAACTTTTTTCCCTTGAGCAAGGCCAGACAATGTCAGTGTTGATGTATCCTGTTGGTATCTGTGAGGAATCCAATGGCCACACCAGGCACAGAGACTGGGACTAGCTTGGGGAGATTTCTCTTGTGCAAGGTGTGGCTCTGGAACAGCCTCTGAGCCCGCTCCAACAAAGTGCTTATGCATGTGCTTGAAGGATGTGAAGAGTCTTCCTGAGTTCACCAAATATTTAAGTGGTTTGCTGGAGTGGAGCCAGAATGGTCAACAGTTTGCAGGATTATACCTTTAGGATAAGCTTTTGGAGTCTCCTAAGTACTCATACATACATGTGCCCGGAGATGTATCTACACCACCATTTTTCAAGTCTCTGAGGAGTAATAATTGCCATCTATCACAACATCCTTCTTGAAAAAATCTTGGCATTCATATTAGCAGAGAACTAGCAGCTTGTGTCTCTTAAACAACAGGAGGGCTTTGATGAACAGGATCCCTTTAACTGGCTGGTTTTGGGATGAGTTGCATTGGAGTTGGAATTGGCGTCAACTCTACAACAATGCTGTAGAAAAAAAGCAGCACGGCCAGGTGGCACAGACACAGGGAAACACCTCACAGCGGGACATCAGTGTCCTGTAGCCAACTGCCAGCACTCCCTGGCCCAGCACTGAGCTGTGCTTCCCTTGCTGGGCTCTGCTGAGGGTGCAATCAGCACAGAAACACCAGCTCCAGACCAGGAGCTCTTGCCAGTAACCTCAAAGGTCAGGTAAACCGGTACATGAGTAGAACCTAAATAAGCTCTCCTTCCATGTCAGCCTGTTGTTCTGGCAGATCAAATTCTTCATGAACACCAAAAAAAATATATGAACCACCAGACTGTCTTGTTTGACTTATTCCATGTACCACTTAGCAGATATCAGCTGTTTATTTTCATTCCATGAAACTTATCTAGATAACGCCACAATTTTCCAGACCTCCCTTCCTTCATCCCAAACATCCCCACCCATTTTTAGGTCAGGTGTTACAACCTCTGTCGGCCTAGGGTATGGTAATCTTTATTTTAAGTATAGCTTCATTTATTTTGGTTTCCATCTACCTTTCCTGTTAAAATGAAAGGACAAAGTCTCTGCCCTGTGCTCCTGGAGTACTTCCTGCTGGTACCCTCTTGGTGAGCATTTTATTTTTGCATTTCCCATGCCACAGTTGCACTGATGAAGCTCCCCAGTAAGACCTGTATCTGTGGTTGATGTTTCTGGTGTAAGATGCCATTTGCTTAATTGCTAAGCAACTGTCACAAGTTGAGCCCTGGCTTTGAGCAGGCCTGGTCAGCACACAGATTATGTGTTGCTGCTTTGGGGAAGGTGTGATTTATTTTTTAAAAATGAATCCTTGCTTCCTAAACAAATGAGGTTTGGCTGATGATATATCTGTGTGTATATTGCAATGGCAGCTTTGGATTAAGCTGGCCAACTTTAGACACATTTGCCAGAGAATCTTTACAGATAAAAAGTTTGTATAGATTTCTGGAAGTTTGGCACTTGTGCAGAAGAAAGACATCCAAATTAGTGCCTCTTTGAAGGAGGGGCAGAAGAGGAAGGTGAACTGTATTATTAGACCCTGGAGAATCCACACAGGATGCCCTGACCACAGGAAGAGCTTTATTCAGTTCTTGCCCCTTATTAGCCTCCGATAATCAACCACAAATAGAGTCACAGGAAACCAGGCAGCATAATTTCTGCTGCTCCTAGAAGTACTTGTTTCTGGCTCAAGAAATTTAAGTGGTGCCACTTTTTGAGTGGACACAAGGGTAACTTCTCATAGCTGCCATTCCACAGCAGCAGCACTCGGCCGCCAGCTGAGCCGGACTCTTGTGAGAGCTTGTCCCCTTTCAGCTCTTTGCACATGCACCTGTCTATCTTTGTGTCTGCAGCCAGTGTTTTCTGATGTTTGGAATTTGGTCCCCCCAGTAGGTGAATGAGACTTTGCAGAACTCTGTCTCCTGAGCCATGCACATAAATGGATCTGTTTATTGTTGCAGGACATTTTGTTCCTCACCCTCCTCTGGATCCTGCTCAGATCTTGCCTGTAATCTTGCCATCTCTCTTTGTGACATGGCTCCTCAGCCACACCCGGGATGACGCACTGCCATTTCTCAGCTCATTGCATTGTGTGGCTGCAGGTTCTGCTGCAAAACCAGCGTGGAGACAAACAACAGGCAAAAATAACAGAGCCAGGCCGGCCTCAAAAGTGGATCTGCAGCCTCTGTGAGTCACACTGCAATTTCACAATAAAGCCACCTTGTAACTTATGCTCCAAGACGCTGATTAATTAAATTTTTAAATCTCTAAACAATACTGGACAGAGAGGAACAATAAAAAGAAAAAGCAGCACTGAGTACTCAAATGGTGCCAAAGGAGCACTGAGAAAGGAGTGACCTTAAGCCTTTCACTAGATGCTTGTGGTAACGCCGCATTTTAGATGGGCGTGATGAACTTGGTGTTTGCATCTCACCTAACCCTTTGAATAGATGGTATCAAGCCTTCTACTCTCTGATTGCTTTGCCTTCACTTTTGGCCTTTTTGAGCTCAAACAAATCCTCTCTGTGAGAATGACATCTAACTGCACCAGCCTCATGACTAGATAGGGTTCACCAGTTACTGCAAGGGAGAGGTCACTTCAGACTGTTTCTTTTCAGCTTAGTTGCAAGAATAACTTGATGATACTGAGCCCAGTGGGAGAATTCCCTTAATCCAGCCCTCACATAGCTGATGCACTATGAGTGCCAAGGTAATTTTCATGCACTTTATCATAGGTGTTGATACACAACTGCCCTTCATTCACAGACACACACACACAAATCCCTGCTTGAAATTATCAGCCCATCTTTACTTGTAAGTTGGTAAGAAAGGCAAAGAGAGAGGAGAAGAGGGAGTGTTGTTATTGGGAGGAGCACAGGCATTATGGTGATGGAGATTTAGATAGCAAGACATGTAGACACTAGAAAAGTTCCAGGCAGTTCTAGTAGGACTTGACCAGGAGCTCAGAAACCCCAGCTCCAGTCTATACCCCAGGCTAGCCTTTGTGCATTGAGCACAAGTCACTTCCTGGATGAGCCTTATTTCTTAACCACATGGATCGCACAATCTGTCATTGTCTGTCTTTCTGACATGAAATCACTTGAAATTGGATAGGTTTTGGTCTTGGAACAAAACAGAAGACACAGACCAACAAAAAGATAAGAGTATTCTAATATGGGGGCTGAAATGTTGGCTGTAGGAAGGAAGGAAATTGTGTTGGAAAAAATCAGTCCCTGTTGACAGAGGACAGGATGAGAGAAGATAGTGATGGTGGTACTTTGCCTTTCCTAGTGTTGGCTCTTTGAGCTCTTTGAGCATTGATATGACACAGCAGAGCAAGGTTGGAAGTGTGGTATGCTGTTCATGCCAGCAGGAAAAAAGTGACCAGGAAGCAAAGGGATGACTGTCTGGAGATCAGAGGCTGTCACTGGGAGGCCACTGTCTGGGCCTCTCTTTTCAGCTCACACCATTTTAGCCGAACCCTGTAGCCAAATTATGGGTTGGTCTGTGTGCAGATTTGTGCTGCTGTCAGAAAAACCAAGCTCACAACATGCCCTGGCCACTGGGGAGCCTGTCCTGGGCCCTCATTTTGCTGTGCCCTGCTTCAGTGAAAGCAATGCAGGAAGCTCGGGAGAAGCTGACTTGTGAGGGTCTTGGGAAGTGAGAGCTGGACCTTTGCACCATGAGCTGTTGAACAGGTTAAATGAAAACTTCTGCCCTCATTAAGTCCCTGGGGTTGCCTTTACATAACACACTCACTGAAACTCCCACAGCCCCTGAAGGTGCCACAAGACTTTGCACAATGCTCAGGAGGTGATTGGAGGGAGAAGCTGCAGAAGCACAGGGTGGTGTTACGTATTTAAATAGCCAGGATTACAAAACACCATTGTTTCCTCATTAAAACACAGAAACCCAAAGCAAGTGAAATATTATCAGGCAGTGCTGATTGAGGGTGTAGCAGTTCTTGATTCTGACTGACTCAAAAGTGCTTTGCTGAGCCCTTTGGTTTTAGCCTGTCTGGCTTATCTGTAATTCGATGGATTTTACTGGCTTGCTGGTGTATTCTAGGCCTGATTAACAGCACTGCCACACGTATTTTTAATGAGTTCTTGAAAAAGTCATAGCAAGTGGGTGGACTCTGGACTGCCTCATCCAGATTTGGGGCCACAGTGTCCTGGTGCTGAGGGTGTCTGGCTGTTCAGTCACACCAAGCTACAGCATTTGATCCCAGATCAGCAAAACCCACAGACATCGAGGGTGCAGGAAAAACAACAACACAGCAAAGAACAGTTCATGACTTGATCTGGGATTGCTCAGCACCTGGAAGGGCCTCAGCAATGTGTGGGGTGTGACAGCACAAACCAGTGCATGAATGGGCTGTAGCTGCAGTACTGTGCATGCAGGACAGCAGAAGAGGTTGCAGGGACAATGAATTTGGCCAGATTTGTCTTTTTCTCCTTCCCAAGCTAGAGAATTTATTGCATTATATGTTCTGTAGCTAAGGAGATGTCCATGGCCATTTAAAACACTGACTGAGAGCAGAAGACTGAGCAAAGCAGATTTCCCAAATCCAGAATCTCAGAAGTGACCATTTTCCATTTCTCCCATGCTTGAAAAATAAGTGAGGATTTTGAAAAATCAGCATGGCTACATCCCCAGGGGAGACTCAAATAAAGCATTAATTAAAGCAAAGAAAGGGAGGTGTCTTACTTGAACTCTGCTGAGCTGGATGGATTACCTATGAAAGCTGGCAGTGACAGGACAGCTGTGTGAAGAAGCCCGTGGCAGAAGCACCGGTGTCTTACACAAACAACAGGAGACAGGGCGGGAGATGCAAAGCCATAATTGCCAGATAGATTTCTTCCTCATGAGGCACTTGCTAAGTCAGCAGAAACCTGCCTCAATTTTCTGTTCCAAGGCACTGTGCTGTTAATTAAGGGTAAAAAAAAAGTTCAGCTATGCCTACTATCACTTTTACAGCTCTTCAGCCTTATACTGCAGGGAATACTGCCAAGGGAGATGATTATATACCATATATATATAGATTATATACCATATATATATATATATATATATATAATTTTTCTCGTCCATGTTTCTTCTTTTTTCAAATATCATTGCAGAGAAAAAGTACAGCAATAATAAAAAGGGACATGTATTAACATGAACATGGAGGTGTAGGAATATTAGAATGGCCTGGTGAGATTTCACTGTCCCAGCATTTAGTAGAACAATTTAAACCAGTGCTGCAGTTTAATTAAGATTTTGGGTTACTGGCTTTGTTGAGGTTCTAGAGGTAGGACTGGGAAGCCATGGAAATATTTATGCAACTTTCTGCCATGAGGGAAAGCACATATTTTTCAGGTCAGAAAGCTAAAATCTATTAATAAAAGAGGCATAAGCTAAAATTCATTAATAAAATAGGTAACACTTGTGACTACTGAAAACCCCACAGATTTAATTGCTTACAATAAGTAAGTAGCTACATGTGCTTATAATAGAATTGTACAAATCTTTGAGGTGGGAAAAGACTTTCAAGATCATCATGTCCAACCTCTGATTTACTTTTATTCATCATGAACTGTAACTTTGATCTACTGGATCAATATAATCTACATGTCTAAGCCATATTTTAAAATGTCTGGGTTATTGGCTGGAGCTGCCCTCAGTCTGGATCCCAGGGGCATGGATGTCTCCTCCTCCATGCTGAAGTGACCATTTTACTGCTTGCAGATTACACAGGAGCAGAGGAAAGAAGCAATAGCCCCAAGAGGAGGGTCTTATGCTGTGCTCCAGCTGAGGCACAGTGCATCCCATCAAAAAAAATGGGGTTCCTCACCCTTCTTCCCCTTACCTCTGGCACAGTCAGCTGAAATGTCCATGGTAAGGCACAAAATTGCTTTTTTTTCCCTAGGAATTTGAGCTAAGGTTTTGATTACTGTTAATAAGGATGTGGATTTTCTGTCCTGCAAAAAGATTAAGAAAAAATTCTCCAAGCCCCGAGACTGTGCTAAGCCTGGGTACAAGTAAATATTTTCTTTGCCATGCAATCTAATTTTTCCCTTTTATTATTTGCTAATGATCTGCAGAAGACAAAAATTGCTGGGAAATACACAATTCCCTCCCCCTTCATTTTGAAAACACAGAGAAACCTCCATGCAAATCTTTGTTTGTTTTTGCTTATTATTCCTGAAAAATTCATCAAAATCAATATGACTCCTTGTAATGCAGCAGATCCTGCAGATTTTGCCTGGGTAGTGCCAAAAGCACATGTCGTGTTGGGAAGTGCCATGAAATCAGAGAGGAGGGGAAAGAGCAGAGACATCACTGCTGTTTTGGGGATTCCCCTCCACCCCCTGCCCTGGCAAGAGAGGCAGAGGGGAGCAGGACTGTGTGCACGAGGGGCTGATAGTGAAGGTCTGTATCCGTGGTGCCAGCCAAAATGCTGTGCCTTCCACAGCCCTGCTCAGCATTTCCCAGGGCCCACCCCAAGGACTCGCAGGGATTACTCAGCTCATGGTGGTTTCAGCGCAGTGCCCTGGGTCAGAGCAGGATTTTGGACATGGCTCTTTTTACCCACATCACTTGGGCACGGCCAGTGAATGTGGCAATCTGAAACACTGTTTGAAAGCCACATGTGGTGCTCAGGAGTGGATCTTGGGCAGCTGGGGAACATTAAATCCTCTTGTTAGCCACAGGGCAGCATGGTGCGGCACTTGGTACATTAGGCAGAGCTGAGACAGGCTTTTGTAATAAAATTAAAAACTTTGCTGGCCCCCAAAGTCTGCAAAGGTTCAGGAACCTTTCAGTAAATCTGGATTGAGCAGATTTATAATTTCAAGGAGGAGCCTCTTAAAACACCCTGGTATATGCATGATTTTGAGCCTAGACCCGGCCACGCTTGGCACTTTGGAAGTTTTGCTTTAGGATTTTTGCATACAAATCCAAAACACGATGTAGACTCAGCAGGGAGGAACCAGTGCAGACCAAAACTGCTGAGTTTTGCACAGCTCTAATTATAATCTCTTCACAGTGCTGGTTTTATTTATTATTGTTTGTACTGTGGTAGCAGTGCAGGGCTCCAACCAGCTCTGGGGCTGCGCTGTGGAAAAGACAGGAGAAGAAGGCAGCATCCCCAGCATGAAGAGTGCATATTCTAAATAAACAAAAAAGATAAAGAATGAGGGAAAGACATAAAGCATGTAAGCAGAGCGATCAGGGGGTGTTGGCAAGAAAATGCTTTTCTTTGCGTCTCTCTCACCCACACACAAAATGGTGTTGATTTATCCTGTAAACTCTTTGGGGTCAGGGCTGCATTTTCCAAAATGTGTAGGGAGATGGGATACAAGAAATGTGTGCAGAAATTAAGGTGCTGAGGGCAGCAGCAGCAGCGGATCAGCGGCCCATGGGGCTGCTATGCCGGATTTCGGCAGTGAGGGTGGGAGTAGGAGGAAGGCGACGGGAGGGAAGGCAGAGGAGAACACTGACTGCCCTCCTTAGCTTGGGTCAAGTCAGAAAACCCACTCTGACAACCTGGCACAAGTCACCAGACCACTCCACACAGCAGATTCCTCTAGGCTTGAGCAGGGCTAAAGTGGCATAATTCTTCCTTGGTGTAAAGTGCTTTGTGATACTCAGGTGAAAAGTGCTGGAGGAATGCAAAGATTTATTTTTCATAAATCTCTTCACATATTCTTTTCACTGCCTAGTCAAGGCTTAAAGCCAGGAATTTTAGAGAGACATACTTCTCTCTAATTTTATATATATATGAATATAAAAATACATTTGCAAAAAAGGCCAAGGTATACTTTTTTAAAAAGAAGCCTTAAGTTAGATTTCCTAAATCTATATATAGGATCTTAAATGAACAGCCAGATTTAAAATCAGGACACTTCATTAAAACTGAGTTCAGGAGTTCTGTACTCTCTACTTGAAGATGTTTTGCTACAAGCTAGATGGAAGTTTCATATCTTAAAAGAAGATTTTAATGTCTAGTTTCATTTTTTATTTTTTCCCTCAAGGATTTAGGTGAAGGTTTGGGCCAGTTATTTTATCCCAGTTATTCACCATTCTGTAACTATTAATTAAAACAAACAGCTCTCTGAAGCTATTTCTCACAATTGGGAAGATTTCTATCTTGAAACTGAAGCTTGTTTTTTCACTATTTTCTACACTGCATAAACATCCAAGGTTGTTATTGCAGCAATCACCAACACAAGCTCTCAGAGCTCCTTGCCAGGCTTGTGATATTTATTGCTTGAAAAGCCCCAGCTCCTGGAGTGACATAATTAGATGAGAACCTCAGCTTTCAGTTCAAAAAAATAAAAAGTAATTTTGAGAGAAACTGGAAACCATGAGCAGAATGCAGAGTCAAGGGTGCAAACATCAGAAAGGAGAGAAAAAAAAAGAAAACCCACGTGTTATTATTTTTTAAAGCCTAAGGACACTTAAACCAGCCTCCCCCTTATAATTTGGCAGAGGGGGGGCTGACTAATGGCTTGTGGCTGCCAGGGTGTGGCCGTGTCAGGGGTTACTCATCACCTTGGAGTGCCCAGAGGTTTTTCCCCAAGGGGCTGCTCACCCTCTGCTGAGCTGCATGTGTTTGTACTGCCAGGTGCTGGTGGCTCCAGACACTTATATTTTCATTTTATGTTTTTCCTTTTTCCTTTCAAACCAACTTCACTGAAGCATTCGTTTATGAAAATATCCTGTGCAAGGAATTAACACTGACTTGGCAAATAGAGACAATAGGTCAACTCCTGGTCCTTCCAAATCTTACAGGATCTCTTTAGCTTTCAAAAAAAGAAGAAAAACAGAACTATTCAAAAGTCTTGGCTGCTAAATAGTCAGTAAGGCCATAACAATGTAAAAGCAAATGTAAATATTATATGATTAAATGCATTTTTAAAAAAGCCCTCTTTTCTCAGCAGTTAGATGGGCTTTATATACAATGAGAAGATTCATTCCTGAAGGTAACTCCAGCCTGTGAAACAACCCTCTACATATCATGGCCTAAAATATCTATTTTATACAATGCATTTACCTTGTGAAAGCTCATTCAGTCTCCTGATTTATGAAGGCTGTACTTCTCCCTGCTCTGCTCTCCACAAACTCTCAGGGGAGAGGAAAAAAATACAAAGCAGAAACCTGGCTAACTCCAGTGTGACTAAGGGGCACTAATATTGGAAAACCAATGCAAGGAGTGTAACAAAAACATAAGCAGGAGAAAAACAAGAATATTTGTGCATGGCAAAATAGCACGTTTTGTACACAGAAGGCAGGGTGGGTCCTAGATGAGGCAGCAGAGAGGAGTGTGGTCTTTTCATGTGGCTGAATGTGCAGCTCATAGCCATGTTGCAGTTTGTACAGTTTGCATTTATTCATTTACAGGGTTACAATTCCTACCTCTCTTCAGGGCGCAGTTAAACCTGACTTCTCCTTCAAAGTGTGGCTTCAGGAATCAGGACAGCTACAGACCAGCAACAGATGCAGTCACAGCTCAGAGGAGAGATAAATCTCCTCTTGCAGGAGTGAATAGATGCCAGAACACTCTGAAATCCCCTTCTTTACCAAAGAACCTTGCATTATGAATGTGTCTTTCTACTGGAGCTTGGGTTATGCCCACAATAATGATCCAGTATTGTCATATCTGTTTCAGACATACTTTGTGAGCTGGTGGAAGACAAATGTTGGACACACCAGTGCTGTCAGCTGCTCCAGTACTCTTCAGGAACACCATTCTTCTTATTCCTGCTGTGGATTCAGCCACACACCCTGCCAATAAACTGTAGCAATAGCTGCCTAAGAGGTCATCCTCACTGCACAAGAGGGAGCAGTTTGCCAGCACCAGACAATTTAACCACCAACCGTGGCTGTTCTGGGATAACCAAATTCCCAAGGGTAATAGCAGCCCCTTCTGAATTGATGTCTTATCACACTGAAGTCCTGGGGCTTCCAGACTTTTAGAGTCACAGCTGATGAACACAAAGGTGCAGCCTGATACAGTCCTACAGTCCAGTTCTGGGCGTGCTGTTGTGGTCCAGAGCGAGCCAGCACCTGGGTGTCCACGGCTGGTAAAACCCAGGCCAAGTGTCTCTGCTCTGCCACGTCTCAGCCTGGGTGAGCTGCTGAGCACTGTTTTGTCAAGGTTACAAGGCAGGCCTGAAGTGTCCTCCAGCCTATCACCACCCACCCAGTGCTCACGTCCAGAGACATGCATGAAGGAAAACAGCTGGAAGAGCTGGAAGGGAGGACACAACAAACTTCTCGTTTGCTTTTGCAGACAGATCAAGGGACAAAGGCAAGTATCCCACAATAATTTGGCAAATACCTCAAGTACAATGCTCAAGTCTGTGAGATGTGGCTTCACAGAAGAGCTCACCACCTAATGCAGCCCAAAAAGGCTGGCACAACCATACAGTTAAACTCAAGCACTGCTCCAGACTTTGAAGGCTGAAACTCAAGAATGCCAGGCCCAGAAAAACTCTGCTGCAAAGACAAAGTCAAAGCAACTCAGGCAGATTTGTAGATTGAAATAGCTGATTACTTAATGCCATTTTATTTCTTCCTTCCCTTTTGAAGAGAACTGTTGTGCGAGCAAACAGAGCCTCAGTTTTCTTGTTGAAGCTCCTGACGCCAGCAATCCTCCACTTCCATGCAATGCAAAGCTATGTGGAAGTCATAGGGTCAATTTGTTTACCTTGCCTGTGGCAAGGCTTGGGTTCATCAGGTTAATTCCAGTAGTTGCTAAAAGGTCTTGAAATTTTTTTCTCTGGTGTCATATGGCTTTTGCATCTTTTTTTTTTTTTTTTTTTTTTTTCCCCCAAAGCAGAGGGCAACCATGTACTGTTCAAAACATACCGAAGTAAACAACATTTTTCTGCATCAAGCTCATCCTGTGGATTAATTCATTTGCATTTCTGGCCCTTTCAAGTGAGGGCAAGTCATACAGATGTTAGCAGTCATTTAAGGATTTTAAGGGTTATGGTTCACATCATCCAAAGTTGATAACAGAACTACTCATTCCCAAGAAAAGGAAAGATTATGGTGGACATACTGATGTTTTGGTAAAAACGAGGGATTTTTAATAATAATAATAAAAAATATATATTTTACAGCTGCTATTATTTGTTTAAGTTCAAAGCCTCTGACACATCCACACTGATCTGTTGTGAATTGCTTCTTTGTTTTTGGTGCTAGAAAAGATGATTTCATATTGCTGATTCTACTGGGTTTGGATTACTCTTGTTATCCTTTTAGATAATGAACCATTGAGCCTGCAAACAAGTCTGCTGTCTGGTACCATCAGCTGATTTACATCAGATTTCTGAAAATGAGTAGTTCCAGTTCTTAGGGTTTGTGTGTTTAGGAAGAGTAAGAACTTCACGACAATCAGGGCAGCAAAACACTCTTTGGTCAAGAACCAGCACTTCTTAAATATTGCTAGGGTGAACTTGACCTGTATATAGGCATGAGTTAATCCTGAGATAACTGTCAACAATTTGCCATTAACCATAGCTATTGATTCTGCAGCCTGGCCTTAGGTGAAATTACTATGTAAAAAACCCCACAGTGGCAATAGCAACAAAGTACAGTGTTTTCTGGCAGGCTCTGTGACCCCCTTCAATGCAGGAAGCAATAGATTATAAACAACTTTTATTTTAATCCCTGCAGGACACATTGTGAGAGTCCAAAAACAAGACCTGTTTTTCTCAAAGCCCTCCAGAGGAAAAAAGTTCCTCATATCCCAATACAATATCAAAGAGATCAGCAAGTAAAGAAAAACTATCTGTTCCTGGCAAGACATCAGAACAGTTACCACAAATTTATAGTTGTCCAACTGATCATCAAAAAAAGAGTGTTGCTTGGGTTCAGGACGTTTTAGTGCCAAGAGGTGATGTTGATTGTGAGATGCCTGGTATTTTCAAGTGTGCCAGCCAAAGAACTGCTGAGGGATCATAAATGGTCCTTACTATGTGAAATGTGTTATCTCTAGGCTATTTTATGCATAAACTGGTCTTTCTGTGAGCAAAATGCTCTGTGGTGTGCTCATTGCAGGCAGCTCTTGTGCACACAGAAGCTTCTATTTGCATACCCTGCCATTCATCTAAAAAGTGTGCACAGATCTATTTACTGTGAAAAAACTCTAATATCTAATTCTTAGATGTACAAAAGTCCATCGATTTTTGCAGTGCTCACCATGAGCACATCACAGGGGTTCATTTTCACAGTTTTTTGGGCAGAGATGGAAGGAAGCCAGCTTTTCCCTGGCACCAATGACTGGATATGGGTTTTTTCCCCGTCTTTCTCTTTTCTTCTCTCTGTTTGCACTTTCTGCTCGCTCCCCAGGCCAGTGACAAGGAGCTGATTGAGTGGCAGTGGCCAGGGGACAGCTGCAGGGGCTGGGCACGGCTCAGGTCCCCCAGCAGCAAGGGACAGATGCAGCCACGCCAGGGTCTGTGGTTTGCTCGCAGCCATCGTGTGGGCTGGGCTGGGAGCTGGGCTTCCACACTGAATGGTGACCCAGAGAAAAGCAACCAAAAGCACAAAAGGGTCTTCTGGCTCTAAAGGAAACGTGCACTTGGAAGGTCAGCTGCAAATCTTTCAGAGCTCCCAGACAGTCATGAGGTCAAGTTGTGCTGGGGAGGGCTCTGTGCTGAGCAGGGGCAAACACGGTGTCTCTGGGAGCACGAGCACAAGGATTTTGGCAAATCTTCCTCAATGTCAGCTAAGGCTTTGACTCAGATGATGCTGTAAGGCCATTTCCATCTTCACACACAGCCTTGCTACCTGTTCTGAGTCATTGACCCTTCTTAGAAACTAGCAGAGTATGCCACTTCTCTAAGGTGACCAAAGTGGTCACTTGAATGCTGGTAATTCCCCCAGATAGAAGGAATGTCTGGGGACATCCCAGGACATCCCACTATCTCCTTCCTTCCGTCCCCCCACTCACTCCCCTCCAACCATCTCACAAGTTGTCAGGAGAGCACCTCGGTTTCCAGAAGCACAAAACAAATGCTGTCCTGGCAATGCACAGCTTTAATGAAACACCAGATGGGGGCTGGTGCTTGCCCATGACTCGCAGAGCTGCTGGAGGGACTGTAACACCTGGGCTAACTCTGAAGGAAGCTCCTTGTCACTGCAGAGTGCCCCATGCCCTCCTGTGTGCTCCCCACAGACCTTAGTCCTGGTCCTTGTCCCTCTAGTGTTAGATGGTGTCTGTCCCCACAGCTGCTTTGTGCACTCTGAGCTTCTGAGCCACCATCTGGCACAACCCACCCTAAACATGTCCCAGACAAAATACTGGCAGTGCCAACTTTCAAACTCTGTCACTTAAAGGTTGTGGTCCCACAGAAGTGATGTCCTTGGTGAGGCTGCAGCCCTCCCCTCTTCAGGAGATTTCAGAAAGGCTCAGCTCTGACAACAGGCAATGCTTACTTGAAATGTTGCCAGCAATCTGGTGAGTTATTAGCTTTGAAAAGCTCCTCAGCCATAGCTGCCCCTTCATCCTCCTCAACACAAATGTTCCTGTCATCTGTCACTGGGTCCTGCCATTTTGCTGCAGCAGAGGAAGTCCACACTGTTGAGATAGGAACCGGACTTTGGCAGGAGATCAGTGTGAGAAGGGAGTGAAAAAAAATCCTGAGGTGGAAACAAGCCAGCAGGAAAATCACACTGCACTGAGAAAGCAGAGGTGCAAAATTTCTGAAAGCAAGGGTGCAAGCCCTCCTCAGTGCCTGCCCCTCCCTGAGTAAGGTGGTTTGCTGGGCAGTTCAGACAGTTTGCTGTGAAAGCCAGCTCCCAGCCGCCACTGCTGTTGGGCATGGCAGGGAGTTTTGGAAACAGCATGAAGCAAATTCCATCTCTTGAACATGAGCATAGGGTTCTGCAGATTGCTCTGAATGCTGACACTCAAAACTGATTTTAGCTGTGCTTCATCCTCAGAGATTCCACCTGCATTCCTCGTGACCAAAATCCTGGGAGGAGAAATTCAGCTGGAGATTTTCACTAAACCGTTTCCTACGTCTTTGGAAAGAATCCCTTTGCAAGGGACTTAATGAGATTTTGTTTTGCTGCACAACTTTTTTCATATGTGCTAGTCATTTGAAAGGGTAAATCACCCAGTTCTGGATATACAATCCTAAAATAAAATAATAGAAGGGTTGAAAAATGTTTCTCTAAATGGTTGACTGAATTATACTGCCTAATGATTTCTTTTTAGTGATATAAAATATTTTTCTTCTTTTCTTTTTAAAGCAAAGTTAACTCCCTAAATTTTCAGGCTCTGATTTGTTTAACAGTCTTTTACTAAAAGTGTGTATATTTCAACCAAACCTTTTTCTAATGAGTTAAAATAGTTAGTTTCAAGTTTTTATTAAAAAGGAAGAAAATCAATAAAGATAAGGGAACCCTCCCCACTCCACTGTTCCATTCATAATTGCCTTTTTATTTTAAATCAGCTCAGCAGCAAGGGTAAATAAATGCCTGAATCCTAAGCATCTGTGACTTAAACCAACAACACAGCACAACAAAGTGTGCAATTACGCTACATTTGCACACCTTTTAAAGAGGCAAGAACTCCTGGCTCTTTGCCACATCTTACAGGCTGGGAGAGGGGTCTGGGACACCTTGGGGTGACTCCTGGGGGTGCCCAACCTCCCACCCACCTCGATGGGCTCAGGCACAAGTTACTTGCCTGGCCTTTCCACTCAGGCTTGAGCAACTGGCTACAGTTTCCCCACTGTTGTTCAGGATTTAAAATGACATTTTTATTTGCCTGACCAAATTCTGAATGTGATTCAATCCTCCCCCAGCCCAGAGCTGTGTCCTCTGTAACAGGAATAATGTTTAGGATTAGATTCATAGTCCACCAGGCAAGTATAATCAAAGTGACTCGGCGGGAATGGGGGGGGGGAACAAAAACCAAAGGGAAAAAGCCCAAACAAGCCACTCCTTCCCCCCCAGCCCTTTCCTGGTACAGAACAGAGTGTCTTGTACTCCATTCAGCTGGCCTGGCTGCAACGGTTCTGTGCACAGGTACAGTGATCTGCTGCTGCTGAAGAATCAGGGGAGGTCCTGTGATTTTGGGGATGAAATTCCCTGAGGTAGAGTAGATAGATGTGTTTCCCTGGGTCAGCCCAGGGTGACAGCTCCTCCCTGTCCCTGTCCTGCCATGCCGTGCATGCTCTGTGTGTGTGTGTGTGTGTGTGTGTGTTTCTAGGGAAGTATTAAATAAAAGAAAAAAAAAAGGAAAAAAAGAAACATTTTCAGGGACTGCACAGAAACCACTGTAGGAGTTGCTAGAGCAGTGTGCATACGCTCGAGAGGAATCCCTTTCAGTTCCTCTTTTCTTCAGCTTTATTTAAAAAGGGTTTGAAGGCAGGTTTAATTACAAAAACCAGCTCTCTAGACACCAAACAAAACAGCAGCCTATCCTAAGTTGGCACCAGGACAGATGCATATTTTGCTCCTTTCTCCATGCCAATCGGCTGTAGCTCATCCAGTATGCCAATCCAAGTTGGCTGCCTGAAATCCAAGTTTAGTGGCCTGAAAATATCCCGGTCTGGCTTTGTTTCATGTGGTAAACAGCTTGCTCAGTTTATTTCTTCAACATTCAAAGCAAAAATCAACACACACACATCCCCCCCTCCCCCCATTACTACATATTTTGGTAATAGCCTCTCTTTGCATTTCGCCCCACTGCAGGATTTCCCTGTTTTTCCCTCTGTGTACACTGGTCAAACACACTGCTTTTGAAAAAAATAGGCCTGATTCTGCTGGGCACTGAGCTCTGGTGAATGGACTCAAAGTTAAGACCAAAACAGCTGAATTCTTCAGCAAAAATGTTTGAGGCTGTTTCGCGCTTGCAGCTTTGCCAGCTCCTCTGAGCTGCCTGGCCATCTCCTGGATTCAGCTAAAATTTTATCTGGCCACCTGTGGGAACAGGCAGGGCTCAGGGATGGTGGCTTAGCAATATGGGGTCTTTGTGGAGCCTGGTGGCTCCTTGGGGTTCAGCCCCCCCAATTCTGTAAAGGTTTGCAGGATAATGTGCATCAGGCAAAAATAGCAGGCAGTAGCATGATTTACCATTGATGCAAATTCCCTCCCCTCCCTTCCTCCTCTGCCATTTTATAAAGGGGCCCAGGCTCCCTAGTCAGCCAACAGAATCAAGACTGCCAAAAGAAAACAAACCCAGGGTGAGGAGGCTGCCCACAAAACATAGCTTAGTCAGTACAGCGGGGATGAGACAAAACCAAACAGCATCCTGAAGGCCAGGGATGGAGTATGCTTTCCTTGATAATTAAACTCAAGGATGGACTCATCTCTCTGGGTTTCTTACTGCCTGTTCCCTCACAAAGGAATTGGACATCTCTGAAAACCTGAAATTGGGTCTCCACTTGCCAGCTTTCTAAGCAGAAGCAACAGTTTTCCACAGGGTACAGCTAAACTCCAGGAGATGATTAACAAGTCACTTGTCTAATTTTCACCTTTCCTGATAGCTTTGCAATTGACCCACTGTTTACCAATACATTTATGGGTCACTGAAGAAGAAAAAAAGAGAGAGAGAATGTGAAGGGATGAAGGAAATATATATCTTGGGGGGAAAAAAAGAAGATTAAAAATGTCAGGGCAGCTGGAAAAATCCCTAGGAAATCAAAAAATATCACCATCACCTTTCTTCTTCCACCTTCCTAGTGAGAAGTTATATGGTGTTCAAACAAGGCAAGAGCACGCCACCTTTCAATTACCATATTTGTATGGATGCTTTATATGGGTACTTCATATAGTGAAAATGCTGGTCAAATATTAACTTTGACTCTTTGGAGCCTTTGGTTTAAAACAAAGAAGGCGTGGGGAAGCAAACACTGGGAGAAGAGGCTCCATTCCAACCCGTCAGTGAGTCCAACTGCAGAAGAAGATGCCACTGAGGACAGGGGAGAATTCAGCTGTAGTGAGAGCACTGCAAAGCCAAATGTTCTGTACTGCCCTGTGCCTTCTGCCCCAGTGCAAACCCTGCTTTGTGTTTACATTGAGAGACTATAAGAACAGAACCTGACTGCAGGCAGCCTCTGTCCTTCTTGATCTGGGCTTTTCTGAACAGGCTTTTCCTCTTCCAGATTGCAGGGCAGGGACACAGGACAGGCACTGCCTCTATTCCAGGGCAGTGTTGTTAAACTTGGCAGGTTTGGTTAAAATCATCAGCAACAGGCAAGCAGTCCTGCCCTGCCCTGCCCTGCTTGCGTGTGCTGGGATGGAGAGGCGTGGATGCAGCATGACTTGGGAATATGCCACCCCAATCCCTAAAAACAGAGTGTTTCTGAGGCTCTGGTCATCCATCCTGATGCCACATCGCTGTGGGGAGAGAGGGTTTTGGGGAGCAGGAGAGGAAGGCACCTCAAGAAGCTCTGGGAGGCACCAGACCAGGCACAAGCCAGGGCCCTGGCATGCCCAGTTGAGCACAGGCAGGGTTAATCCTGACCACAGCACACACTTCCCCTTTCCCCTCCCCAGAAAGAAAATGACATATTTCCTGCAAGGAGATGATAACTTTGCAATGCTCAAAGCAGCTCTCCCAGTGGCCAGGGGATTTTCCAGGCTGAAAGGCTTCAAAAGCCTGTGTTTTTCCACCAAAAGGCACTTTCAGTATCTCTTGGGTTTAATTTCACATTGCTCCAGTGAGGAACACACGGATTCATCTGGCTTCTGTGCTAACCCAATAGGATAAAGGCACAGAGGGTTATGCTCCCAAAGGGCATCTGCATATTTGCAGGCAGTTATCAGGAAACGCACATCAGCACATGTAGGCAGACACACGGGTGCATTGAGAAAATGCCTGGTTGCTGGATAAGTCTGGTGGAGCTTTTATCTCTTGGGAAAAATTATTCATGATACGCTGCCTGCTGAAACTCACAGGCATTTGATTTCTTCACTGCTTCCCAGGAAAAAGAGCAGAAGCTCCTTTTAGATAGTTGAGGAGGAAGGGGAGAGAAGCAGGAGAAAAAAGAAAGGAGAAAAAGAGGGTGGGCATTATTTGCTGGTGAAATCTTAGCATGGGAACTTGTTGCTATTTCACTGGAAGTGGAAATTCCATGCTCCTGTCTTTGAGAGGAGGGATGGCAAAGGCTGAAGGGGCAGAGATCTGCCCTGGGTGAGAGAAGGATTGCTGTGTCTCTGCCAGGCAGCCCCACTGGCCCCTCAGGTGTAGGGAGCCTGGCTTTGGAGGGCTGTCAGCAGGAGGGTGGCAATGGGAATGTGTCTTCTGGAGAACAATGGCACCTTTAGGGATACAGGCCCTTCTCCAGCTCAGGAACATTTTGATGGGAACGTTTTGTTTCCAATGGGAAACAAAGCAAAAGTCATTTGCTGCCCTGGGTGCAGCAGTGCAGCTGTGTTTCATGGAGGCACAGACATCCAGAGGACAGGGAGGATTGCCAAATCCAGACTTTTTCATTCTCAGCAATACCTGGCATTATTTTTTTTGGTCTGGATGCTGTTCATCCACAAAGTCTAGCCCCCTTCTCTGCTCTCATGTTTCCCCCCAGGATTTAGATCTTAACACCTTCAAATGCAACTTGGCTTCCTTCCTAGAAGGAGTAGGCCTGTGGGAAAGGGGTTGCACAATGGCAACACTTTGGTTTAGTAGGGACAACAAACCTGCAAACCTTTTCAAGCCCAAAAGCCAGGGTGAATTGCCTTTATACAGGAGGGGCAGCCCCGTGTCACTGGAGCAGCTTCCATTCCCAGAGCTGAAGGACTTGGGCTCCCTCTCTGTTTCACATCTGCACAGATGGAGAGGGTACAGTGTTCTACTTTGTATAATAATGTCTTATTTGCACAGAAATCTCAGCTGTGGAAAGGAAATGTCTTCTCTGGCCCAAGTTCTGAGCTGTTAAAAATCTGGCAGATCCCATGCTGGAGGTGGCTGCATTTCAGTGGTGGGAAAAGTGATTTTCATATTGTTCTGGCATGGTTCTTGTAAACTGAACTTCCGTAACACTTCTCCTTGAGATCCATGGGAGCTTTTGCCTTCTCTAGGCCCGTGGTGCAGGACCATCAGTTTGTAAAACTGACTGAGAAGAATGCTATAATGAGTTTGTTTGTCAGAGGTTTTCTTTTTGTCCTTCTCTTTCATTTCTCTTGAGATAATCAGAGTTGACGTTTGCATGTCACACTTGAATGTTTTTCAAAACTATCTGCCCTCAACAGGACACAACTCACTTGTACAGTTATGTCAGTGAAGTGTGTTTTTGATACATGTGCAGATGCAAATGACTGTTTTATGATGATTGCCTTGTGTAAATGACAACGACTTTGCCTGCTAATGCGGTGTGCCACTGGATGCCATTTAAAATCAGATCCTTTCCAAGGCTGAGGTGAACATTCGGCACGCAGACTTCATGAACCAATGGCAGCAGCTCTTTTTCCCTGCTCCTGCTTTTGTGGGCACTTTTTTCTTCTTGTCACACTGTGGGCTCACGTAGCTGTGTGGCTCCACAGGAAACGGATAGAGGAAACTGATGCAAGTTAAAGATAGTTCAGAAAACAAAAATGGTTATTATTCAGCAGGATCTATTCCCTGACCTGCTCCATTTCATGGTCCCACGAACAGTTGTGCTGGTACAGTGCAGAAGGTGGTGCAAAGGTGGAACAAGGTGATCAAGGCTTCACAGAATCCCAGGATGGGTCAGGCTGCAAGGCATCACAGTAGCTCATCTGATCCCACCTCCCTGCTCCAGCAGGGTCAGAGCATGTGGCACAGGACTGTGTCCAGAGGGGTTTGGAATATCTCCTGTGAGTGAGACTCCACACTCTCTCTGGACAATCTGTTCAGTGCCCAGGCACTGCCCAGGGAAGAAGTTCTTCCTTCAAGTGGAACCTTCTGTACATCAGTTTCTACCCATTCCTCTTTGCTACTTCTTGATACCACTAAAAAGAACCTAGCCCATCCTCTGACCCCTCCCTGCAGATACTGACAGACATTGATATGACTGAAGCAGCTGCAGCCTGGGTTCCTTCTCAGATATTCCCATGATTTTTTCTGATGATCTGTTTGCATGGTCTTTTCCAAGGAAACATCTCGCTCTCAATGACATAACAGAGCATCAGAAGCAGGCATAGACTCACCTGGACATGCCTAAGGCTACAGCTCAGGCAGTCCTCAGGCTGATGCCCTGTTCTGGGCCCTCAACACAGCCTGGCAGAACAAGGGCAAACAAAGAGCAGTCTGTTTCCTCTGGCTTTTGCTTGTACAGCTTAAACCATCAATGCCATTAAGGACAGGCTGTAGTGCTGGCAAACAGTAACTTCCCAGTTGGTGTGTGAGATCTACTGTACAACCTTGTAAGATCTGATGGGAAAACAATTGAGTTCAATCCACATTTTGAGCTTCATCTTGTCGCTCTTCTTATACAATTCCAGGGAGCAGCTGAGTTTTTTGCTCATATAATAATACTTAAAAAAAAACAAAAAACAAAACAACAAAACCCAAAGGAAATTAAACCACAAAAAACTATATTCAAAAAACAAAGGGTCTGGCCACTGCCCAAGAAAACAAGGAAATTTAAAGATAAAGCAAAGTGTCCTTATTTCACCCTGTTGTGCCTAAGGATGGCTGAGGTTTCCAAAGAAGGCAAGACACAGCTTGTCCTGCTCTGCCAGGGAGTGGCCAGCAAAGGCCAGGCCCTCTCAGCAGATGAGCTGGACTTATCCCTACTCCTTAATGGGAAAGTCATGCAGCAACGTTGAAACCCAGACGCTGGAATCTAAAAGACCTCTCAGCCGTGTGTGCGGCTGGGATGGATTAGGACTAAATGAGCCCTGACTCACTGATGGACATGGAAAAGAGGCAGACTCAAATGGGATGAATGTCCCTAAACCCATTGATGGGGGTAATGTTTTGAAGTAGCAAATGGGCCTTTTAAAAATTTTATTCTTTTGTGATACCAGTTTTACTATTATCACAGGCCTCCAGAAAAGCTAACTCTTATAATTTCTATTAGTAAGTCATCATTAATGTAGCAAAATCTATTTGATTTATTATTGAATAATTTGAATATCAAAGGATTTCCTCTATCCTCCTTTGGAGCTTATGTGGCCCTGGTGAATGTCTGTGCTTTTATTCATGATGAAATTAAAAGGCATAGGCAGTGGCCTGGAATGAGAAGATGTTCCAGACCCCTGGGAAACAATATACCAACCCCCACTCATGACATCTGCATTCCTGTGAATGCTTCTTGCAGGTGCATGTCCTGCGACAGGGTAAAATGCACACATCTGATTTCGATGTTTACTTTGCTTGCTGAAATCCCACAAAACAAATGAGCTCCATACTTTTTTCCTGTTATTTTGTCACTGTCATGTTTAGACTCTGCTAAGTCCTCTGTGCTTGGACCATAAATATTTTCTGCTATGAACTGAAAAACCAGCAACAAAGACAGTCCTTTCAAACCTGCTATGTCTTAAAGACAGAAATTGTTTCCAAGTGGTCAGAACATTTTGCCAACTTTTCTTTTTGATAATGCCCTTTTCTAATCCAGGAATCAGAGGTGGATCCAGGTCTTAGAGCTGACTTCATTTATAAGCAATTTTTCTAGAGATACCCTCTCCTTGCAGCTCCATTGGCAGAACCAGCTGCTCTGAAATCCAAGCTTTTTGGCAGTTTGCAGGGGCACTGGGAACCTAGAAGCCATCTCCGAGGAAGCACTCATTGCTCTGAAAAAACAAGCTCCCCCCAAGGTTGCCAGCCAAGAACTTCTGGGGAACCTCAACTCCCCAGAAGGCTGGGAACATGGGGAACTGAATTAGGCCTCCCATGTCCCATCTGACAGCCCTAATTTCAGACCTGCTGATTATTCTGGGGTCTGGCTTTCTTTTTTTGACACATTTCTTTTTTTGTTTTTTGACCTTTTCAAAAGGTCTCAGTTTCAACTCAACATGAATAAGGGAAATTTGTGGAAGCTTGCAAAAACTCGGCAGGATGGAAAAGCTCATTCTCACCCATCTAAAGTCTTCTGTTTTCTCCTGGATGAGAGTAGGAGTTTTCAAGCTTATCTAAATTTTCCCAGTGGAAGTGAAGACTCCTGGCCAGTGAAGTAGTGAGAATAGCTTGCTTCTCTCACTTATCTTTTGTTGAACCTTCAGAAGTTGCACAGAGATCTCCCTGAGCCGGATACTGTTCAGTGAGAGGGACAAATGCTGGTATCCATCATGGGGACTCCTATGTCCAATTCCTCCAGAGGCACTCCTTTACTCTGCCCTTTGAAATGTCTCTCTGGCCAGTTATTTAAAACTGCACCTTTTCTTATTCTGGCCCTGAGGAATCGATGCATCTGGCAGGAGACTGTAGCACCATTTCAGAGCCATTTGTGTTAGATATTGATGTCCAGACTCTTACCAGCTGCTAAATAAGAACACCTTTCCCAGTGATTCCTAATTCATCGAGGGACTGTAGTGCTGCCCAAGCTTTTTGGCAATTGGGCCCTTGTTATTATTTTTCAGTAGCTGGGTTGCAATGCAGGAAGCTCTTGGACAATTAGTTTGAACTGGAGACATTCACAGATAATGCTGCTAAAAAGCGCTTCCTCTTCAAAGGATTTGTGTGTGCTGTGCCTGTTTGCTCGACAGTTTGCAGCATGGACTTTCTCCAAGGAAGCCTCCTTCCAAGTCCAGTCTCTGTGGAAGCTGGCACGGAGTCCCTGCTGTGGGTGACTCAGTGGTGAGCGTGCACAGCTCTGTGTTCCCAAACGTCAGCTCCTTGCCTGCCAGCATCATCCCAACTGATTTCCCAGCAAGAGAAGGACTAACAGGACGGGCATCTGTCTCACACTGAGATTCAGCAGCAGCCTGAGAGGCACAGCTCCAGTGTGTGAATGCTCTGCTTGGAGCCAGGGCTGCAGCTCGCCTCCCCTGTGGCTCTGACTCATGGCCCTGCCCCTGCAGCGGGGTGGTGGCTGTGAGCTCGGATGGGATTAGGCAGCACAAGTGGCACCACCTGCTGCAAAGCTGTCCTGCACCAGCTCATCCCCAGTGACTCCCAGACGGGTCAGAGCCGGCTCAGTTGCTGAAGGGGAAGTGGCCAAGGGGACAATAGGCTCCTTGTAGCTGTTCAGCAGCATCACTGCCTTTGCCACTGGCTGGCATTTGGCACAGCTCATTGGCCTGGGTGCAAATGGGGCAGGGGTTTTGGCTGAGCCCCTCTGGAAAGGCGTCAGGAAGAGTCAAAGGTGTTGGTCTCTAACACAGAGTGGGGCTTCCTCTTTGCCACGAGACCCACAGTGATGTGAACCACTGCAGGCTCTGTCACAGCCACTGCAGGTCAGGGGTTTACAGTGGCTGCTTTCCTTTCTTCCTGTGCTTTTCTTGCAATGATTTCCACTCACTTGGAAGAAGTACCTAACTAGGCATGTTTCTTGAGGGAGAGCCCAAAACCTCTCTGGAGCCAAGGTAGGGTGCTGACAGTGCTGACAGTGCTGCTACCTTTGCCTGCAGCCTAAGGATTTAAGCCAGTGGAGTCATCTATTGATAAAGCCACCACTGAGTGTCCTTGTCACTGTCATTGCTGACCACAAGACCCATCTGGAGCAAGGGGACTGGCAGTGGAGTCCAGCAGTGCCAGGTGACACATCCAGACCCTGCAGCTCTGCTGTCCTTAGCACCTTCTGTGTGGTAGATGGGAATTGCGCGTGGCATTTTTAAACAAATCCCCTGTGGAGGCCAATCCAAAGTCTGTGAGTCTCACTACAAACCTCACCTCTGGGCACCCTCTCCCCTGCATCCCTCAAGCATACAAGACGTGGTAGCCCCCAAGCCAGACTCCCTGAATTCCACCCTTTAGCTGGCTGGCTGGACTGCAGAAGAATCTTGGTGTTCAGAGGATTGCTAGAGGAGCCTTTTGTTTTTATTCTGATGCAGGTTCTTTGTATTTTTACCAGGGCCCCAATATCTCGTGCAGATGAATGTTGTATGCACCATGGGCATGTGTTGTTTGGCTTGGCTTTAATAGCCAATAAAGTGATTACAGAAATCAAAGTGGGTGTGACTTCCTCTGCCCCATGCCACAGAGGTCACTACCACAGCCACCACTCTTCATGAGCTTTGCCAAAAAGCCAGGTACCTGCAGACTGACCCCAAAGCAAAGCACAAAACCTGCTCTAATTTCTGCCATCCCACAGTGCCAAGATTACACATGGAAAACCAAGATTAAACTCTGCTTCTTGTGGAGGGGCCCTTTGATAATTCCAGGAGGAGGTCTGTAGGTGAAGTATGGAGTGCAAACACCTGACAGCCCAATCCAGGTCCAGGAAACTGAGAAGCAGGATTGATAAATTTACCCATATTCATAGCTTCAAGCTTCCTCTTTAATTAAAAGAAAGTTCAAGTGAATTCCACTCTACAGTCCCCAAATGACGAGACTTTTCTAGTTATATCTTGTCCTCACACACTATAGATATGACTTGTATATGTAGTCCAAAGAAAGCAAGGATTTGAAATTTTTGCAGGGTAATGTAAGTTCATTTACAAATTCCAGAGTATCCTTAAGTGATGAGTATTCATAGTAATGCCAAAGTCAGGAGGAGCAATTGGCACCATTTGTCAGAGTTCATTCTTCAGACAGCTTACTTGGGATCAATTTGATTTCAGGTAAACCAGCTGAGAAAAAAGCAAATGTGTTCCCTGCAAGTCCATTTCTAAATACAAGAACATTCTGATCTACATATCTGTGTGAGTCTAGAGAGAGCTTCATCTTGTGCAGCTTTTGTTCACTTTTCTTCATTTCCTGAGAGCACATCCTGCAACAAATGCTCAAAACCTAAAATCCTCATGACATTAAAGTGCCTAGATTCATTTACTTCCCTGAATGTCATGTGGTGGGAAGACGAGACAGATTTTCTTGCCTCTGGCCTAGTCCTCCCTTTCTGATCTGGAGATGTCAGCACTGCTAAAGCATCTTGGCTTGGCATTTGCTTTATCTGTTGTTTGCACAGATACCACTCTGAATAGTACTTTATTTTTTGTGGTACCAGATGGCTGTCTGTTAAAGGAGGAAAACACTAGTGGAGGAGACATTTGTCTTTTCTGAAGATCAACAAACAGAGCTCAATGTTGACCTATAGCCTCCAGCTGTCTGGTGGACTGGCTGCCCCAAGCTGCAGAATATCCTTCCTTGCTGCAGCCAACCTCCCAGCATTCCCATGCATTCACACACTGCCATTCACACTCCACAGCTTGGGTCACTTCAGTGCTAATTCCTCAAATTACTCAAAAGTACCCACTGCAAAATAATGAAAATCATAACAGTGTTTTCAGCCCTTGATTGAGCTACTCGGTTTCTACAGCTGGTGTGTAAGAAGCTCTTGTACTTGTGTGCGCTGCAGGGTTTTTAAGAGTGTCACTAAGTTGACAACAAGTGTCAATTAGGGAGGCAAGAGGAGGAAGAAAAGATTTCTACTGTCACACAACAGGTTTAATTGAGCAGGAACAATGCATGACTTTTAAATGCTCATATTCTTAATGCTGCATTGACATATTAATGTATCTTTAATACATTAAAGTTAAAAAAGACAGATTCCTTAAAGCTCCAGGCATACTTCTGCTGTCTTAAAACCACAAGAAGTCAGGAAAGAGAAACTTTAAGTTATACATCTTATGTTTATGTTTATATTGCACACCTGATAGCAATCAATTTTAAAATGTTAAGCATTAGTACTTTTAAACCATCTTTTATTATTCAATGTATTTTTCATTATTCATAACCCTAACCCTAACTTTAAAATTATTATCTATTTTTATTATTTACTTCCTTAGAGCCTGGGAGTCTCCTGAAATCAGCTGCCAATCCTTTCACATCTGAAGGACCTCACTACGACCACGTCTTTCATCAGAAGTGGTTACCCAGGAGTGCAGCAACAGGCTGCTTGCGCAAACCCCAGTGGCTGAGGAGAGGTCAGTTTTCTTCTTTTTCCGAGGGATGCAGACTCACATCTCTAGTGGTGACTGCTCTCACAGCTGGGAAAGAAGCTGTGAGAAGAAGCTGTGAAAGAAGCTGTGCCCCCACTGACTCCAGCTAAATGCATCTTTCATTACTGGCAGTGATGTGCAGTGTAGGGCTGAGTAGGAAGGCTGGGAATGACCTTCCTCTCTCAGGACAGCTCAAGGAGTTTGACACTCGGAGGGGACAAATCTGTGTCTGGCCCCCCAGCCCCAGAAACTGGAGTCAGACTCCCCATACTTCCCAGAGGAATGCAGGCATTGTTGAAGCAGGAGTCACGCCACCCTGTCACCCCCTGGGCCCGGCAGGAAAGCCACCCTGACCACAGCGTCTCACACAGACCGTCATTCAAGGGGCTGCTCAGAGACTGCTGCATGAATCGAGCCATTTGTGTGAAATATGTAGAAAAATGCCACATCTGTGGTCGTGATGGGGCCTAGGATAGAGGCAGGCACTGAGCAGCACAGTCCAGGGGCACTGCTGGTCACACCCTGAAGCACGGACAAGTACATTTGTACACTTCCGTGCACAGAGCTGCGGCTGCTGGGGATGAGTGTCGAGTACGAGTGCTGAAGTCTTATTTTGGGTGCCGAAAGCCTCATATAGTTCTAGATATGCCTACAAAAAGCCCATTTACATCCATAGAAATGCCTTTGTAATGACAAGGAGAGGCTGCCAGTGCTACACTAACCAGGCCCAGGGCCAGAGTGCTCTGTGTCAGAGGAAGGAGCCCGGGAGAGAGGATGGGAATGACACTCCCTGCCTTCCCTGGGACACTCCCAACAGGCAGATAGAACACACAGAATTCTCCAGGCTGTCTCCACCTGGCTGAACACCCTTAATGGAGAGGGGACAGGGGTGACAAGACCCTGCCCAGCACAGCAGACATATCTCCTTCGTGACTGCCCCACCTCCCCACTTAACACGTCCCAAAAACGAAAGGTAATTGATAATTTCCTATTCAAGTAACAGGATAAAACTGCTTACTTTTTGTGTGTGTCTGTTGCAGAGGGAAGGCTTGGTTTCATTAATACTTTTCTACTGCTGGTGTATTCACACTTGAGCTGCTTCAAAGTGCTCCTGCCTGTTCCCTTGGATGACAGAGGCAACCACAAGATGCCCTTGAACAGTAGGTGACAGTGGAACTGAGCAGTGACAATGACAGTGGTTCTCTTGTATGGAGGTCTTGTATCAGCCTATGTTGCACCTCAAAACTGCTTCCAGAAAGGAAAAAAGACTGGAAATTGGTCATGGGAGACTCTCTGTTCCTGAGGGAACAGAAGGGCCCTTATGCAAACTGGACCCACTTGGTGGGGATGTTTGCTGTCTCCCTGGAGCCCAGGTTAAAGATGTGGAGATAATGAAGATAAATCTTCCCAATCCTGGTGCATTTCATTACTGGAACTCCAGCTGAACAGGAGGAACAATGAAGTTCCTACAAGAAGTCTGAGGTCAGTCAAGAGACTTCAGGGCCTTGGGATGACTGGTTAAGGGATCTGGGGCATAAATTGTGCTCCTCTCTGTCCTTCTGGTAGCAAGGAGTGAGAGAAGAAATAGGACGACCCTGCAGATCAATACCTTGCTTTGAGCCTGGTGTCAAGGGCAGAATTTTGGATTTTTTGATTGTAGAATAATAGAATCATTTAAGCTGGAAAAGACCCCTCAGATCATGGTGGCCATGCCCTGGCTTATCTCTAGGAGGTCTGGTTTTCTCTCTTTCTCCCTTCAAGTCTAGTGCAAAGCTATTTCTGTGAGCCCTGCTAACTCCTGCACAAAGATCCTCTTCCCTCTTCAAGGCAGATGGACCCTGTCACCAGCAGGGGAGATCTCACTCTCTGAACTACCTAAGGAGGGGTGGGGTCGGGCTCTTCTCCCAGGTTACAAGAGACAATACAAGAGGTAACACCAGGGGAGGTTTAGATTGGATATTGAAAAAGCTGTTCACTGAAAGGCTTGTCAAGCACTGAAAGAGTGGTCAGGCATTAGAGTAAGTTGTCCAGAGGAGTGGTGGACTCACTAGAGGTGTCAGGATGTGGCACCTGGGGACATGGTTTTGGGGTGGTTATGGTGGTGCTGGTTAATAGGTGATTTTGAAGGTCTCTTCCACATTGGTGATCCTGTGGGATAACCCCAGGATCAAACCCTGCTTGCTGTCCAAGCAGCACTTGTCCAGAAGCGCAGGCAGTAAATGCAGAGCATTGTGTTCAACCAAAATTATGGAGCTCTGCAGACACGCTGATATATCCAGCCACTAGTATGGGATAAATTCAGTGTAATACCTTGTAAAAATCTGTTTGTCACTTCCAGATGCTCATGCTTGTAGCTGGTTACTGAGCTTGGGGGGCTCAGATGTAAGTAATTAATGTTCTGGCCCTGTTAACATTCCATTTTCTTCCATTCTGATGAAGCGTCCCATTGTAAAGCAGAAAACAATGAAAAGCATGTCCATTTTCAAATTGTTTAAATATATTAATCATACAGGCTGGGGTGGATTTTCATTAATAATTTTTAAAGTTGTGTATGGGGGGAGGGATTAGCTAACAGAACTGTGCAATGTCACTGCCAAAAGCCTTGACTCTTTTAGTAACTGTGTATGAAATTAGAGGAAAAAAATCTTTAGCTTAGTGACCAGACCAAAATATATTTTTACAGCTGCCAAGGTTCTCACTGCAGATATAAACCAGAATCTAAAGGGATCCTGTGTATGTGTGTGCTGCACTATGACATCCTACTTCCACCAGCACTGGCATTAGTTTGGTTGGAAGCTGAGGGTGGAAGGGGAGGGCAAGGGCTTGGCAGCAGTTGCATCCTGGCCAGCACTGTGTTGTACACCCAAACAAAATCATTTAGGGAGACAAGTTTCATGACACCAGTTGCTGTTGTACGTAGAGCATGTGTAATGGCTGTGGAGGGGCTGGATTTGCTCTTGTGTCCCTCAGGTGCAGGGTGAGGCTGGGCTGTAAGGAGATGTTGCTTCTGGGAGCAAGTGCAGAATCAGAGTCACAGAATAACAGAATTAACTGGCTTGGAAAAGACCTTTGAGATCATCAGGTTCAACCTATGACCTGACCCCACCTTGTCACCCACTGACACCACTGAGTGCCACATCCCATCTTTTCTGCAACACTTCCAGGCACAGTGACTCCACTGTCTCCCCGGACAGCTCATTCCAATGCCCTTTCTGTGAAGAAATTCCTCCTGATGTCCAGCCTAAACCTCTCCAGGTACAGCTTAAGGCTGTGTCCTCTTGTCCTGTTGCCTGGGAGTCACCGTGGTCTCTAAACATCTCCCTCCACCTTCCCACCTCAGCCCAGGCAGGGCAGGGCCAGGTGGGCTGTGCTGCAGTAATCACCCCTCTAGGCTGTGACATCTTTTAAGGAGCCTCTTCCATCCCCCACAGTGCCCCAAGAACAGCCCTTTGCTTGTTCAGAAAATGAACAGGCAGTCAGGAGCTCAGGCATGGGATGAAGCCAAGTCTCAGCACTCAGCTGGTGGCTGGTGCAGCTACAGGTAAGCACTGCAGAACTGTGTTTTTGCCATGTTTTCTTTAAAGTTCACTTAGTACTTTAATACTAATGCAACACTATTGTATGAGCTCTGAAGGTCTAATTTCATAAATCATAAGTACCATAATGCTGTTTCCACTTAACTTACAGGTTTTCAGCAAATTTTGCAAATAAACAAATGGCTTCATGACATGTATTAAATTCAAAATGAACAAGATGAAGACACCTGAGAAAAACAAAGTACAAAATAAAGGAATAGTCACAGTAAAATCATAGTAAATAAATTGTAAATCGCAGTTCATAAGTTGCAGAGAATAAATCACAATTTATAAATCATATATTATAAATCTCAATTGCCCTTCAAAATCTCCCACCCATACTTTTGAATTTCTTTTCTGATGGGCTAGTGGGCTAATCTATGTCCAAGTTATCACTTGGCACTTGCAATGAATTCTTAAAATGAATGCAAAAAAAAAAAAATAGTTTGTTCTATTAATTATGTTAGAAAATGCTGTGCAACATTTGAAACATACCCTCTCAGATGAATGGAAATCAGATGCAGCCCTGTTTTCTTACAGTCTGTTTCTCTCACTTTTAAGAAAAAAACTGCAAAGAAACATTAAATGGGTCTGGAAGGGCAACTAGATTTGTAACATTTTCCTGGAGAATGGAATAATTCAGATTTTTTTTTCCTTCAGACTATATATGAAGCACATTTGAAAATTGAGCAGGAATCATATGTCTGAAATCTTCAATGGATATTAAGGCTACATGTCTAACAGGCTAACAGGCTAAATGTCTGCCTCAGAGATGCTCTGGAGGATGCACATTGGCTAAATGATGTCCAGCCTTTGGAAACCTGGATATGCTCCAGCTTGGGGCTTGGAGAAAAGGGCCTTAGTGAGCCTCTAGTATCTGCATCTATTGTTCAGCAGAACATCTCGAGTTGGGTGAAAGATGGATGTAATTTGTGGGGATCTAAACCTAAGGCAGCAGCTCCTGCCCTTATTTGCACTGCTTCAAAGACTTCCTGTGAAGTCTGGGAGATCAAGGAAAAGGGAAAGATCAAGGAGAAGGGAATGAACTGTTTCAGCCTGACCTGCCCTTTGGCCAAGCTGTCTGGGGAGGTGGCGTGGGGGAGTTTTGAATCATTCTGCTCCCCAGCCCAGCGACTTTGGGCTCAGGAGAGGCTGGGATTGCCTCTGCCTTTATCCACATCAGCAGCTGCAGCATCACAAGGGGTTTGGGCTTTGTGAGGTTTTGGGTGGCCACGTGCTGCTGCGTCTGGGCAGTTCCACTCTTCCCCTCCTACACACTGAAAAGGGAAATGTACTTGAAGGTTTTCCTCTTTTTTTACCCCCTTGGATGGAAGAGAATGCCCAGCTACTGAAAGAAAACATAGAGCAGGATGGGGGAATAAGAAATAACTTAGATGGACTCAGTTTAGGTCAAATTTCTGGAAACCCACAGCTCTATCAATTTTCAAACTGTGAATCAGAAAAAAAAGGTCATTTGTAGTTCATGCCACCCTTGGCCCTCTGCAGTCTGTAAAGGGTGTTTTTTATCCCAAAAAGCCTCACTACTGCTGGCAGTCCCAGCTCTGCTCCTGCTGCCAGGAGAAAACTGGGGGAGAAGATGTAAAGTGAATGAATGGCATAGGAAATTTTAGTGATATATTCCAAAAAATGATTAGCTAGAACACATTGAACAGATTCAGCAAACACCTGAAATTCCCTTCAGGTTGGGTTTGACAATGAGAGGGTCACCTTGAGGAGTGACAGACTAAACAAGCTTGTAAAATCCTGAGAAAATTTTAGAAAGTACTATTTAGCCTTGGTGCAGACAAACAGGGAAACAAAAAAGTCAGCTCTGCTCATGTTTCAGGATAGTTTTGCCTCCAAGAGTGCACAGTTCCTTGATGTCTTTGGACTGTGCTGTTCCTTGTTTCTATTTTACTTCACAATTGCCCGCAAAGTGAAAAGCACTTCAGATAAAACAGAAAAAACTGATTAGCAAGTTCTACCAAGTGTACAAGATCCAGCCTCCTGAAGTGAGATCAAGCCAGGAAACGTAATGGAAATTTTGACTGCGTTTGAAAATGGTTATTGTCACAACTTCAAAGCTACTCAACCAGTTTTCTGCATACTTAATCTGCTTTTAGCATTTCACCAGTATACTCAAAATCTGTTGCCTGTATGTCCAAACATCATAATAAACATGCAGTGTTGTTGTTGGAATCTAGGGCCCAGTTATGCATTTGCTTGTTTGCTTTCTGAAGCACAAATAAGCCATGCCAGTTTTCCTGATACTCAAAAATAAACAGAAGGGACAATTTAGATCCAGTAAAATTTGGTCATGAGGGTCATGGACAACTAAAAAAGTGTGTTCATGGGTGATAGGATGGAAATTGCATTAATGATTTGCTGGTGTACAACCACAACAAAACATTGTTAATCAGCTCTGATGGAAGATGCTAGTCTGTTACTCCACTGGATTCTGTGGGAATAACAAAAAGCCTTTTTCTCAGATGGGGAAGGATCACCAGCATCCTTTCTGAACACCACTGGCACTCTAAACTAAACACACCTCTACAATTTTTTATGTAGCCATGGAAAATAATGGAAATGAAGGTGCATGAAGGGCCAAAATCCCTATCCTGCCCTGGGAAAGCATTTTCAGTGAGCTTACTATCCATGGGCAACACTTACTGGAATCCTGTCATAAAGCAGATGAAGTCTGAGCTTATGATAGTCCCAGATGTGCCAGGCCTCCTGAAAAGAAAATATGAGAGAAGGCATGCTCTGTTTCCATTAGGCTGGAAAGAACAAGAGTGAATTATCCTGTACAGGGCTGTGCTGCTTCTGGTACCCAAACCAGTTCACTTAAAGCCAGTGTGGTTCTCTCTGCCCTTTTCCACCACTGACTGTCCCTTTGGGTCCTCCTTAAGTGAACAAGGAAATCAGTCTCAAGGTCCTCAACCCGGATTTCCCTTCCATGAGGTGAAAAGATAGAGCTGTTGAGGTCAGGTAGGCAGCACTTATTTTGGCATTTTGTATTTTATTTTATTGAAGGAGGGCTAGCACAGGGTGGGGGCTACTCTGCAAGCAGAGGATGAAGGCGATGGGTGCCTGTCACAGGGCAGTGCTAGCACTGCAGTCCTGGTGGTGTTTTGTGCCATTGGAGGGAAGCCAGCGGGGTCTTGTTCCCATTTGTCCTTAGGAAGAAAGGTTTAATCACCCCCATTTTTTGCCAGCTGGGGAGGCTCTGAGCCAACAGAAAATTAGGAGGGGAAGCAGGAGACAACCAGCTTTTGGGAGTGAGAGGGGAGAGGGGCTGCCAGGCCTTGCTGTTTGTGTTTCTATTTCTGTTTTAAGTTCTGTTTTGAAATAAAACACATTATTACACCTCTGCAAACTGTTGCATTTTCCAAGCCAGCTCAGAAACTCAGCCTATGATCTCATGGCAGCAAAGTCTGGAGGCACACGTAAGAATATAAAGGCAAAAGAAGACAGGCTGTGCTCTCAGCAGCTCCTTGTGCTGGTAGGAGCAAATCTCTGCATAAAAGCAAAGCTAGGAAAACATCAATCTGATAGCCTTTCCAAGCTGCAGCTTGGCTCAGTCACAGCTTTGTTTTTCAACCTCAGCTCCTTTGTTTCAGCCCTACTACTGGTTGTTTTTCAGATCGACTATTTGCTGCAGGAATTTTGCTTTTAATTTCCCAGGCAGCTGGAGCTTATTAGAAGTGATTTTGCAGGGCAGTATTTTATATCAGTACCCGATAATGGCTCACCTGTAAACACCCTCTCTAACGAGCACCTTTGGGCGCCCCTGGCTGTGGTTGGCACAGGAGGTGTGGGGGAGGGATGCTGGGTAACAAGTTTAAGCCCCAGCTTTCTTCAGAGCGTTTTTCCCCACTTCCTAATCTCTCCTGACATAATGTTGAAAGTTATTACTTAGCTACATAAAGAAAACCATCTGTCAATTATTCACCTGCTCACATGTGGGACCAGGTACCCAGAAGTTGTTAGTGCAAGCCAAGGCAACCACTGCCCAGCTTCTGAGAAAGCAAAAATGCACTTTTAGTCCTCTGATTCAATCATCTACATAGGGTAAGTCAGTTAAAAAATCTGTTCTCCCTCAGACAACAACTGAGACTCTTCCAAATACTATTTCTGACATCCAAGTCACAGCTGAGGAACCTTCCAACTTCTTTTGAGAGCATTTGGAAAATGAGACTTTTAGCAGCTGTAAATAAGTATTTAAGTGCACATCTTGCTGAAGAGATTCATGGAGGTTGTTTGTGCTCATCTGTGAAGTGTATCCTCATGTTGTGTAGCAAAAATGCAACACCCGAGCTCCAGTCAGCATCCAGAGCGCTCTTGACAGAAATGACAAAATTTACTGCTTCTCCAGTTTCCCTGTCACAGAAACTGGACTTTTCAGAAGCACTTGGTGTCTGCTGGAGCCTGGTGCTGTCACTATCAGTTAACAACAATTTCAGTTGAGCTAGACTCTGAATAGAGGGCTTTGGCTATGTGTGCCTTGACTAAAATGTCCAATTTTTTTGCCTTACATCCTGCAAATAACAGGAAATTGTACCAAAGGTTTTGTGAGACCATGGTCTTTTCTTTTTGAAAAGAGCATGTGGGGAAAAAAGTCACTCTTGAAGGAACTCATGACCTGTAGGCAGACTTTGGCTAATGTTACTCCACAGTAGATATTTTCTGCTGTGGTTGGCAGAATCACATGAGGTCTGCATTTAAGAGAATCCTTGCTTAAAACTGAAAGATATCTTTTGGTAAACAAAGATTCTGCCATTTAAAAATCTGGCTTGTGTTGATATTGTTCTTAAAATCTTTTTTTCTTCTGGCAATCTCCAAGGAGAGGCTGCGAGTTCTGAAACAGAGCTGTCTAGATGGGTCTTCACTGACGCCCTGAATCCAAGGTGGGTAAAGCTGGTTGGGTTGATGGGGGTGCCTCAGCTGAGATCTACTAAAAGAAAAAAACAAAGCCTAGTTCCCAAGGAATTTCTGCTATATACCAGCAGCAATATTGCCAGACCTGGGGAGGGTTAAAATACTTGCTAATAGACAATACCAGGCACATGTTGCTCAGTTCCCTGCAGAAGGACTGACAGCTTCGGGAAGATGTTTTTCCTCCAAGTCTCCAAACTGGATGGAATAATAGAAGAGTTTCCTTAAATTATACACTCACAAATCATAGCAGTTATAACTTGAACTCCCAGAAATAACATGCTAAAGATTTTGCAGAAGATAAACTGGGATTGCATTTGCTGTAAATAGCCAACATTCATGGAGCAGTGTGTCAGCTACTGGAATAACTGTGCCTTAACTTTGCAGATGATCTGCTATTTGTGGGTGTTCCATCTTTTCAAGAATAAAAGGAAGAAGAAAACAAAGCACACTCGCTGTTGGTTACAGTGAGATCAGTCGGGTCAGTGCTGAGCAATTCCAGAAATCCCAGGCAATGGATGCTGAACTGCTTGTTGTGCTGGCTGGATAGGAAAAATGTGGAATCTATAGAAGCCAGAAGTGAAATGTCCAGCTTAAGGCAGCATTATCAGCAGCTGTTTTTCTGTCTTAAATAGAAAGTGCTTTTTAAGGAAGTTTGTTGGGAATACTCCCACAGCTAAGTGAGCCCACAGCAGCACGCTACTGATGACTAAGTAAATGGAGATGGAGCAGAGTTGAATGGTTCCCAAAGGAGTTGCCATGTTTCTTTCCAGGATTTCTTGGACAGGAGGCTATGTCTGAGCTGTTTTTGATGCCTTCACAATAAGTATGGTCCTTGTGAAACGTGGTATCCACACACTGCTCCAGCATTTTGTTGTGTGCAGTGTGTCCAAGGCATTGGGAACACCTCGGGCTGTCCCTGCACCCAGCCACAGGGCCAGCCCTGGCACCTGATCAGCGCTGTACAACTGTACAGCTCCCCTCTGTTTGGGCCAGCTCTTGTCCTCCCAGACAATGCATGGGTATGGAAGCACTTCTGTGTTGGGAGGTGCAACAGGATGAGTGGGAACTGAGCTGGGCCTGTTGTGTTTCATGTTAAAAACAGAATCTCTGGGCTGCAGAGCTGAGCTAGGATGCCTTTTGCTGCTTTGCAGGGGGCCTGTCTGAGATGTGCACAGGGGGATGTCCCAGGGAGTTGTACAAAATCTCCAGATTTTCCCAAGACAGAAAACTGAAAAATTTTGCATAAAGGATATTTCAGGATTTATAATCTTCCTCTCAGCAATGTTTGAACAATTTTACCAGCATCTAGTGTTTCTGTTGCATACAAGATACTGCACAGTCAATGTAGCAATGAAGAAATCACTGCTTTGCTACAACTTCAGCATAAATTCAATTTACAGCTCACAGTCCAAGGATGCTCAGACCTAGCCATAGATGATAGTGTGTTCTAGATCCTCCTCTCTTTGGTTCTTAAAACCACCTCTTCCATTCAGGACATGCTTTTTCTAAACACATTTCCTTGTCAGTTTACAATTTCTATTTCAGAATACTTTGCTTTTACCTGCAGTGGGAGCAGCCTGACAGCACAGAGGACAACTGTCAGGGGGACACACGCCACAGATGCCATTAGAGGCAAGTCAGACCTTTCAAAGACATTTTTAAAATATCATCTCCACAGCCGGTGTGGCCATTTGTTAAGGACAAATGGCACTTGGGGAGCCTGGAAACCAGGGTCAGCCATTAGGTGGATCTAAAATATGTGTCATCTGTTTAGTGTTGTATCCCCTTATGTGCTGCCTTTTCTCAGAAGGCTGGTCCCTCGAGGCTGGGGAGATCAGAGGGAAACAGCGGATCCATCTGCAACCTGGTGGTGAGCCAGTCATCAACAGATGATCTCTGCTGAGGGTGAGAGCCACGGGCTGAGCGCATCTGCAGCAGTGGCAGCACCAGTGCCACAGCCATGGCAAGGGCCAGCTGACGTGACCTCTGAGGAGGGCACCTTCACAAAGGCAGAAAAAGAAGGGTGGGATTGTTGGGTGAGTCACTCTGGAGTACTTGGCATGGGTATAAAATCAGTGGGCTCAGCCTGGCTCTGTGGTTTCCTTTCTTTCTGGGCAGGGATCTGCACAAGCCAGAGGAGCTGCTGGGTGGACGGTATTTGCAACCGCTTTATTTTCCCTGGGCTAAAAATACCCTGCAAACTTGGGTTTTATTTTCCATTCCTAACAGCTGAGCCCTGGTCTGGAGGGAATGAATGTGTTATCCCACTGTGAAAACATCTAAACAGGTGGAAAGGACAAGGGAGGGTAGAAAGAGAGGGTGGAGAGTCTAGTATTAGACAGAAATCCTGTTTCCTTTCTAAAAACAGACTGAAGGCCCTGTAGGTAATTTTAAAACTAAAACTTGTGTTCACCATGTCATCTATTTGCTTATGTGAAAGAGCCTTGTGTTGGAAAATACCGTGAGGAAAACGGTTATGGAGACCCTGTCAGAGGAAAGAGAAGATTGTGGACGCTGTGCTGCTCTTTCAGTCAGACCCCAACACTCTGCCATTAAACCTCATTTTTCACCTGTAACTTCTGTTATGCCAGCTGGACTCTCCCATTCAGCTTTACCAAAGGGCTTTCTTTTATCTTCTTCTGAGAAAGCTATTTATGAAAACTACCCTAGCTCTGAGACAGCCCTGTTGAGGTATCCCAGTGCTGCCTGGTGGTGCTATTTCTGCAGCCACCTTGTGCTCAGCGCAGAGAAGGCTATCAAACAGGTTGAATTTTGCTAAATGTTAAGTTTCCCATTTTTTTTGGTGTGGAAATATTTTCCACTAAGAAGTGTGATCCTGCCTGGTAAGACTCCCTTCATCCAAATCCTTTCTGGATTGCAAGTAAGTCTGCAAAGGCAAGGGCTAATGCACTAATCCATTCTGGTACTGTATGTCTTTATAGGAGCTTTTTAGAAGAGAAAAATAAGAATAAGAGTCCAGAAACTTGTGCTATACAGAATGTAATCAATAAAGTTATTCAAAGTTTTACACAAAAGCACTCACACGGGTCATTAGGGCAGAAACTTTAATCCACTGAGGTTTAGAAATGAGGAATTTCTTAAGTAGCACCTGAGGTTTTTTTTCTTCTACAAGTTTTTATGGCTTTGTGGATTGTAAATCCTGTGAAAACACGTTTTTTCTTTCCAAATAAATATTGTGGAGGAAAAATGAAAAGAGGAGGGATTGTGGGATGTGATGCTCTTGTGGTAACTTCTGCCACTGTTATCATTTGTGTGGCCTCTTTGGTCCAAAGCAGAGGGAAATCTGGGAGGTGGCCTAGCCTGTGGGAACTATGGAATAAATGAAAAGGCACGTTTAGCTGTTACACTCTACTCAGATAAGGCTGTTGTACATATCAGCTGTGTATTTATTGCACATGTTTTATTTGCAGTGTTGGTAGCATCGGACTGCAAGCACATTCAAGTTGTCTGTATTAGGCCTCCACAGCAGGTCTGGTGGAGATGTGAGGGTTCTCCCCCTCCACCAGGAGATCTGGGGCCTTTACAGTGGAAATTTAGGAATCCTTGCTGGATGAGTCTGGTTGCATTACAGGAGGTGCCTTGGATAGCCACATCAACTAAGGACTTGTGTGCTTGTTAGTTTTATGTGTAAGACTAAGTTCATTTCAGGGCTGTCAGAGGCTCACGGCTGGGAATAGCTGATTTAGGCTTGTTTGGGGGGACCATGTCTGCTTGAGGGTAAAGGAGAACATGTGGGAGAGCTCCTCAGAGATTTCTTCTGCTCTGTATAAGCCACTGGAGCAAAAGGTAAGTGGAGTTTGTTATAATTCATTCAGACTCCACAACACTAATGGCCATTACAATGGACTCAATAAGAGAAAAAGAAAAAAAAAGCACAGCCAGAAGAACTGGTTGAGTCACCACCAACAGAAAGATTTTTACTTCATCCTGGTTACAAATAGTCACAGTTCAATACTGAAAATGTTGTGATATGGGCACTGGTGTTCCGGAGACCACCCGTGAATTGGAAATGCAGCCTAGTCAAAGTCAAACAAACCAGAAGCAGGTGCCTGAGAGGGCAGACTACAGAAGGATGACTGAAGGAAAAAAACATGAGCAGGGGAAAATGATTTTGCTGCCTGATTGCTGGTTTCAAGGTTAAAGAGAAAAGATGAAATTAAAGTACCCATTAATTCTGTTTAATCTAACTTAGTTTGCTAATGCTGCAAAACCACTGGTTCACTTTTATCTAAAATTGCAAAAGTGTAATTCAAAGCCTGTTCAAAGAGAATAATGAGATAGCCTGAAAGACCATTACCTAAAACCCAGTTACAATTATACATTATCTGTGTGGACTCAAGTTTTTATTAGCTTGCATTTGCCCTCAGGGGCATCAGACAAAGGCCATCTATTTGTCAAGCTCTGGAGGAGTGCTAAAGCCTTTGGACAGGGTTGAGGGCAGGACTCCATCTCTCTCCCTGAGATTTGCTGGAGGGATGTAAGAATGTGTGCCTTTACCCGGTGCATGTCCTGCACCAGTGATCTGCAAATGCATAGCTGCATTCCCCTGGGGTTTGCTCTGCAGCAGGAGTCCTGGCTTGGCTAAAAGACTTGCAATCTTATCCCAGGCAAACGACTAAAATTGATTTATTTTTCAGCTGAGCAAGATTTCTGGACAGAAAACTGGATTCAGAGCTGGAGGAAGCAGGAGGGGGGACTGCTGTACCTCCTGTTGGTTAAATACCCCTTCCTCTTGCCTGCTGGTGGCTGCCTGATAATCTTGTCTGAGTTGTGGTCAGAGTATGGCTCATGTAGACACAGAGGAAGCATGTTAAATCCAAGTAAGTCCATGATGCACTGGACATTTGGGAGCAGCTAATTCCTATTTTGCCCATCGGAAGCCCAGTCCCTCCCTCTGCACCTGTGATTTAGTAACAGGGTACTGTTTTGCAGTCTCAGATTAGTCTGTCTTTGAGTACAAAATTAATTCCTTACATAACTCAGCTATGAAGTTAATGGATTGTTTGATACTGATGATTTGATATTATGCTGTTAAGCTGTTTTTGCCAAGGCAGAAAAATGTGTCATTATATGTTTATTTGTCTGCTGCAGAGCATAAATGAAAGAGCTGATTGATTTTATTAAAAAAGAAAAAAAAGCGATAATAATATCTTGGCTGTCAGTACTCTTTTGTATCTTTATTGTCTTTGATTCTTTATGGCCTTTATTGGCTTCAGTGGACTTTGGATCAGACAGTTGCTAATTCATCTTCAAATCTTTACACAAATGACAACGGCAAGTTCACCATGTGTGCAAATTCCTTTATCTTCTGGGAAAATGTGAAGTCTGCATCATAAACCAGAGGCCTACGGTAAGTTCTGAGGCCACTTCTGTCACCCCTGCAGAAGGATCATTTATCAACCATCTGATGTGTTTCCTTGCCAAGCTGCCAATATGAGGAAAAGTAGGCTTATGTGTGATGCTGTGTGTGAAGTCAAGTAGCTGTGGGCAAAGAGTGACCTTTTTAGCAGACACTTTTTCTAAGGAGAGAAACATCCAAGATGTCTAGCAGAGAATGATGGCTGAAGGAAAAGGATACTCAAAGATGGAAAAACTGTTACAATGTGCAGTGGTAACATACCCCATGTGAGCAAGAAGTTCAAGGTCCCCCGTCCCCCTTATTTAAAGTGTTTAGGCCATAGAGTGATGCAGGGATGGAGCACAGGAGACAAATCCTCTCTTCATGCTCCCTAAGGCTTGAAGGCAGCTCTGGAAGGAGCCTCTTGCAGAAAGAGATTTTAAGAAAAAAAGTGGAGAAGCAGCTCTTGTGTGGATTTAGATCCAGGCAAAGCTTAACATCTGTGTTGAATAAGGACAACTCCTTTGGCAGGTGACGTGGAATGGTGGGACTGTCCTGTCACCATGCTGAGCTGAAATCTCACATGATCTTGCTGATGTGATCAAATGAATGTTTCTTCCACTTGACTGAAGCTTCTCTGAAAGTATCAAGCCTCAGTCTCTGGGGTGAATGTAGAATTTTGCTCCCCATTATGACAGATTATTATCTTTCCTGTGCCAGTCACTGGCAACCTGCCTGAAGAGACATAGATCCCTGTGGAGCAGCTGCCAGAACCCGGATCCCAAAGCATCCTTGAAAGGGCGGCACGATGGTAAGTGCTGGGTCATTCTGAAGAACTTCCAAGCCATGACTGTTATTTTTCTCTGCTAAAAAACATTAAAAAACTCAGAGGAGTAACACAAATGACAGGGGTGAAAGCCTGATCTTTGTCAGAGATCCAGACACTGACTGCATTGTAGTTTCAGCAGTGGGCATGTCGCTGACTTAAAATCAAGGAGGCAAAATATTATAGGAGCACTCAATGTGGCCATGGAAAACTGGGATTTAACCTTTTCCAGCCTAACCAGTTGCATCTTGGAGTGAACAGTGGCTGTGTATTTCGTAAAGGAGGAGCTGTTTTTGTTTTTGTTTAAAAAGAGCATTCAGATCAGCTGAGTCTGAGCCAATGCTGAAAACAGAGCTGCCAAATTTATCATTGACCAGATTTGTATGGGGCTAAAGGAGGTTGGTACAGAGAGATTAGAAGCAGATTATCAGCATGCTTTTAGCTTTATCTGTTTCTAGAAGCAAATAATTAGCCTTAGACACAACTTTATCTTAAAGTAAGTTTTATAATATAAATTATTGGTGTGGAAAGACTGATAAAAATTTCAGGAACTGTTATTTTTGCCAGAAGAAATTAATTCCCCAAGGATTTAGTTTCAATCAACATGGTTCCTGTAGCTCTTCTATGAAAAGCCAATTTCAAGAAACTCATTTAGTTCTTTATTTCAAATCCTCCCTGCAGCCTGCTCGTAGAGGAGCGGGAAAAAAGCAACAGTTCTGATGACAGAAATGGTCATGCAACATCTGGAGCTTTCTTATGAAATGGAGAAAATTGCTGGTAATGATTTTTTTTTGGGGGGGTGAGATAAAGTCGTTTGATTGATCTTGTTTGCTGAATTGAGTGACAGGAGCAGCTCCCAGCAGGAGCACTGGGCTTATCTCGTCCAGGAGAGATTGTCACCCAGGGAAATGAGCATAATCAAGTTGAGAAATGGCATTAATTTGTGCTTGTGCCATGTGTGATCCTGATAACTTTGGAAATTAAGGAACTGCCCATAGTTTGTCAGCAATACCCAGGTTTCCTTATGTTCTCAATGGCAGTCTGGGTGCCTGATGTCACCTCTTACAGCTTAAACAGCCATGTGGAAAACATTATAGGATTTTTGGCAACAATAGGGAAAAAGTGGTTGCTTTAAAACTGGTATGTTTACATGTTTTTCAAAGCAATGAAGATTCAAGTTTCTTTATGCCCGGTTCCCTTACGTTGCTTTGAAAGCTTCCATTAAAGAAATTATGGACCTTTCTGGAGAGCAGGCATGAGTCCTTTTTCATATTTGAAAACTTACAAAAATTTATTGGAAAAAAATAAGCTTAAAATAAAATATTGTCCCGTATCTCAACATAGGCAAAGTGATAAAGACAATTGAGAAATGAAAACTCTTTGTACACTGGTCTAGACACTAGAGAGGATTTATATAAGACAAAATTTTATGCTGCTGGTACTCTCATAGTGATGATTAAGAAAGCAGACCTTTCCAGCTAACATGATGGGCTCTTTGGCCAAACTTGAAAACTGCTGATTTTGTCCAGCCTCCTTCTTTCCTGGGAAAGCATCTCCCATGCTGTGCCTCCAGCACTGTTAAATTCTCTTCTGCCTCCCCATTCTGGGTGTCCCCACCTGATGAAATCTACATTTCCAGCAGAACACAAATCCTCAGGAGGCCAGATCAGAAAGTAAGGCTGAGGTCTGCAGTGTGTCTGTGCCAGGAGATCATCCCTGACCTTCCCCTTGGTAAGGAAGAGCTGGCAAAAGGACGGGCCTTGCTGCAGGGTTAGGACTGGCACATGTGCATGGAAACACTTGTGCCACTGGAGATTCACCACCAAGGCTTTTAATTTCCCATATGACAGTGTGCCCTGTCCCTGCCTGACACCTGGGTCATCACTGTTGCTGACTTAGGACTTACCAAGTTCTTTCCTAGGTGGTTTTAAATTCAGGAATCCAATTGTTACCAAGAAATCCAAGACAATGCTATATAGAAAAAGCAGATTCTCAATAAAATGCAAGTTCACTCCCAACTCCCTCCAAGTCATTTGATGAATAAGAATGCATTTTTTCCCAAAGACTTCCTGATTGCTCTACTCTGGCCGTTGGAAGATGACAGTGCCATGACTGGTGGGAGATGAGGGAGGAACAAAAGCATCCACCCTGCTGGAGGCTCCCAGTTCAGGGTGACCACTGGCAGTGGCTTTGGTGAGGGTGTGATGCCTGCTTGGATGGCATGAGCTGCCTCACAGGACCCTAAAGAGAGGGATGCCACTGCTGCTCAGTGTGAAAATAAGCCTGCATTTCTTCCTCATGGCAAAGGTGTTTATGAACCTGTGCTTGAGTTGGGGGGGTGGGGGAAAAAAAGAAAATACACAAATGGGGCCCAGCATGTGCCAAAAATATGAGCTGTTCTGAAAGTACGATGTGTCATGGGCTCATTATTCATCAATGCTTCATCACACTGAGTTTATGGTGGCATTAAAACTGGAGAAAAAAAGAGACGTCATTTACATGAAATGCTGGAGACACTCCCTCCACCCTTTTATTCCTTCAGTAAGCTGGAAGGAGGTTTGTGTGTGCATGAGAAAGTGTGCTATACAATGCCAGCCTTTATTCTCTCCTTGAATTACTCATACTGTGCAGTATGTAGCAAAAAAAAAAAAAAAAAATTAAAAAAAAGGAAAAGAAAAAAAAAAGGAAAAATGTTTGGGGCCTATTTTGCTGTTAAGAAATAACAGTGAAACACTGGAGCCAAGCTACAATGTGAGCAAATGCACTGATGGCTTCTGGAGTTTATTTGTTGCGTGCCTTTTTTGAGTGCTGGTATCTCTCTGTGCTTCACGCTGCAGTTGCTACTTACTTCTGCACACAGGACAACCCAAATTCCTTCTACAGCCCCCTAAGTCCTGACCTTAACAAAGAAGTGACTGTTGTCCCACTGCACAAAGATCTGCAGGCTGTTAAACCACAGAGGTGGAGAGCATCAGGCTGGCACTGGGCAGGGGCTGGAAATTTGGAATCATCAGTGCAAGGGATTGGGGCAAGGTGGAGAGCTCTGCGTGAGACCCAAAATCTCACTGTAAGGCATCTGTTTAACAGAGGACTTGTGAGTTCAAGAGCTGACCTCCTTTCCCAAGGTTTTGGGGTTTTTTTTTGAACCTTCTGGGTCTTCTTTCCTGACAAAAATGGGCATGATTTAAAATCTAAGCCATGGCACAGAGCAAGGAGGGATATGGGAGCATGAGGCCAATGGCCTTGGAAAGGGGCAGTGCTGCCTCAGAGCCAGGGAAACACAGCCAGAGAGGAGCAGAAGACCCTTGGAAGGACAGGGGAGACAGAGCAGGGGGTGCGGGGCTGCGCATTTATGTCTTGTGCTGAGGTCCACCCCAAGGAATTCACATGGGTGTGTTCTCACTGTCTGGCCATCAGTTAAGGCTTAAGATTATTTGGAGGCTCTTTAGTTTTTCAAAGTTTATTTCCTAATTAAGTCAACACACCAACCTTTTTTCCCCTATCTTTTCCCCATTTTTTGAATGGGGAGGGGAGCTAAGAGGGGAGAATCAGCTTTTACCACCTATGGCATTACCCAAGGTTTCTTCAAGCACTTTTCTTCAAGCCCAACATAACACAATAGATTGGACTGGCTCCAGAAGAGTTTGTTTAGTCCCATATATAATTATTACCTTGTAAACAGGATGCACCTTTAAGTTATAATTTAAATATGATAAATGAACCAAACCCAAAGAGTTTTATTATCCCAGGACACGGTTATTACCAACTTAACAGGAAACACCTGCAAGTTATTGTTAAAATTAGAGATGGCTGAAAAATGGGGAAATAATTTCTGTGGAATAAAAAAGTAGAATTATTGAAGTTATTGAATTCTAAAAATTTCAAACATACCCATTTCGGCAAAATTGTATGCATTGTTTTATTGAAATCATGTCTTAATGTTCTCATTGGCTGACAGCCATTACAGTATTCTACTGAGAACTAGTGTTTAGATAAAGGAAGGGTATTAAAAGGGTATTTGAAGCCATGTAAATTTAAAATCTCATTGAAACGGTGATCAGAGGTCGGGATTCACTGAGGAGAGCAGTCTCAGCAGTGGGAGGCATGAAGGTCACTGGAGAAGGTTTTAGGAGAGCCACAGAGTGTTGGTGAAAGGTCAAGAAGTGTCTGTCAGCAGTGTGGTCACTGTCTGAGAGGGCTTTCCCAGTAACTCAGTGTTGATGTGTTTTGTTGGTTTGTTGGTTTTTTTTTTTTGGTTTTTTACAGTGTTTAATTTCAGAAAGTTCTAGAAAACCATTGAAGATTTTTATTTTATGGCTTTGAAACTGTTGTTGTTTTACTGGATGTCCTTCTGCTGATGTTACAAGAGATAAAAAGGTGGTTTTATATTAAAAATCAGGAAGGGAAAAAATTTATTCTTCTGTCCTACAGATTAAAATCATCTACCGAATGATGTGTTTTAAATTCTGCGTTTTAATGCTGCTGCTACACTAATGTGCAATTGTCAGAGATATAACCACAAATCTGCATATGTTTCAAATGACACAGTTAGACTAAACCTTGCAGGGGTGTCATGAAACCCTTCATGAAAACCGTTTTCCAATTTTTGAAACAAGATTGCATTAGATTATAGGACTATTACTAAATTAATTAGCATGGAAAATGCAGAACAATGTGTTATTGAACAGACCACCAACCTGAATAGATTATTGTAGAGGAAAATGGTTTATTCTGGCTTTTTAGCAGTATCATTTTTAGTGCTGCAAATCTTTTAATTTAATAATAATTTTTTTTCAGTAGGAAAATGGGCATACTTGCTGAGCTGTTTCATGAAAAAGCTTTTAAAATTAAGGACTATGTCTGTAAGAGATGATTTTGAGAGTCTGTGAGTCTCAGGAGACTTCCACAGGCCTGGATCACTTAAATATGGGAATGAGGTCACCAAGTCAGGAGGAGGCTTTAGAAATGTTACCTGACACATACTGTCTGCTCAACCTTCCCAGACCAGATTAGGAAGAGTGTATTTTGTAAATGCACTTTTCATGTAAAATATACTACACTAATTTAAAGCAGGGTGCTGTTTGGATGAGAGTACTTCTTTTTGCAATATGAACACAAAGACAGAGACCAGAAGGCCAAGCAGACTGGAAATTGTGGTAAACAAAAATGAAATTGAATTATTGCCTGATGTCTTTAAATTGTCATTTCCCTTTAAATTCAGATTCGCCTTCTAAATGTGGGAAGGTGAAATGTTTTATTACTCAGCCTTGTTATATTATAATTATTGGCTTTTTACTTTTGCTACAGCGATGTGGTGAATAAGAGAAGTGACTGCAACACATGCTGCTCCTCTTTCCTCTGGTTCCATCAGACTTTCCCATTGTGCACGCACAAGGAGGAGAAGACATGACTGAGTAATCAAAATGAGTCACTTTCCTATCTTTGGTGAAATAACTCTCTGTTCAGCACTCTCCTCTGCCAAGTAGCAGGCAGCTATTGCAAGTAGGTAATTGCCCTGCTAACACATGCCAGGGCTCAGATAAGAACCAAGCTGGGTACATGCAGAGTATTAACAAATTCTCCAAGCCCTGACTCTGCAGAATAAGATTCAGCATTTTCATCCAAGATAATATGCTCTAATTAACCAGTGCACGGTACTTTACACTAAATACAGGGCTTGAATAGAACTTTGGGAATGGGATAATGGAGGCTTATTCGGTTAATAAAGAATCATGTGTTCCAAGGCTGACTTAAAAACACAATTAGACTTCCTTCAAAATAGGCCAAAGTATTTCAGATTTAATCAGTCCCCTGGAGGTTATTGAAATTATGAAATAGGTTTGGCAATCAATAAGTGACATAATTTATGCTGTTCAGAAAATGAAAATGATCTAAAGAAACACCGGGAGCTCTGGTGGCTAAAAGCCACCTGAAAATAGCCTCAGAGACTGGATGCTTTTTGTCCTGCATTTCCATGGAAAACATTTTATTACAAAAGTGGGAACCAATCTCTAATATTATGTGAGATATATAAAATGTGTATTTTCCCCAGAGCAGGGGCTTCAGGCACTTTGATGAGTTAATAGTAACTTACAAAATGCTTTCACAGTGCTCCTTTCTCCTCAAACCTTGGGAATATCACAGACTTTTTCCACAGGGTTCCACTGGCCAGTTTTGGGTCGCTTGGTCTGCAGCTCTGACTATTTTGAGTGGTCCATTGTCTGTGATGCATCACTACAGTGGTGTCCCTACCAGCCTCTCCTTAAGCCCATGTGGCATCTACGTGACAGCAGTGGGTGCTTTCAGGTGGCCACAAACTTTGGGCTGCAGGTATCCAAGCGTGGGAACTGATTTCAGAGCTCTGCGCTAGATCTGCATGACTTCCTAGGTGTGCTGGTGGATGAGGGGCTGGACACGAGTCAGCACTTGCAGCCCAGAAAAGCCAATTGTGTCCTGGGATGCATAAAAAAAAGCAGGATCCTGCCCCTGTACCCCGCTCAGGTGAGACCCCCACCTGCAGGGCTGCCTCCAGCCCTGGGCCCGGGACAGGAAGGACATGGAGCTGCTGGAGCCAGGCCAGAGCAGGGACACCCAGGGGATCAGAGGGATGGAGCAGCTCTGCTGGGAGGAAAGGCTGAGGGAATTGGGATTGCTCAGCCTGGAGAAGAGACTCTTTGGGGTGACCCAATTGTAGCCTTCAGCGCATGAAGCGAGCCTGGAAAAAAAATGGAGAGAGACTCTTGACAAGGGCCTGGAGTGACAGGACAAGGGGGGATGGCTTCAAACTGACAGAGAAGAGGTTTAGATTAGATATTAGGAAGAAATTCTTCCCTTTGAGGGTGGTGAGGCCCTGGCACAGGGGGCCCAGAGAAGCTGTGGCTGCCCCTGGATCCCTGGAAGTGTCCAAGGACAGGTTGGATGGGGGTTGGAGCAACTTGGGATAGTGGAAGCTGTCCCTGCCCATGGCAGGGAGTGGGACGGGATGGGCTTTAAGGTTCCAACCCAAACCCTTCTATGATTCTACAACTCCTACATGGACACAAACTTTCGGAGCTCTCAATCTCATAGAATGGTGGGAGTTTATTCTCTGTTTTTCTGAGCAATTTTCTCTCAACAACTGCTATCAGCAACTTGAAACAATTGCTGGGTTGGTCTGACATTTGACACTGTTGTCTGAATTCTTCCTTGAGTCTTCTGTTGTGAATGTATAACACAGTAGCATACACAGCATTAGCTGCATTTCTACCTGTGTGTGGGGTACTTTTTGTTTGGTTTGTTGGGGTTTATTTTGTTGGTGTTTTTTGTTTAGTTTTGTTTTTTTTGTTTTGTTTTGTTGTTTTTTTTTTTTTGAGGGTGTGATTTTTCTTACATATACAGCTTGAAATGTATTTGTTCTGCCAGCAATCTGTGCCATTATTCCTGCTTTTTATCAATTTAAATTTTTCTTAGCTGATTACGTAGCAACTGATGAGCCAAACACCCCAGGGCCTGATCATTAGGCAAAAATCTTCACCTGAAATCAAAGGGAGTTTCAGCCTAAAGGGTGGGACTGCCTGTCATGAATATTGAAAAACATCATCAAAATGGATCATGCCATCGTGTATGCGTAATCAGAATAGCCAAATGTGTTTTAACCTTTTTAGTGGAAATAATATTTAAAAAGAAATACTGGAAGGGTGGGAACACATCTGAGGAAAGAGTCTGCAAGTAAAATTTAACTCATATGACTGGTTTAGTACATTAACAGGGGATTATTTCTACGACTGGCGCTGGCAGAATTTAATCTTTCCTTTGCAGATCTTCTCAGATTAATTTGAATTTTCTCACATTTTAAAAAATCAAATATTCACCTAACTTTTTTCAGTTTTTCTCCACTCACCACCCATCTTCCTCCATCTTCACTGAAACTGAACTCTAGTTGACCCATAACTAATACATAAAAGACTGTAACTCCCAATAGCTGCAAAAAATACTTTATAACACTTCAGCCTGTCAAGGCACAAACTGTTCTCCTCCTCCAGATACTCAGCGAGTATCACTCTATTTCACTGCTATCTCCTCTAAAAAGTGTCAAAGGGAGTTAAGTACATAGGACAAATCCGGGCTTGTAGCAGGACTCCCACATGCTTTGCACAGAACCCTAATTTCAGTGCCTATCATAAAATACAGTGACAGCCCCCCCAACAAGTGATAGGCAGGAAATCTGTTCAGAACTGACACCAGCTCCTGAATGCCAGGCATTACCTGTGGATTTCTTCTTATCCCATGATGTGACAGAGGTCTGAACAAAGCTGTCCTTGGTCAGGACAGGCCATTAGGAAAAATATTTCCTGAATTCTGTGCAATTTCTGGAATTATGTACATATTTTTCAGGCCAGTAAGAGTTATGTTTAACCATACACTGTGCTACTGCTCTATACTGGCTGCACAAAATAATTAAAATAACAAAGCCCATAGCTTTATTTTGTTTGCCTCAAGTCACTTTAGAATCCAATGAGATAAGAAAGCAAATCTTCCTTTCATGTTCTGGAAGTCTGTTTCCTGCTTCCATGTGGATGTGTTCTAGGAAACAGCAGGTTAGGTGTGTTTGGATGTGCATCTGCCAGCCACTTTGCTCATGTAACATTTGTGTGATATTTGCCTGGAGCAGGGGTGACTCCACTAGGCTCTTGCTATTTTTCAAGGCACCAGCTGATGGTCAATCTGCCACTAATTTGTCCCAAAAAGGCAAAAGGAAGAATTTATCTTTTTCAGTGGGCTAAACACAATTTTAGCCCAAATGCTGGGCACTTGCAACTCAGCATCCATTTCTCCAGTGCGATGCTGGTCCCTTTCCCTTTGAGAGGAGCAGGCACATTGTCAAAACAGGAGAATCCAGGTGAGCTGAAAGAAATGCAGTTTGGGGTACCCTGGTGACGCTGCAGTTCTTCACATACCATGCCACCAGCACGTGGCTGGGTAATGTACAGGATGACTTGGGTAACATAGGGCAAGATTTTGCCCTTTTCTTGTCCGTAATTCTTCATCTTGACTCTTTCCAGTTGTGGCCAAGTCAAACACCCCTAAAATCTGAGATGGCTGCATTCAGCAAAGCTGCATGCAGCAGCTTCTTAGAGGTGCCAGAAGCCTTTGCCCTCTCTCCATTGCATGGCTGCACTTGAGGCCCTCTTTGTTCTTGCAAAGGTTTGGTTCTGCACATCTGGAGCTGTGCAGTGCCCCACCAGGAAAGGAATACATCTACAGTGAGTGTAAGGATAAATATTTACCAGAACTCATCTGTAACAGCACAACAGGAAAACTATTTAAAAACATCAACAACAACAATAAAGAAACCAGCCAAGAAATAAAGGAGTGGTTAATCCCATTGACTGGACTGATCTATTTTTTTTACACCAGTAATAACAAAGAGATTGGCAATGAATAGCACTTATTGTCTTCAGTACAATAGCACTGAGGACCCGTGTTCAAGAGTCAGTCTGTCCCTGGCATCGCTGGGTTTTATATCAAAAATGAAAGCATTGCTTTTTATAGCATATAGTGTCAGTGTTCACAACATATCCAACTGCTCAGGTTTCACTCCCACTGAAAGGAATTCAAAGGCTCCTGCTGACTGTTGTGGGAGTTGGATCAGGCCCCATAACAACTGCTTATGTCCAAATACAACCTATGGCTGCTGCAAGTAGGGGCAAGCCTTAGGTTTGCATGATGATGATGATTCTATTTTAAATTTTGTGTAGGGAACACACACGCACACAATTGTTTGTTTTTCAGAACTGCTTTTATCTCTAAGTGTTATGATAACCTTTTATTAGGCTCTAAGCTGGCACTCTGCAGGTTTAGGGAGGAGTGAATGCTCCTGGTGCCTCTGCCTAAGAACAGATCTGGGATTTATGGACGCTTCTGTTTGGGTTGTAATAGGCTCAAGAAGGACAAAGGAGTAATTGCTTCCCGATTAGAGCCACTTTTCTGAAACTCCTCTGTGGAGAGCAAGGTCTCCAGGAAGCAGGAAGGAGGGAGGAAAAGGAGTCAGCACACCAACCTCGGAAGGACCTGCAGACAGAAAGCACACAAACCTCAGAAGCACCTGCAGACAGAAGTCTTAAGGAGGATGGAAGTGGAAATGGGCACACAACTGTAGGGAAAGATCATGCTGGAGCTACCAAAATCTCATTGCAAAACTCAGACAAAGTAATTAATGTAAATCTGAGGTTACTGTTGTGACACACGAGAAACTGTAGCTAACAATGAGGGAAGAGCAGCAGAGTGTGAATAAGAAGGGTGTCTAAATTTACCCAGATCTGTACAGTCTTCATGTTTCTTTTAAGAAAACAAAAAATCATCACAGGACTTTTTCAAGTTTTAAAGATGATCCTTTTAAAGACGGAGAATGCCACAAGAAAGAGAGGAGGAGGTGTAATGCAGCACAGAAAATCAAATGGCCAACACGCATGTCCTCTGTTTCCAGCAGCAGATGTTTATGGGAGAGTATAAAGTTGAGGTTGTGTAACATTATTTATTTCCTTGTTTGGCCTCAGTAATCATCTCTTCAGGGGCTTCCTGCGGTGGATGTGCAGCATGGACAGTCACGTCCTCCTGTGCCAGCCTTCCGGCATGGATGCGGCCAGTGTCACCTGGAACCTCTCGGAATTTCTGTGCCATGGCAAGAAACTCTGCATAGTCACGCCATGCTGCCCGATAAAACAGGGAGCCCTTCTTCCCCCCAACATGTTAATATCCCTTTTTGTGCCCTGTCACTTTGTTATAACCCTTGGTCACCAGTGGTTAACTGCTGTCTCTGTCTCCGCATTTATGAATTTGGAGACATCTCCCACATCTCTCCTCTCAATCAGATCATCTTGATATACCTTACTTACGGTGAATTCTTTCCTTTCTCTGTAAACTAAGATGATGTTCCCAAGGATGAACAGGTAAAATCAATACCCAAAGGTATTTCTGGTTTCAGAAAAGTGTGCATATGAACTGAGGTTAAAAATCACCAGTGGGGAGTCATAGCATATACATTTGAAAATCCCAAATCACCCAATCTTTGTGATTATGGAGAGACCTATAAGACATACATTCTTTAAAAAATAGATAATGATTTTAAAATTAGGGGTTTAAAATAATTCACTGGCTGCTGAACACTCATGACTTTTTTACTGTTTGGAGCATTGTTGTTAATTTATGTAAAGAAGGCAGATAAATCAAATAATGGGAAGACCACTCCTTCCTCAACCTTTACAGCTGATCCAGTGCCCCGACTCTGTTTTCATTCAACTATCTAAATACTCATTTAAACTATTGACTGGATGCAGAGTGGAAAAAAATAATTTTAAATAAACAGGCGTCTCAATTTATACACATTCTGTTATGCTTGTGCTGGGGCTGATCAAGAAGATGTCTGTTTCTGGAAATCAAATCATTCTGCACAGAAATGAAGATTAAAATGAAAGAAAAAGACAATCCAGTGTTACGTCAGTGGACAAAGCCACATCTCAGTGAGTTTCCCTGTCCTCAGGGGCCATGGTGGCATATAATACTTTCTCTGTTGTGGTCATTTTAACTATGTGTTTTGTTTGAGCACATGGGTGCTCTGATGAAGGACATAGCCACTTCAGAGTCAGTGAGTATCACACCTGGTATCTGTGGCCTTTATTTTAGTGTAAGTCAGCTACCTGAGTCACACTAATGGGGGGAGACCAGTTCTCAGGTGCCTTTTTACAACTGTTTGGTTTAGCTCTCCATAAAAATAGAGAGGAGCGATGGAAACAAAGTTTCATTCACTGTTATCCAGAATTTTATCAGCATTATACAATTTTTTAATCACAGTTTATAATTTCAGAGCAATAAGAAAACACTGAGCAGAAGGCTTATTGCCCACTAAACCTTATCTCAAAGAGAAAGTCCTGGCAAGGCACAAATCATCCAAGGCAAGTTTTGCTGGCATGAGAGTTATAATATTCAGATTAAGTCAGTAGATACATCTGAGAAGGTATGAAAAAAGCACTATAATTTTAAGGCTATTGCTGGTATCTTGACAATGTTATAAATAGCGTCTCATTCTGTGCAGCAATGTGACCTTATTGACTTCAGTGACGGTTGCATGAAAATTATTGCAGGGTAGAAACTGAGTCAATGCTAATGGAAAAGAATAATATCCCCCAAATTCAAGGTTATGCAACCATCTGGCAGTGCAGACCACTCAGAAACAGAGAGCTCCAAAGAAACATAAAAGAGTAGGACACAAAGTTTGTGCAAATTGTTTATAAAGGGATTTGTTTTTCCCTTAATGAAGTGATGTACGATTAGCTGATGTACTCGTTCTTTCCTAGAAGGTGCATGCGCAGATCCTCAGCATTGAGAAAAGAGAATAGCTTTGCCCACTTAGATTGCAGACAGCAAAGCAGAGGAAAAAAGATACCATGATTCTGAACACGAGAAATATGAGGCAACACACACACACACACACAGAAGTAATTAAGGTGTTATTCTCTATAGATGCATTTTTAGCACTGTGGATTGCTTAAAAGAAAGAAGACAAAAGATGCCAAATTCCTTTAGACATCACCTGATTCAGGACCAAGCTCTAGAGACCTCTCAAGAAAAATAAGGAAAACATTCCCAAACAATGAAAATTCAGTGAAACCCAGTCTTGGACACACACTAAATAACAGCACCGCCTGGAGATAAGAAGGTATTGGGTAGAAATGAGAAAGGCCATAATTCTTAGGGCTTTATTTCCACAGGGTCTCAAACTTTGAAGTGTACTTCGACTAAGCCTTAGATCACTCTCAGATGATTTCTCTCAAGGAAGAGCATGGGTTAAAGGAGAATGGGAAAACATAAACAAGTTGTATGTCACACGTAAATAACAACAAGCGGTGGTCCTGATGGAACGGCTGCGGATTTCAAGGAGACATGGGCTCATGCAGGATGTGAGTAACTCCCAGAGACTTCCCACTATCTTTCAGTGGGCTCCTACTGACGTTACTGGTATCCTGTGGCGAGAGAATAGGACCAATATTTTTAGATGTGGTGCTGGCTGTTCTCTGGAGTCCTTGCAGCCTCAGTGTATTTTTAGTGGCTCATTATACAGAGTTGAGGAGTCTTTGTGTCGTGTTGTGTCACACGCAGCGTGTGAACTTCCTGTCCCTGCTCCTCCATGCCTTTGATCCTGCCCATCCAGCCACCACAGCAGCAGGGCTGTGACACCAGCCACGGCCATTTCTTCCTTAATAGGGCTTCCCAGGTAGGCGAAACGTGCCAAGCAGGGCAGGGTGTCACTGTACTAAGATGACAGCTGCTGCAGAGGGACGAGTCGGAACAATGCCAGAGATACTGTGGATACTTCATCCCTTTGCCTGTCAATATTCTGTATTCCATGTCACTGTATGCTAAGCATATTTTGCATTCTTTGCAGCTGTAGTAATGTCACCTTGCCAGGTACAGCTGCCTGTGCTATTACACGGTTTGCTATTTGCTGACAAGGCCTGATGCACATTTAGAACTCATAATTGAGTGTATCATGACTAATAATTGATCTAGAGTGGTAATTTCTGGTGTTTTTTTCTGGTGTATGTTTCTAGGAAAGAAGTTCAGTTTTCCTTTGTAAAGCTTCTTTGACTTTCCTATTATGATTGTTATTATTAAAAAATAACTAAAAAGTTATGTTCTACTGACTATATGTTTTCATTTCTGCCTTCGTTTTCATCAGTGAATCCTTAATAAGTGTTGTCAGTAATACATGGTAGCTGTTAGAAAATCCAGATGAAATTATACAGTGCCTCATGACACATTGTTTCCCCACTCCTCACTGCTATATACCCAATCCATCATGACAGCTGTTTAAGATCCACAATGCCAGCTTCATGCGTGAATTTCCTAGAAAAAAATAACACAATATTCCTTTTCACTTTGAAAGCACGGGAGTAGCGAGATTCTTATTCTTCAGTATTTTGAGAATGGTTATTTAACTTTATGCATTTCAACAGAATTTGCAAAACACTTGCATTTGAGTTAGAGAATCACACAATATATTTGATGTACTTTCATCACAATTTTCTGTACTGAGTCTTCAGACTTTCAGTAGTTTATCATGTTAGTACGGACAGAATATTGCAAGAGAGCAGTGGCTTTATTTTCAACTGCTTTGCACAATCTTTACATCAGCATGACAGTGAAAAGTGGGAGCCAGGAGACAAGAGAGAGACAAAGCTTTTGAGAAGAAATTCTGCTGCTCCTGTCCCAAGCCTCTCTGTGCAGGGTTATTGCCATAAGCCACAGCTCAAAGGGTGGCTGCTGAGACTATGAATGACAAGGCTTCCCTGCAAAGGGTGCTGGCCCTTCACAAAATAAAAGAACCAAAGTTTTCAATGGCCTTTCCACCCCCAAAGAATTGAAATTGAAGGAGAGTGGATTTCAAGCTCTCCTAAAATCTCCTGCAGTCTCTGTAAGGGCACCCAGAGAGTACTCAGGCCCTGGCTGGCATCTGATTTTTTAAAAAAATACTGGGCTCACCAAATGCTGTGAGGTGTACAGGAGCTGTCTGTCGTGAGGCCTTTTTCCTTGTTTGGGTTGCTTCCCAGGGGGATGTCTGAAGTGCCCTGACCTGATACTTGTCCTCACAGTTTCTGTGTATCTGTGCACACACGTCCATTCATATATTTGTACCCATAAACATGGACACACACAAACCCTTCAGGCACACGAGGAGAGACAAGTTGTTGATTATGGAAGAAATGTTATCACTATATGTAAGGTAAAACTGGGTGGCTTAGTCAGGATATTTTAGTATTATTTTCGCTCTGCTCTGGTAGGTGACAACCCCAGCAAAAGAGAGGAAGAAAAACCAGAACTGTGCACCAGCCAGTGGTGGGAATGGAAACATCTCTCTGTTCCTTCCAAATGTGATCTCCAGACCAGCCTTGCTTCATGCTGCTCCTTCAGGCAGCTGTAATTTGGAAAGTATTTCACAGCTCCAACTGTTTTCCCTAAGCTCAGGAGAGATTCCTGGTCTCAGCTGTGTAAATGTTTTAACTGAGATTCATGCTTGGCTATTCAGGTCACTGCTTTCTCTTCCGGCCCACACAGGCCAAAATGCATCTATATAAGCACTAAGTGTCCAAAATCAACACAGTATTTTTCACTTGAACACACCCATGGCACGTGGCTCCCTCAAAGTACAGGATACAATGCCAAGCAGTAGATTTGTACATTTGCCTGATGTGAACTTAGCATGATTTATAAAAAAAGAGGCAACAGGCCGGTTGTGTGCCTGAGCAAATCTGGCTTGGCAGAAACTATCATTCCAAGGAAGGAACTCAAGGAAATCAAACTCTCCCTCTGGTCTTGAGAAAGAACTTATCTAACGTAGGAAGTGTTCTCAAAATATTTTATTTGTATTAAGAATTACAATCTATTTATTTCTGAATTCAAGTAACCCTCTATCTCCTTTGCTGGAAGAATAAAATAAATTTCCTTCTGCTATTTTGACTTTATTGTTTAAGGGGTTTAGGGATACCTTGAAGCTTAACAGCATTTAAATGATTAAAACACCCTTAGTTGTAGAAAGACCCAGACNATCATAAAGTCACTCCAGGACAGATAGATTTAACCAATGCACAAATTTTCAGGGATTGTGTTCTCACATATTGACATCCTGCCTGCTACTGTGTGTCATAAAAAAGAGCAGTTTTTTCCACAGCTGATCTTGCAAAACAGGAGTAGGGCTTTCCCTAAACTTGGGAAAACAATAAAAAAATCAAGCCTCTGGAGGTAAGAGATTGATGCAGCTGTCTTAAACTATCTCCACTGGTGCATTATTGTCATTGTCACCGCTGTTACAGATCTCCCCTTCTCTTTGCCAGTCTATGGAGGGAGGTGCTCCATGTGAGCCTTCCCACACAAGAGCCACCAACATGTGTTAACTACAGCAAAGGAATGCTCTAACTGCTATTTGATAGTCACGACACTTTTCCCCCCCACTTTTAAAATCTTATATCCACATTCTAGCCTTGTATTTCTTTCTAACAATATTTATCTCCACAGATTTGCATCAAAGTTAGCAAGAGTTTTGGGACAAGAAAGTCACTATATTTGATAAATCAGTTTTGGCAGAAAAAAAATCAGATATTCTTCTCCTTTTGTTCAGGGCAAAGTTACTCTGGCCTCTAGACAGCCTAAATGTAAATGTATCTGTGTGCATCACTGTAAGTAAACAAACTTTCCCCAGGAGGCAGAAGAATATTTATTTGTGCTGCAAAATGCTTAATGAATCTCCTCCTGAAGAACATATTGCTTACTGTGTACCGTCCCAGCTGCATTAATTGCAAGCAGTAATTATGCCTTGTTCAGGTAAAGACAGGTGATTCAGATGGATGGGCCAATGTAAACGGTGCCTCACAGAGGACAAAAGTAAAAACAATACAGCAGTTGAAAGTATTTTTCCATAGGTTTCTCTTCTCCCTACAGAATCAATGAAGTTGTTATACTGATATTTATTTGTAAAAAGATGTATTGACATGGCCTTAATGCTGGTATGGCTTCAAATTCATATACCAGTGCAGATTTCCAGACTGAAGGAAAGATATGTTAAGTTTCAAGTCAAGTTTGAGATGTAGAAGGGAAAGTGCATACTGGTGAAATCTGAATAATTGTCGGGGCAAATATTGTCCTGTTCTCAAATTCTGCTTAGTTCCACTTGATTGTGTTTTGGTTTTTTTGACCACACATCCACACCAGTTGCCACCTCTGCTCCCCACGTGGTACCAGGACAATAAGGAGTAGCTTCAGGCCAAGTTAGAGCTGCACATTTAAGTCCCTCTCAGTATTTTGAGTAGCTTTAGGGGAAAGCAATAAAGCCACCCAATGACACATAAAGCAGAGCCCAGCATGGGTAAACAGGACCATCTATCCCTGTTTCCCCCACACACCTCACTTTGCATTATAAACTCATTTAAATGTCTGTCTGAATGTAAGGTTTCATTCTGGAGTTTTTGGAGTAGAGAGGAACCGTTTTGGTTTTTTTTTTTCCTAAGTTTTCAGCTACTTCCCATTAGTTCCTAGTCAGTTTGTGTAATGCTGTCTTGTAACAAGCGGCCTAGCAAGTCATGGCATTAGAGTCTTCCTTATGGCAGCAATCAGTGATCGATAACTGCTATGCTGCCTGCTGGGCAAACACTCACTTGTCCTAAACATTTTACAGAGCCAAGGTTAGTGAAGTGTAAAAGGAAACACGAACACCCTCTTTATCAATTGGAAATAAAAAATTGAGAGTTATTCAGAGCTTTTCCCAAGTTCAGACAGGAGGCCTGAATCACAGTTTCAGCTCCCTCAATGCCAGACCCAGACTCCAGTCACCAAAACTACACTTCTGTCAGTAAATCTTTAAATGGGGTGATTCCTTCTCTGGCACAGGCTGCTTCCAGATTCTTCCAGCCTGAATGATCAACTAAGTAAATTTTCTTGCTAGGTAAGGATGCAGATTATGTCTGAGTCTTTATAATTTTAGAAGTCTAGTTTGGTAACTTTGATGACCCTTTTAGAAGCAAATAGTGAAGTGGGAATCTCAGGAGACATGATTTGGTGGCAGCAGTAATGCCAGATATTCCAAGACTGCACCCTGCTTGTTCCTACACTCTAAACTGTGCCAGGAAAATCTTGCATGTGAAGAAGGCCAGGGAATTTGGTAAATCCTCCCAAACACAAGTTGTGTTGTTTTTCATAATTTAAAAATGAGAGAATTTATTCTTGTAGATGCAGGACTGACAAGTGTTACACTGGAAAACCTGAAGCCACATTGCTGCTGAGCAGTCTCTACTCTGGAAACTGTGATGCAGATGTGAAATTGTAGGAAATTTCATTTAATATCTGTGTTACATGTCCTGACCAACACCATACCCACAAAAAGATAGGTGGATATGCATCTTGTAAATGAGCCACCTTTAACGAAATACACAGACCGAATACCCCTCATTCTGCTCCCCATGTTTTGTTAGGCTTCATCTTAAACTGAGCTGTGAATATTTCCGTGCAACAAAACATCTATGAAGGACTGTGTTGTACTTATGATCCCAGGGGAAAATGTACTATTACCATGTTAATTTGGAGAAGAGGATGCCAGATGGCTGGAACAGTCTGCAGAATATATTTGAAGTTAGGAGGGCTATACATCCTGTGTAGGATGTGCAACATAGAAAATTTAAAACAAAAAGAAAGAGAAAAAGAATGCTAAGTCTATAGCAGCCTAGGGGTGCTTTATCAGTCATGCAGTGCATATGAGTAAAATACTGTTAATTAACAAGGGTCAAGATGTGCTTAAGGAGGAAGAAAGAAGAATATGTCTGGTATAGAAGCTAACACAGCCCACTCGGCAAGCATCCACCCTGCAAGCCTGAAGCAAGCCTGGAGCAAATCCTACTACTGCTGATAAAAAACCCTATGAGAGTTGCCAGAGGTCTTGGTGTAAGAGATAAATATAAGAAAGAAAATACAACAGCACACTGCCTATTCCATATAAGAACATCCAGGTCTCTCTATACATAACATCCTGTATCTGACAGCATCCAGGAAGAGATAGTGAGAGAGTTTGCTCTTTCTCATTTCATTTTCCCAGTGAACTGTGGCCAAAGGTTGCAACCACGTTGAGCATCAGAGCACTTGATGCATCCTGGTTTTGTTAATTTTTCTACATTACCATTTTGGACCTGTTTATGCATATCTAAACTAACCTGTCAAGGTTCATTCAACGTGAGCCACAAACATGGCATTTCCTTTGATTAAGTTGGTAGCTGGTGTTCTCATTTCCTGCCTTTTATTTCTTGTGCAACTGGAAGGAGGGAATGGCCATTGCTCCTTCTTCTCTTGCATGTTATATTTTGTCTGATGGACACTCTCCAGTAACTCTTTTCCAGGCCGAATAGTCCCGGTCTCCTCAATCTAAAATTGTACAGAAACCTCATATGCTTCTGACCATTCCTGCTCCCCAGGCACACCTCCTTCCTGGTCCTGTTACAGCCTTTCTGGAGCTGCACACAGAGGTGCACCACAGAGTGGTGTCACCACGGATTTATGTTGCAGTAAAATGCAACATACCTTCTCCTCACTTTTAATTTCTCTCCTGGTAACTCCCAAACGCCCTTTCCACTGCTGGCCTCAGAGAACTGTAGGAAAGGACTCCAAGACCTGTCCTTTGTGAGTGCCACCTGCTCTTGCAGGGCCTTCCCAGTACAGAAATTCTTAGGTTATTTCTCCTCTTATTATCTATTCCTTTGCATATACTGACTCTGACCTCTGTCTATTTTTTATCACCTGGTTGGCCAAAGCTCTTCACAGTCATTACAGCTGCGACATCTTGAATAATTTTGTAGCAACAGAAGTCTGCCATCCATGAAATACTAAATACTTCTGAAGGGCTGGCTTTTGTTGCCGTTGCTCATTAACACTTTGGTCTTACATGTCTATCACATTAAGGGTGGGTTCAATCAACCTTTACACAATGCAGAGAAGGAACAGATACACAAACCCCAAATATACTGGCATAAGAACATGTCTGCACTGTTGGAAGGGGTTTGTCTTTCGTACCGCAAGTCTGTGTGAAATGAAATCAAACCCATAAAAGAGACAATGGTGCAAGTCAAATATATCAGAAGTGTCAGTGGACTCCAGGGATCTCTTTCTCTGCCTGCCACGAATGTTCAGAAGAGCCTGATGCCTCCACAGCCCCCAGGGCATTGCTTTGGTGCATGCACACAGAACTGCTGTCCCAAACTGAAGTTAATGAGGATTTATCACCCCAACATAACAATCCTCCTTAATCTGTAAGCCTGGGTTTCTGGACTCTTCGTATGCATTATCCATTGTGTCAGAAGATAAACCTTTAACTCCAAAACTGTGGCAATCCTTCAGTGATCCCACTCACAAAACATGGCAGAGGAGCTGTGTGTGGCGTTTGCCTCTGATTCCTTTCTGCAGTTAAAGTACATGAAAATGGCTCTCAGTCGTCGAACCAGTCCTCCTTTCTTATCTTCCTGACCACTGTTTGCAACATCTGTCAGTGCTTATTTAGGAGGGCCCCAAGACACAAAGAGCACCAGGACAATTACTCTGAGCTCAGTACTCCATTGTCAGGATGCTCTGTCTTGGCTTGGAAAAAATACGTTCAGTGGGAATAAGATAAAACCATGTGAATTTTTTTATGGTTTAGAAAGTATATGTTGGCAAAGGCTTGTCTCTAACAAATGCTGTTTCTTTTTTAAATAACGTCAGGGGAAAACCCCATCATAACTCTTTTTAACTATTTAAGACAATAAACTGCTCTACCCAAATAACATATGGCATTTTTCTCATTTCAACCTGCACTATGTCTCTTTGGCATACTTCAGAATGTCCTCATAGTCACAGGGGGACAGCACTGACAGATACAGAGCTCAGGAAAGTTAAATGAAAATTTTCCAATCCTTTCAATGGGAATCTTGGCAGAAGAAGGAAAAGGATAAGACAATGGAATTTCAGCTGATGGGGATAGATGATCCTTCTGCTGTCACAGAAAGCCTAATGTATCTGCTGACAACTGTTGAAAGATGCATTTCCTTAATGATTTTTTTGTTGAATACTTGTATGTTTAGGGACAGTTCTGTTTTCATGCCTACTCAGTGTTGAAAAAAACAAAGGAAGGACAACTTGCGTTCCTTCCAAAGTGAAAGAAAATTCAATGCAAAACTTTTGTTTTCATTTTTGAAAGCAGCTCATGACAAATAGCAACTAAAACCACAAGTAAAAGCAAGCAATTACTGCTGAGCATCACAAGAGCCCCAGTCCCGTAGGCATTTATGTGGCATTTCTGAGACTGCCTGCTGAAGTAAGCACAGCTGACGTTACACACACAGCTGACGTTACCTGAAGCACATCTTTACATGGAAATGTCTGCACAACCTAGGTGCTAATGCACATGTTTTCACAGAAGGTTCTAAGGCTTGACTAAATCTCACTGAAGTTGATGGAAAGGCTCCAGGAATCTGTAGGAATCAAATCAAAAGGATGCACATTGTGTCTTCCACCCAAGTCTGCATTAGCAAAGGTAACTTGGGTATCTCTCCCACCACAAAGCTATCCCCAACGTGCCTTTACTCTTTAAAGATCAGATTTTCCTTTTATCAGACCCAGAACTCTTCCCTTCTTTCAGACAAAAAGCCACGTGAGAAAAAAACACACAAAAATTGTGTGCAACTCACAACTTCATGCTGAAAACTTATGCAGAGCAGAAAAAGCAAAACTGCTCATAATTATGGTTGCTCAGTAGGTATAAAATAATACTCCTCCTCTCCTTCCTCCAACACTCTGATGAATTAAAGAGAAGCACAAACACCACAGTGTAGTTTAGATGAAAATATTACTAGTTGAATTAAATATCCCAGATACTAAATTACTTCACTTGCCCACTTTGTTAATTGACTGTAAGGACAACTTGCTCGGTATGTGGCCAGGGCATAATTCTGCTCAGACTTGTCATCTGGATGGTTATGAAAACTTTCTGTGTACCCTTTGTGACTGACTGGGATGTTCTATGTGGCAGACCAGTTTGAGAAACTGCTCTGCACCTAAAACTAAAACGGAAGCATTGCTTGTGCTTATGAATGAGAATGTAGAGAAAAAAATTGATTTCCAGTAACTAGAATACTCTGAAATATGCTGTTGATGTGCCCATAATAACTGTAATAATCCTCCCAGATAGCCCTAAAGGCCCCAGAATATATTTCACAGTTATAACATGAAATAGGCAACTATTTTGTGGAATGACTGACAATTTAAATAATTTCACAAAATAGTGTCAAGTGTGGAAGTGATTGCATGGTTCTGTAGACACAAATGTGAAGAAAAATATGCCAGATTTTGAGAAATTAATTAAGGAGTAATTTTACTAAGTCACTGGCTGAAACAATAATTTTGCAAAATGACTGGAAATATTAGTAATTTTGTAGATGACTCATTCTGCAGCATGAAGAGAGTTTTCTGATGTGCTCGGAAGTGAATTTAATGCCCAAGAAAATGAAGGATTAACTAGCAATCACTACTCCCTGGATTCACTCCTTAGCACTTTGAACTCCTCAGTCCCAGCTCTACAATCCATCTGTCTCTTGTCCTGAGCTGTCCCTTGCAGGGTAACTGTTGGCTTCCTGGGAAGGTGATTTTATGCTGGATGGCTCCAAGGAACTCTAAGAACAGCTGGCTCAGGGCTGACAGTGATATGGCTCCTTGGCTGCCTCTGCTAATCTGACCCAAATGGATCTGCAGCTTGAAAAATCAGCAGAATGCCCAAATGCCAAAAATTCTGCAACTAAACACACAAGCAACTCCCAGTTTTGTGGGAATGTCTGGGTGTTAGAGCCTGGGGGTGTGTGTGTGTGCACACCCACAGCAAACCCACACCCACGGTGACTGCCATTAATCACCCTGGGATATTTACTCCTGGCTCATCAGGATGCACCCAAAGAGCAAATCCTTGGTTTCAGAGTGCATTAAATGACAAGTGAAAAAAAGGGTACTTGCGTTTCTGGAGCCCTGACCACCACACAATGGATTTTCTCTTCTATGGTGTTAAATAGGCTGAAGATGATGACCCAGCTGTAAACCGTGTGGGACAGGGATCATCTTCTCTGCACATGCACACAACATGCAGAAACCAGCTTATGACAAACGGCAGAGCCTTGGCTAATGCCTTTTCCAGGAGAAGGGGTCTTTATTCTCCAGGCCTTTCCACTTGCCCTGTCTCCAGCCATGACATCAGCTGAGCTCTAATGTGCCAGCTTGCCTCCTTCATCCATTGAAGGAGGATCTGGTACCCAGATCCTATCAGAATTGTGTTTCTCAGACCCTATCACTGTACTGAGTAAAAATAAAGACAAAAAAATTGGAGACCCTCTACAATCAATATCCTGCACAGAAAGTAAAATAACTAATCCTTAAGAGATCTGGTTTTGTTATCCAAACACAGGTATGACTTGGTGGCCTTTCTGAAGTAAACCTGTGCTTAAATTGTGTGAAACATTCAAAAGAATGCTATAAAATGCCTCCAAAATATTTGTTTTTATGAAGAGGACAATTTAGGGTTAGAGGAGATTGCCTTAATGAAAATGCAGTGGATAACATTCCTCAAGCATGAACTAAACCAACGCTTGTCAACCATTAGGTTGGTCTAGGAGCTGGACTTTGACAATCCAGTGGGTCCATTCCAACTCAGAATATTTTATGATTCTAAGAAATCCACTTATATTCTTTTCAGTAGGAATAACGTTTTAAAACGTTATGTATCACCTCCACACAAAACCAGTGGGCACACAAACAAACACACGTGTACAGACTTGGGTAGAACAATAAATAGGACATTAAATTCACATATTTATATGTGAACTTCTCTGTGCCGTGCAGAAGCTGACAAACAAAGAGAACTTTTGTCTGCTGACCTTTGTACATCAAGCTGGATAGGAAATAATGAAGACACAGCAGAGGCAGTAAAGGAGAAATTTCTTCAGAGCAAATTTACTCAACACCTAGAAAAATGAATAACACAACACTGAACAAACTGAAAACAGTCTCAACCTTTCTGGCTTCCCAATGGCCATGACACTATTTGGGAACTTCCTGTGAAACACACACAAGGACTGGCATAATTTCTTGGGTTTGCTGCTTACTTTTTCCAAAAAAGGGACCTTCAGACCTGTGCACCTGGAGTACACCATATGCAGTAAAATAATAATGAAAAAAGGGAAACTACTCAGAAATACTTCTTTGCCTCCAACTCTAACAAGACTTCTTTGGGGATGTAAAAGTTCTCTAATACTGAACAGATGTTAAGGTAACCCAAATACAATACCCAGAATCCTTTTTCCAGCCTCTTATTTTACAATTTATCAAATCATTTAAATGCTCTTTCACTTGGCTATTAAAAAATATATTATTAAATGAAAGTAAGACTCTTGAGAAGGCTTTGAGCTTTAATGCATTTCGCAGAACACTCAGCCAGAGAGGAATGAAGGTGCAAAAACCCTGCCAAGGGCTCAGTGAATGGACAAAGTGTTAGATGTGATGTGTGTTTTTAGAAGATTTTAGACAGTATAATTTCAAAATTAGGACTACCTCCTTAAAGTCTTATGCAGGTAAGATGTTCATGGGATGAAAGGGCAGATGCTCAGCTTGGCTTTCTTGAGGTCATCTATTCAGCCTGGAAGTTTCTGTTTAGTAGACATGACTCTCTTTAAATGCTAAATATTAGCCTATATCTAACACAGTTTATATTCTCACTTGTACACATATCAGAGTCCTTATGCACCTCGCATAAAAGCAAGGACAAAACCATGAGTCCAAAACCAAGAGTCCATTCTCTGGTACCAACAAAATTATCTAGAAGTTGATAGAGCTACACTCATTTAACCCTGATTCAGAGGGAAATCAGAAACTCTAGAAAGGAATGTGCTCAAATCCACATTCTATACTTGAAAATCTGGAAGACTGGTGAGGAAGGAGCAAAGCCAAAACCTAGATGTGCATTTGGCAAGTGGTACAAATCCCAACTCAAACCACTCGGGAGCTTTGGACACTCAAGTTCTGCTTCCAAATTGGCTGCTGGGCCTTGAACACATCTTGATTCTGGGGTGGAGAAGTAAATCACAGCATCAAGAGGATTTATTTTTACCTTCTCTTATATGCAGTGAGATTGTTTTTATATTCATTCATTTTTGATACCTGCCTTGCTTACAGATGTCTGTTCCTTGGAAACTCCTGTCACTCCATTGCTGTTTCCCTTCTAGCCAGCAGGGAATGCTGGTGTATGGAAGTAACTCTCTCTCTCTGTCATAGGCAGAAATGTCTCTTCCTCAGTTACGAAAGCGTAGAAAACATTCCCTGCACAATCTGGAACAGATTTGTTTTTGGAACAGTGCTGTTCAAATAAAAGGCCAAACTGGCTTTCGAAGGCAGAGTACTCTTGCCTTAGTCCACCCTACTTTGCTAGTGCTTCTAGCTGCCTTAAAGCAGGATGTCCTATTTTACCTATTTTTCCTATTTGAGTGCTTACTACTAAGCTTACTTCTTCAAATAAGAAGAATCCTCATGCTGTAGTTGTAGAAAGGCCAGCTTGTCTCCAGGCTGGAAGAAATTCTGATCCTTGAATTGCCAGCCTCTATTCTTAGATATGTGAATGGTCCCAAGATCTCTCAGAGTTTGATGTGATATGACAAAAGCAAAGGCATTTATGTTCCATCGCTATTTTCCCTTGTCAGATCCAGTGAGGATAACATACAGATGTACTCTAAGCCTTTCAGTATTCTCAAGAGAGAAAGCCCCTTTGGCAGGCATCCTCACTTTTTCAATAAACATAAGGCTTTTCTCTGCTGTGATTCATAGCACCGAACATGTCTCTTTTCCATTCTGCAGTTGATGATACTGAAAGCTGGAAGTTAACAGTGTCATAAAAAACCCCAAAGCCTTGTTTCCAAAACCTGCACATATTCTTTAAACTTTTGAAGCAGAGGATATTTGGTGGCAAATTTTCCAAAGTAACTAAGGTCCAAGATAAATTTCCATGGGACATTCTCCACTTTGCATTCCAAACCCACAATCCCCAAGGAATAAGTTGCTCCCCACTTACTGTGCCCCTCAAGAGTACCAAATGCAAATGTCTGCCAAAGGAGGGAGGAAAGGAGGATGATCCTGTTCCTGTTCTGCAATTGCAAGGATGAATTGTTCAAGAGCAGCTCTCTAGAGAAGGATTTGAAACTATGGGCGTGTGTAAGACTGGGTGTGAGCTGGAAATGTGTGTTTGCAGCCCAGAAATCCAGGGATGCATCCAAAGCAGCGAGGGCAGCAAGGGAAGGGATGGGGGGTCTGCCCCTTTTCCTCTCTCAGGTAAGACCCCACCTGCAGAGCTGCCTCCAGTGCTGGGATCCCAGCACAGGAAGGTCGTGAGGCTGCTGGAGCCAGTCCAGAGGAGGGGCATGAAGATGATCAGAGGGATGAAACAGCTCTGCTGTGAAGAAAAGCTGGGAGAATTGGGATTGATCAGCCTGGAGAAGGAGAGGCTCGAGGGTGACCTAACTGTGGCCTTTCAATAATTAAAGGGGACTTATAAGGAAGATGGAGAGAGACTTTTTATCAAGGGCTATAATCATAGAACCATAGGATGATGAAGGTTGGGAAAGTCCAGGCTTCGACCAAACATCACCTTGTCAACTCAACCACAGCACTAAATCCAGTCATTCCTTGGACACCTCCAGGGATGGGGTCTCCCCCACCTCCCTGGGTAGCCCCTTCTGATGCCTGACTGTTGCCCTTCCCCAGATGATGAAGAGAAAGACTCCAAGATTTCATTGAATCAGAAGGCTATTTTATTGTAACAATGCAATCCCTTTTATAGGGTCTTTTGCTAACAGCTGTTTGATTGGTTAAATGGCACAACGCCTCTCTACCACCATCGGCTGGGATAGAGAGAGCATATTTTGAGAACACACACAAGGATAGAACAAACTAAAGTGAAAAACAACACCTGTTATTTTGAGAACACAAGATGCTTACAAAACCTCCATCAGTCCTTTCCTGAGAACATGAAATTCTTCACAGAGCTGTTCTTTAGGAAGGCAACTGCTTTCCCTTGGGAAAGTCAGGGCTTGCTGCTGAATTTCTCTTAAGTCCCATTGAAAGTCAGCCCCACACCTGACCACCCTTTCAGTGAAGAAATTCTTCCTGACGTCCAACCTGAACCTCCCCTGGTGCAACTTGAGGCTGTTTCCTCTTGTCCTGTCACTCCTCACATTGTCTGTGAAGGAAGCCAAAGAGCACTGAAAGAGCAGTTTATGACAACACAGAGCTGGTGATCAGTTTGTGACACAGGGCCCAGGATACACAGTGACTTCCCATTCCCTGTTTTCCCTCCCCTCTGAGCCTCCATCCTTTTGCCAACAGCCCTCCCTGGGACTTCTGGAGCACTTTCCCTGCCACAGCCACAGGGGAACAACTTTCCTAGGTGCAGGCTACATTCCTCTCCTTTGTGGAGGCTGCACACCAGTGATGGGAGATCTGTAAGTTCTAGGTATGAAGGGTTCCCAGGAGCTAAGGCTGGAGTTCCTCTGCCACAGAGAAGCTCCTGAATCAAAAGAANCCTTTTCCCCTCTCAGGTAAGACCCCACCTGCAGAGCTGCCTCCAGTGCTGGGATCCCAGCACAGGAAGGTCGTGAGGCTGCTGGAGCCAGTCCAGAGGAGGGGCATGAAGATGATCAGAGGGATGAAACAGCTCTGCTGTGAAGAAAAGCTGGGAGAATTGGGATTGATCAGCCTGGAGAAGGAGAGGCTCGAGGGTGACCTAACTGTGGCCTTTCAATAATTAAAGGGGACTTATAAGGAAGATGGAGAGAGACTTTTTATCAAGGGCTATAATCATAGAACCATAGGATGATGAAGGTTGGGAAAGTCCAGGCTTCGACCAAACATCACCTTGTCAACTCAACCACAGCACTAAATCCAGTCATTCCTTGGACACCTCCAGGGATGGGGTCTCCCCCACCTCCCTGGGTAGCCCCTTCTGATGCCTGACTGTTGCCCTTCCCCAGATGATGAAGAGAAAGACTCCAAGATTTCATTGAATCAGAAGGCTATTTTATTGTAACAATGCAATCCCTTTTATAGGGTCTTTTGCTAACAGCTGTTTGATTGGTTAAATGGCACAACGCCTCTCTACCACCATCGGCTGGGATAGAGAGAGCATATTTTGAGAACACACACAAGGATAGAACAAACTAAAGTGAAAAACAACACCTGTTATTTTGAGAACACAAGATGCTTACAAAACCTCCATCAGTCCTTTCCTGAGAACATGAAATTCTTCACAGAGCTGTTCTTTAGGAAGGCAACTGCTTTCCCTTGGGAAAGTCAGGGCTTGCTGCTGAATTTCTCTTAAGTCCCATTGAAAGTCAGCCCCACACCTGACCACCCTTTCAGTGAAGAAATTCTTCCTGACGTCCAACCTGAACCTCCCCTGGTGCAACTTGAGGCTGTTTCCTCTTGTCCTGTCACTCCTCACATTGTCTGTGAAGGAAGCCAAAGAGCACTGAAAGAGCAGTTTATGACAACACAGAGCTGGTGATCAGTTTGTGACACAGGGCCCAGGATACACAGTGACTTCCCATTCCCTGTTTTCCCTCCCCTCTGAGCCTCCATCCTTTTGCCAACAGCCCTCCCTGGGACTTCTGGAGCACTTTCCCTGCCACAGCCACAGGGGAACAACTTTCCTAGGTGCAGGCTACATTCCTCTCCTTTGTGGAGGCTGCACACCAGTGATGGGAGATCTGTAAGTTCTAGGTATGAAGGGTTCCCAGGAGCTAAGGCTGGAGTTCCTCTGCCACAGAGAAGCTCCTGAATCAAAAGAACAAAAAAATGTGTCTTTTTTTTCCTTTTCTTCTTTTTTTTTTTTAATTTCTCTCTTTGAATAGGCCACTTTTGCACAGACAAGCAGTGACCCAGAAAGAATGCATTCATTGCTACTGCATATTGCTGTTTTTAAACACTAAGCTCCTATCCTGATGGAGGTAGCTAGGCAGAGATAATTCTAAAGAGCAGTTCCTGTGAAACTGCAGCCTTAACTTTTACAACAGGATACTGTGGAAAGAAGTGTTATTTTTAGAGCCTTGGTTTATCTGGCAATTTTCAGCTTACAGCTGAAATATGACTTTCATGATCCATACACCTGGATTTTTATGAATGGTTCTTGAGGGGTTACTTTTTGCTTCCAAGCCAATCTTTGGTGACATTTAAAGTTATAACAGCAGCACTGTGAGGAGCAACCTGGTCCAAGAGTCCCTTAGACCCACGAGCATACATAGCAGATGTGCAGCATCTATGGGCAGCTCTTCCATTCACCATGATGTGCAGGCTCTGCACAAAATCTCATGGACAAAGCTGCACGACCACCACATCAGCTGGGCTGTTTGGGCTGCTCCTCTGCTGTCCCATGGCCTCACAGAGCAGAGCAGAGTATTTACCATTGCTGTGGAGAGAGCTTCTCTCAGAGATCACAGGCTTCCCTGGTACAGCTGAAACACTGCAGTGGCTTTGCACCCCAGCACTCCCTGCCCTCAGGAGGCATCCAACAGGAGCTTCATCCAACAGATGAGCCCCAGTCTCTGTCTTTCTCTCAGTGGGAAACACCTGAAAACTTCACTCTCTTTTATGCCAGGATATCAGCCCATGGTGTGATCTACACACACGCACCAAGGCCACTCTGAGACCCCCCCCC